>CM048925.1:41230701-41708438 GCA_026686955.1 Epinephelus cyanopodus | reverse complement strand
GGACCAATTACTGATGCCAACTACATGAAACTGCTCTGGTAGTGTAGAATTCCCCAAATCACAAAATCTGGCTTGAAAACTTGTTTCTGGCTTGAAAACTTGTTTCTGAGTGCTTCTGTTGGAAAGTAACAGCCTAAATGACAACATGCTCTCAAAATGCTTCTCTCGGGCCGAAAAGCTCAAAAGTGACATTCTGCTGTTTTCGGACCAATTACTGATGCCAACTACATGAAACTGCTCTGGTAGTGTAGAATTCCCCAAATCACACAATCTGGCTTGAAAACTTGTTTCTGTGCTTCTGTTTTGGAAAGTAACAGCCTAAATGACAACATGCTCTCAAAATGCTTCTCTCGGGCCGAAAAGCTCAAAAGTGACATTCTGCTGTTTTCGGACCAATTACTGATGCCAACTACATGAAACTGCTCTGGTAGTGTAGAATTCCCCAAATCACACAAATCTGGCTTGAAAACTTGTTTCTGGCTTGAAAACTTGTTTGTGAGTGCTTCTGTTGGAAAGTAACAGCCTAAATGACAACATGCTCTCAAAATGCTTCTCTCGGGCCGAAAAGCTCAAAAGTGACATTCTGCTGTTTTCGGACCAATTACTGATGCCAACTACATGAAACTGCTCTGGTAGTGTAGAATTCCCCAAATCACACATATCTGGCTTGAAAACTTGTTTCTGAGTGCTTCTGTTGGAAAGTAACAGCCTAAATGACAACATGCTCTCAAAATGCTTCTCTCGGGCCGAAAAGCTCAAAAGTGACATTCTGCTGTTTTCGGACCAATTACTGATGCCAACTACATGAAACTGCTCTGTAGTGTAGAATTCCCCAAATCACACAAATCTGGCTTGAAAACTTGTTTCTGGCTTGAAAACTTGTTTGTGAGTGCTTCTGTTGGAAAGTAACAGCCTAAATGACAACATGCTCTCAAAATGCTTCTCTCGGGCCGAAAAGCTCAAAAGTGACATTCTGCTGTTTTCGGACCAATTACTGATGCCAACTACATGAAACTGCTCTGGTAGTGTAGAATTCCCCAAATCACACGTTTCTGGCTTGAAAACTTGTTTCTGAGTGCTTCTGTTGGAAAGTAACAGCCTAAATGACAACATGCTCTCAAAATGCTTCTCTCGGGCCGAAAAGCTCAAAAGTGACATTCTGCTGTTTTCGGACCAATTACTGATGCCAACTACATGAAACTGCTCTGGTAGTGTAGAATTCCCCAAATCACACAAATCTGGCTTGAAAACTTGTTTCTGGCTTGAAAACTTGTTTCTGAGTGCTTCTGTTGGAAAGTAACAGCCTAAATGACAACATGCTCTCAAAATGCTTCTCTGGCCGAAAAGCTCAAAAGTGACATTCTGCTGTTTTCGGACCAATTACTGATGCCAACTACATGAAACTGCTCTGTAGTGTAGAATTCCCCAAATCACACAAATCTGGCTTGAAAACTTGTTTCTGGCTTGAAAACTTGTTTCTGAGTGCTTCTGTTGGAAAGTAACAGCCTAAATGACAACATGCTCTCAAAATGCTTCTCTCGGGCCGAAAAGCTCAAAAGTGACATTCTGCTGTTTTCGGACCAATTACTGATGCCAACTACATGAAACTGCTCTGGTAGTGTAGAATTCCCCAAATCACACAAATCTGGCTTGAAAACTTGTTTCTGGCTTGAAAACTTGTTTCTGAGTGCTTCTGTTGGAAAGTAACAGCCTAAATGACAACATGCTCTCAAAATGCTTCTCTCGGGCCGAAAAGCTCAAAAGTGACATTCTGCTGTTTTCGGACCAATTACTGATGCCAACTACATGAAACTGCTCTGGTAGTGTAGAATTCCCCAAATCACACATATCTGGCTTGAAAACTTGTTTCTGAGTGCTTCTGTTGAAAGTAACAGCCTAAATGACAACATGCTCTCAAAATGCTTCTCTCGGGCCGAAAAGCTCAAAAGTGACATTCTGCTGTTTTCGGACCAATTACTGATGCCAACTACATGAAACTGCTCTGTAGTGTAGAATTCCCCAAATCACAAATCTGGCTTGAAAACTTGTTTCTGGCTTGAAAACTTGTTTCTGAGTGCTTCTGTTGGAAAGTAACAGCCTAAATGACAACATGCTCTCAAAATGCTTCTCTCGGGCCGAAAAGCTCAAAAGTGACATTCTGCTTTTCGGACCAATTACTGATGCCAACTACATGAAACTGCTCTGTAGTGTAGAATTCCCCAAATCACACATCTGGCTTGAAAACTTGTTTCTGGCTTGAAAACTTGTTTCTGAGTGCTTCTGTTGGAAAGTAACAGCCTAAATGACAACATGCTCTCAAAATGCTTCTCTCGGGCCGAAAAGCTCAAAAGTGACATTCTGCTGTTTTCGGACCAATTACTGATGCCAACTACATGAAACTGCTCTGGTAGTGTAGAATTCCCCAAATCACACATATCTGGCTTGAAAACTTGTTTCTGAGTGCTTCTGTTGGAAAGTAACAGCCTAAATGACAACATGCTCTCAAAATGCTTCTCTCGGGCCGAAAAGCTCAAAAGTGACATTCTGCTGTTTCGGACCAATTACTGATGCCAACTACATGAAACTGCTCTGTAGTGTAGAATTCCCCAAATCACACAAATCTGGCTTGAAAACTTGTTTCTGGCTTGAAAACTTGTTTCTGAGTGCTTCTGTTGGAAAGTAACAGCCTAAATGACAACATGCTCTCAAAATGCTTCTCTCGGGCCGAAAAGCTCAAAAGTGACATTCTGCTGTTTTCGGACCAATTACTGATGCCAACTACATGAAACTGCTCTGGTAGTGTAGAATTCCCCAAATCACACAAATCTGGCTTGAAAACTTGTTTCTGGCTTGAAAACTTGTTTCTGAGTGCTTCTGTTGGAAAGTAACAGCCTAAATGACAACATGCTCTCAAAATGCTTCTCTCGGGCCGAAAAGCTCAAAAGTGACATTCTGCTGTTTTCGGACCAATTACTGATGCCAACTACATGAAACTGCTCTGGTAGTGTAGAATTCCCCAAATCACACAATCTGGCTTGAAAACTTGTTTCTGAGTGCTTCTGTTGGAAAGTAACAGCCTAAATGACAACATGCTCTCAAAATGCTTCTCTCGGGCCGAAAAGCTCAAAAGTGACATTCTGCTGTTTTCGGACCAATTACTGATGCCAACTACATGAAACTGCTCTGTAGTGTAGAATTCCCCAAATCACACAAATCTGGCTTGAAAACTTGTTTCTGGCTTGAAAACTTGTTTCTGAGTGCTTCTGTTGGAAAGTAACAGCCTAAATGACAACATGCTCTCAAAATGCTTCTCTCGGGCCGAAAAGCTCAAAAGTGACATTCTGCTGTTTTCGGACCAATTACTGATGCCAACTACATGAAACTGCTCTGGTAGTGTAGAATTCCCCAAATCACACAAATCTGGCTTGAAAACTTGTTTCTGGCTTGAAAACTTGTTTCTGAGTGCTTCTGTTGGAAAGTAACAGCCTAAATGACAACATGCTCTCAAAATGCTTCTCTCGGGCCGAAAAGCTCAAAAGTGACATTCTGCTGTTTTCGGACCAATTACTGATGCCAACTACATGAAACTGCTCTGGTAGTGTAGAATTCCCCAAATCACACATTCTGGCTTGAAAACTTGTTTCTGAGTGCTTCTGTTGGAAAGTAACAGCCTAAATGACAACATGCTCTCAAAATGCTTCTCTCGGGCCGAAAAGCTCAAAAGTGACATTCTGCTGTTTTCGGACCAATTACTGATGCCAACTACATGAAACTGCTCTGGTAGTGTAGAATTCCCCAAATCACACAAATCTGGCTTGAAAACTTGTTTCTGGCTTGAAAACTTGTTTCTGAGTGCTTCTGTTGGAAAGTAACAGCCTAAATGACAACATGCTCTCAAAATGCTTCTCTCGGGCCGAAAAGCTCAAAAGTGACATTCTGCTGTTTTCGGACCAATTACTGATGCCAACTACATGAAACTGCTCTGTAGTGTAGAATTCCCCAAATCACACGTTTCTGGCTTGAAAACTTGTTTCTGGCTTGAAAACTTGTTTCTGAGTGCTTCTGTTGGAAAGTAACAGCCTAAATGACAACATGCTCTCAAAATGCTTCTCTCGGGCCGAAAAGCTCAAAAGTGACATTCTGCTGTTTTCGGACCAATTACTGATGCCAACTACATGAAACTGCTCTGGTAGTGTAGAATTCCCCAAATCACACTTTCTGGCTTGAAAACTTGTTTCTGAGTGCTTCTGTTGGAAAGTAACAGCCTAAATGACAACATGCTCTCAAAATGCTTCTCTCGGGCCGAAAAGCTCAAAAGTGACATTCTGCTGTTTTCGGACCAATTACTGATGCCAACTACATGAAACTGCTCTGGTAGTGTAGAATTCCCCAAATCACACACTTTCTGGCTTGAAAACTTGTTTGTGAGTGCTTCTGTTGGAAAGTAACAGCCTAAATGACAACATGCTCTCAAAATGCTTCTCTCGGGCCGAAAAGCTCAAAAGTGACATTCTGCTGTTTTCGGACCAATTACTGATGCCAACTACATGAAACTGCTCTGGTAGTGTAGAATTCCCCAAATCACACAAATCTGGCTTGAAAACTTGTTTCTGGCTTGAAAACTTGTTTCTGAGTGCTTCTGTTGGAAAGTAACAGCCTAAATGACAACATGCTCTCAAAATGCTTCTCTCGGGCCGAAAAGCTCAAAAGTGACATTCTGCTGTTTTCGGACCAATTACTGATGCCAACTACATGAAACTGCTCTGGTAGTGTAGAATTCCCCAAATCACAATATCTGGCTTGAAAACTTGTTTCTGAGTGCTTCTGTTGGAAAGTAACAGCCTAAATGACAACATGCTCTCAAAATGCTTCTCTCGGGCCGAAAAGCTCAAAAGTGACATTCTGCTGTTTTCGGACCAATTACTGATGCCAACTACATGAAACTGCTCTGTAGTGTAGAATTCCCCAAATCACACAAATCTGGCTTGAAAACTTGTTTCTGGCTTGAAAACTTGTTTCTGAGTGCTTCTGTTGGAAAGTAACAGCCTAAATGACAACATGCTCTCAAAATGCTTCTCTCGGGCCGAAAAGCTCAAAAGTGACATTCTGCTGTTTTCGGACCAATTACTGATGCCAACTACATGAAACTGCTCTGTAGTGTAGAATTCCCCAAATCACAAATCTGGCTTGAAAACTTGTTTCTGGCTTGAAAACTTGTTTCTGAGTGCTTCTGTTGGAAAGTAACAGCCTAAATGACAACATGCTCTCAAAATGCTTCTCTCGGGCCGAAAAGCTCAAAGTGACATTCTGCTGTTTTCGGACCAATTACTGATGCCAACTACATGAAACTGCTCTGGTAGTGTAGAATTCCCCAAATCACACATATCTGGCTTGAAAACTTGTTTCTGAGTGCTTCTGTTGGAAAGTAACAGCCTAAATGACAACATGCTCTCAAAATGCTTCTCTCGGGCCGAAAAGCTCAAAAGTGACATTGCTGTTTTCGGACCAATTACTGATGCCAACTACATGAAACTGCTCTGGTAGTGTAGAATTCCCCAAATCACAAATCTGGCTTGAAAACTTGTTTCTGCTTGAAAACTTGTTTCTGAGTGCTTCTGTTGGAAAGTAACAGCCTAAATGACAACATGCTCTCAAAATGCTTCTCTCGGGCCGAAAAGCTCAAAAGTGACATTCTGCTGTTTTCGGACCAATTACTGATGCCAACTACATGAAACTGCTCTGGTAGTGTAGAATTCCCCAAATCACACAAATCTGGCTTGAAAATCTGGCTTGAAAACTTGTTTCTGAGTGCTTCTGTTGGAAAGTAACAGCCTAAATGACAACATGCTCTCAAAATGCTTCTCTCGGGCCGAAAAGCTCAAAAGTGACATTCTGCTGTTTTCGGACCAATTACTGATGCCAACTACATGAAACTGCTCTGGTAGTGTAGAATTCCCCAAATCACACATATCTGGCTTGAAAACTTGTTTCTGAGTGCTTCTGTTGGAAAGTAACAGCCTAAATGACAACATGCTCTCAAAATGCTTCTCTCGGGCCGAAAAGCTCAAAAGTGACATTCTGCTGTTTTCGGACCAATTACTGATGCCAACTACATGAAACTGCTCTGCTAGTGTAGAATTCCCCAAATCACACAAATCTGGCTTGAAAACTTGTTTCTGGCTTGAAAACTTGTTTGTGAGTGCTTCTGTTGGAAAGTAACAGCCTAAATGACAACATGCTCTCAAAATGCTTCTCTCGGGCCGAAAAGCTCAAAAGTGACATTCTGCTGTTTTCGGACCAATTACTGATGCCAACTACATGAAACTGCTCTGCTAGTGTAGAATTCCCCAAATCACACAAATCTGGCTTGAAAACTTGTTTCTGGCTTGAAAACTTGTTTGTGAGTGCTTCTGTTGGAAAGTAACAGCCTAAATGACAACATGCTCTCAAAATGCTTCTCTCGGGCCGAAAAGCTCAAAAGTGACATTCTGCTGTTTTCGGACCAATTACTGATGCCAACTACATGAAACTGCTCTGGTAGTGTAGAATTCCCCAAATCACACAAATCTGGCTTGAAAACTTGTTTCTGAGTGCTTCTGTTGGAAAGTAACAGCCTAAATGACAACATGCTCTCAAAATGCTTCTCTCGGGCCGAAAAGCTCAAAAGTGACATTCTGCTGTTTTCGGACCAATTACTGATGCCAACTACATGAAACTGCTCTGGTAGTGTAGAATTCCCCAAATCACACAAATCTGGCTTGAAAACTTGTTTCTGGCTTGAAAACTTGTTTGTGAGTGCTTCTGTTGGAAAGTAACAGCCTAAATGACAACATGCTCTCAAAATGCTTCTCTCGGGCCGAAAAGCTCAAAAGTGACATTCTGCTGTTTTCGGACCAATTACTGATGCCAACTACATGAAACTGCTCTGGTAGTGTAGAATTCCCCAAATCACACGTTTCTGGCTTGAAAACTTGTTTCTGGCTTGAAAACTTGTTTCTGAGTGCTTCTGTTGGAAAGTAACAGCCTAAATGACAACATGCTCTCAAAATGCTTCTCTCGGGCCGAAAAGCTCAAAAGTGACATTCTGCTGTTTTCGGACCAATTACTGATGCCAACTACATGAAACTGCTCTGGTAGTGTAGAATTCCCCAAATCACAATATCTGGCTTGAAAACTTGTTTCTGAGTGCTTCTGTTGGAAAGTAACAGCCTAAATGACAACATGCTCTCAAAATGCTTCTCTCGGGCCGAAAAGCTCAAAAGTGACATTCTGCTGTTTCGGACCAATTACTGATGCCAACTACATGAAACTGCTCTGGTAGTGTAGAATTCCCCAAATCACACATATCTGGCTTGAAAACTTGTTTGTGAGTGCTTCTGTTGGAAAGTAACAGCCTAAATGACAACATGCTCTCAAAATGCTTCTCTCGGCCGAAAAGCTCAAAAGTGACATTCTGCTGTTTCGGACCAATTACTGATGCCAACTACATGAAACTGCTCTGGTAGTGTAGAATTCCCCAAATCACACAAATCTGGCTTGAAAACTTGTTTCTGGCTTGAAAACTTGTTTCTGAGTGCTTCTGTTGGAAAGTAACAGCCTAAATGACAACATGCTCTCAAAATGCTTCTCTCGGGCCGAAAAGCTCAAAAGTGACATTCTGCTGTTTCGGACCAATTACTGATGCCAACTACATGAAACTGCTCTGCTAGTGTAGAATTCCCCAAATCACACAAATCTGGCTTGAAAACTTGTTTCTGGCTTGAAAACTTGTTTCTGAGTGCTTCTGTTGGAAAGTAACAGCCTAAATGACAACATGCTCTCAAAATGCTTCTCTCGGGCCGAAAAGCTCAAAAGTGACATTCTGCTGTTTTCGGACCAATTACTGATGCCAACTACATGAAACTGCTCTGGTAGTGTAGAATTCCCCAAATCACACAAATCTGGCTTGAAAACTTGTTTCTGGCTTGAAAACTTGTTTCTGAGTGCTTCTGTTGGAAAGTAACAGCCTAAATGACAACATGCTCTCAAAATGCTTCTCTCGGGCCGAAAAGCTCAAAAGTGACATTCTGCTGTTTTCGGACCAATTACTGATGCCAACTACATGAAACTGCTCTGGTAGTGTAGAATTCCCCAAATCACACATCTGGCTTGAAAACTTGTTTCTGGCTTGAAAACTTGTTTCTGAGTGCTTCTGTTGGAAAGTAACAGCCTAAATGACAACATGCTCTCAAAATGCTTCTCTCGGGCCGAAAAGCTCAAAAGTGACATTCTGCTGTTTTCGGACCAATTACTGATGCCAACTACATGAAACTGCTCTGGTAGTGTAGAATTCCCCAATCACACATATCTGGCTTGAAAACTTGTTTCTGAGTGCTTCTGTTGGAAAGTAACAGCCTAAATGACAACATGCTCTCAAAATGCTTCTCTCGGGCCGAAAAGCTCAAAAGTGACATTCTGCTGTTTTCGGACCAATTACTGATGCCAACTACATGAAACTGCTCTGCTAGTGTAGAATTCCCCAAATCACACAAATCTGGCTTGAAAACTTGTTTCTGAGTGCTTCTGTTGGAAAGTAACAGCCTAAATGACAACATGCTCTCAAAATGCTTCTCTCGGGCCGAAAAGCTCAAAAGTGACATTCTGCTGTTTTCGGACCAATTACTGATGCCAACTACATGAAACTGCTCTGTAGTGTAGAATTCCCCAAATCACACGTTTCTGGCTTGAAAACTTGTTTCTGAGTGCTTCTGTTGGAAAGTAACAGCCTAAATGACAACATGCTCTCAAAATGCTTCTCTCGGGCCGAAAAGCTCAAAAGTGACATTCTGCTGTTTTCGGACCAATTACTGATGCCAACTACATGAAACTGCTCTGGTAGTGTAGAATTCCCCAAATCACACGTTTCTGGCTTGAAAACTTGTTTCTGAGTGCTTCTGTTGGAAAGTAACAGCCTAAATGACAACATGCTCTCAAAATGCTTCTCTCGGGCCGAAAAGCTCAAAAGTGACATTCTGCTGTTTTCGGACCAATTACTGATGCCAACTACATGAAACTGCTCTGGTAGTGTAGAATTCCCCAAATCACACAAATCTGGCTTGAAAACTTGTTTCTGGCTTGAAAACTTGTTTCTGAGTGCTTCTGTTGGAAAGTAACAGCCTAAATGACAACATGCTCTCAAAATGCTTCTCTCGGGCCGAAAAGCTCAAAAGTGACATTCTGCTGTTTTCGGACCAATTACTGATGCCAACTACATGAAACTGCTCTGGTAGTGTAGAATTCCCCAAATCACACAAATCTGGCTTGAAAACTTGTTTCTGCTTGAAAACTTGTTTCTGAGTGCTTCTGTTGGAAAGTAACAGCCTAAATGACAACATGCTCTCAAAATGCTTCTCTCGGGCCGAAAAGCTCAAAAGTGACATTCTGCTGTTTTCGGACCAATTACTGATGCCAACTACATGAAACTGCTCTGGTAGTGTAGAATTCCCCAAATCACAAATCTGGCTTGAAAACTTGTTTCTGGCTTGAAAACTTGTTTCTGAGTGCTTCTGTTGGAAAGTAACAGCCTAAATGACAACATGCTCTCAAAATGCTTCTCTCGGGCCGAAAAGCTCAAAAGTGACATTCTGCTGTTTTCGGACCAATTACTGATGCCAACTACATGAAACTGCTCTGGTAGTGTAGAATTCCCCAAATCACACATTCTGGCTTGAAAACTTGTTTCTGAGTGCTTCTGTTGGAAAGTAACAGCCTAAATGACAACATGCTCTCAAAATGCTTCTCTCGGGCCGAAAAGCTCAAAAGTGACATTCTGCTGTTTTCGGACCAATTACTGATGCCAACTACATGAAACTGCTCTGGTAGTGTAGAATTCCCCAAATCACACAAATCTGGCTTGAAAACTTGTTTCTGAGTGCTTCTGTTGGAAAGTAACAGCCTAAATGACAACATGCTCTCAAAATGCTTCTCTCGGGCCGAAAAGCTCAAAAGTGACATTCTGCTGTTTTCGGACCAATTACTGATGCCAACTACATGAAACTGCTCTGGTAGTGTAGAATTCCCCAAATCACACGTTTCTGGCTTGAAAACTTGTTTCTGAGTGCTTCTGTTGGAAAGTAACAGCCTAAATGACAACATGCTCTCAAAATGCTTCTCTCGGGCCGAAAAGCTCAAAAGTGACATTCTGCTGTTTTCGGACCAATTACTGATGCCAACTACATGAAACTGCTCTGGTAGTGTAGAATTCCCCAAATCACACAAATCTGGCTTGAAAACTTGTTTCTGGCTTGAAAACTTGTTTCTGAGTGCTTCTGTTGGAAAGTAACAGCCTAAATGACAACATGCTCTCAAAATGCTTCTCTCGGGCCGAAAAGCTCAAAAGTGACATTCTGCTGTTTTCGGACCAATTACTGATGCCAACTACATGAAACTGCTCTGGTAGTGTAGAATTCCCCAAATCACACAAATCTGGCTTGAAAACTTGTTTCTGGCTTGAAAACTTGTTTCTGAGTGCTTCTGTTGGAAAGTAACAGCCTAAATGACAACATGCTCTCAAAATGCTTCTCTCGGGCCGAAAAGCTCAAAAGTGACATTCTGCTGTTTTCGGACCAATTACTGATGCCAACTACATGAAACTGCTCTGGTAGTGTAGAATTCCCCAAATCACACAAATCTGGCTTGAAAACTTGTTTCTGGCTTGAAAACTTGTTTCTGAGTGCTTCTGTTGGAAAGTAACAGCCTAAATGACAACATGCTCTCAAAATGCTTCTCTCGGGCCGAAAAGCTCAAAAGTGACATTCTGCTGTTTTCGGACCAATTACTGATGCCAACTACATGAAACTGCTCTGGTAGTGTAGAATTCCCCAAATCACACAAATCTGGCTTGAAAACTTGTTTCTGGCTTGAAAACTTGTTTCTGAGTGCTTCTGTTGGAAAGTAACAGCCTAAATGACAACATGCTCTCAAAATGCTTCTCTCGGGCCGAAAAGCTCAAAAGTGACATTCTGCTGTTTTCGGACCAATTACTGATGCCAACTACATGAAACTGCTCTGGTAGTGTAGAATTCCCCAAATCACACAAATCTGGCTTGAAAACTTGTTTCTGGCTTGAAAACTTGTTTCTGAGTGCTTCTGTTGGAAAGTAACAGCCTAAATGACAACATGCTCTCAAAATGCTTCTCTCGGGCCGAAAAGCTCAAAAGTGACATTCTGCTGTTTTCGGACCAATTACTGATGCCAACTACATGAAACTGCTCTGGTAGTGTAGAATTCCCCAAATCACACAAATCTGGCTTGAAAACTTGTTTCTGGCTTGAAAACTTGTTTCTGAGTGCTTCTGTTGGAAAGTAACAGCCTAAATGACAACATGCTCTCAAAATGCTTCTCTCGGGCCGAAAAGCTCAAAAGTGACATTCTGCTGTTTTCGGACCAATTACTGATGCCAACTACATGAAACTGCTCTGGTAGTGTAGAATTCCCCAAATCACACAAATCTGGCTTGAAAACTTGTTTCTGGCTTGAAAACTTGTTTCTGAGTGCTTCTGTTGGAAAGTAACAGCCTAAATGACAACATGCTCTCAAAATGCTTCTCTCGGGCCGAAAAGCTCAAAAGTGACATTCTGCTGTTTTCGGACCAATTACTGATGCCAACTACATGAAACTGCTCTGGTAGTGTAGAATTCCCCAAATCACACAAATCTGGCTTGAAAACTTGTTTCTGGCTTGAAAACTTGTTTCTGAGTGCTTCTGTTGGAAAGTAACAGCCTAAATGACAACATGCTCTCAAAATGCTTCTCTCGGGCCGAAAAGCTCAAAAGTGACATTCTGCTGTTTTCGGACCAATTACTGATGCCAACTACATGAAACTGCTCTGGTAGTGTAGAATTCCCCAAATCACACAAATCTGGCTTGAAAACTTGTTTCTGAGTGCTTCTGTTGGAAAGTAACAGCCTAAATGACAACATGCTCTCAAAATGCTTCTCTCGGGCCGAAAAGCTCAAAAGTGACATTCTGCTGTTTTCGGACCAATTACTGATGCCAACTACATGAAACTGCTCTGGTAGTGTAGAATTCCCCAAATCACACTTGTTTCTGGCTTGAAAACTTGTTTCTGAGTGCTTCTGTTGGAAAGTAACAGCCTAAATGACAACATGCTCTCAAAATGCTTCTCTCGGGCCGAAAAGCTCAAAAGTGACATTCTGCTGTTTTCGGACCAATTACTGATGCCAACTACATGAAACTGCTCTGGTAGTGTAGAATTCCCCAAATCACACAAATCTGGCTTGAAAACTTGTTTCTGGCTTGAAAACTTGTTTCTGAGTGCTTCTGTTGGAAAGTAACAGCCTAAATGACAACATGCTCTCAAAATGCTTCTCTCGGGCCGAAAAGCTCAAAAGTGACATTCTGCTGTTTTCGGACCAATTACTGATGCCAACTACATGAAACTGCTCTGGTAGTGTAGAATTCCCCAAATCACACAAATCTGGCTTGAAAACTTGTTTCTGGCTTGAAAACTTGTTTCTGAGTGCTTCTGTTGGAAAGTAACAGCCTAAATGACAACATGCTCTCAAAATGCTTCTCTCGGGCCGAAAAGCTCAAAAGTGACATTCTGCTGTTTTCGGACCAATTACTGATGCCAACTACATGAAACTGCTCTGGTAGTGTAGAATTCCCCAAATCACACAAATCTGGCTTGAAAACTTGTTTCTGGCTTGAAAACTTGTTTCTGAGTGCTTCTGTTGGAAAGTAACAGCCTAAATGACAACATGCTCTCAAAATGCTTCTCTCGGGCCGAAAAGCTCAAAAGTGACATTCTGCTGTTTTCGGACCAATTACTGATGCCAACTACATGAAACTGCTCTGCTAGTGTAGAATTCCCCAAATCACACAAATCTGGCTTGAAAACTTGTTTCTGAGTGCTTCTGTTGGAAAGTAACAGCCTAAATGACAACATGCTCTCAAAATGCTTCTCTCGGGCCGAAAAGCTCAAAAGTGACATTCTGCTGTTTTCGGACCAATTACTGATGCCAACTACATGAAACTGCTCTGGTAGTGTAGAATTCCCCAAATCACACGTTTCTGGCTTGAAAACTTGTTTCTGAGTGCTTCTGTTGGAAAGTAACAGCCTAAATGACAACATGCTCTCAAAATGCTTCTCTCGGGCCGAAAAGCTCAAAAGTGACATTCTGCTGTTTTCGGACCAATTACTGATGCCAACTACATGAAACTGCTCTGTAGTGTAGAATTCCCCAAATCACACAAATCTGGCTTGAAAACTTGTTTCTGGCTTGAAAACTTGTTTCTGAGTGCTTCTGTTGGAAAGTAACAGCCTAAATGACAACATGCTCTCAAAATGCTTCTCTCGGGCCGAAAAGCTCAAAAGTGACATTCTGCTGTTTTCGGACCAATTACTGATGCCAACTACATGAAACTGCTCTGGTAGTGTAGAATTCCCCAAATCACACAAATCTGGCTTGAAAACTTGTTTCTGGCTTGAAACTTGTTTCTGAGTGCTTCTGTTGGAAAGTAACAGCCTAAATGACAACATGCTCTCAAAATGCTTCTCTCGGGCCGAAAAGCTCAAAAGTGACATTCTGCTGTTTTCGGACCAATTACTGATGCCAACTACATGAAACTGCTCTGGTAGTGTAGAATTCCCCAAATCACACAAATCTGGCTTGAAAACTTGTTTCTGGCTTGAAAACTTGTTTCTGAGTGCTTCTGTTGGAAAGTAACAGCCTAAATGACAACATGCTCTCAAAATGCTTCTCTCGGGCCGAAAAGCTCAAAAGTGACATTCTGCTGTTTTCGGACCAATTACTGATGCCAACTACATGAAACTGCTCTGGTAGTGTAGAATTCCCAAATCACAATCTGGCTTGAAAACTTGTTTCTGGCTTGAAAACTTGTTTCTGAGTGCTTCTGTTGGAAAGTAACAGCCTAAATGACAACATGCTCTCAAAATGCTTCTCTCGGGCCGAAAAGCTCAAAAGTGACATTCTGCTGTTTTCGGACCAATTACTGATGCCAACTACATGAAACTGCTCTGGTAGTGTAGAATTCCCCAAATCACAAATCTGGCTTGAAAACTTGTTTCTGAGTGCTTCTGTTGGAAAGTAACAGCCTAAATGACAACATGCTCTCAAAATGCTTCTCTCGGGCCGAAAAGCTCAAAAGTGACATTCTGCTGTTTTCGGACCAATTACTGATGCCAACTACATGAAACTGCTCTGGTAGTGTAGAATTCCCCAAATCACACAAATCTGGCTTGAAAACTTGTTTCTGGCTTGAAAACTTGTTTCTGAGTGCTTCTGTTGGAAAGTAACAGCCTAAATGACAACATGCTCTCAAAATGCTTCTCTCGGGCCGAAAAGCTCAAAAGTGACATTCTGCTGTTTTCGGACCAATTACTGATGCCAACTACATAAACTGCTCTGGTAGTGTAGAATTCCCCAAATCACACAAATCTGGCTTGAAAACTTGTTTCTGGCTTGAAAACTTGTTTCTGAGTGCTTCTGTTGGAAAGTAACAGCCTAAATGACAACATGCTCTCAAAATGCTTCTCTCGGGCCGAAAAGCTCAAAAGTGACATTCTGCTGTTTTCGGACCAATTACTGATGCCAACTACATGAAACTGCTCTGTAGTGTAGAATTCCCCAAATCACACAAATCTGGCTTGAAAACTTGTTTCTGGCTTGAAAACTTGTTTCTGAGTGCTTCTGTTGGAAAGTAACAGCCTAAATGACAACATGCTCTCAAAATGCTTCTCTCGGGCCGAAAAGCTCAAAAGTGACATTCTGCTGTTTTCGGACCAATTACTGATGCCAACTACATGAAACTGCTCTGGTAGTGTAGAATTCCCCAAATCACACAAATCTGGCTTGAAAACTTGTTTCTGAGTGCTTCTGTTGGAAAGTAACAGCCTAAATGACAACATGCTCTCAAATGCTTCTCTCGGGCCGAAAAGCTCAAAAGTGACATTCTGCTGTTTTCGGACCAATTACTGATGCCAACTACATGAAACTGCTCTGGTAGTGTAGAATTCCCAAATCACACATATCTGGCTTGAAAACTTGTTTCTGGCTTGAAAACTTGTTTCTGAGTGCTTCTGTTGGAAAGTAACAGCCTAAATGACAACATGCTCTCAAAATGCTTCTCTCGGGCCGAAAAGCTCAAAAGTGACATTCTGCTGTTTTCGGACCAATTACTGATGCCAACTACATGAAACTGCTCTGTAGTGTAGAATTCCCCAAATCACACAAATCTGGCTTGAAAACTTGTTTCTGAGTGCTTCTGTTGGAAAGTAACAGCCTAAATGACAACATGCTCTCAAAATGCTTCTCTCGGGCCGAAAAGCTCAAAAGTGACATTCTGCTGTTTTCGGACCAATTACTGATGCCAACTACATGAAACTGCTCTTGCTAGTGTAGAATTCCCCAAATCACACAAATATCTGGCTTGAAAACTTGTTTTGTGAGTGCTTCTGTTGAAAGTAACAGCCTAAATGACAACATGCTCTCAAAATGCTTCTCTCGGGCCGAAAAGCTCAAAAGTGACATTCTGCTGTTTTTCGGACCAATTACTGATGCCAACTACATGAAACTGCTCTGGTAGTGTAGAATTCCCCAAATCACACAATCTGGCTTGAAAACTTGTTTCTGGCTTGAAAACTTGTTTCTGAGTGCTTCTGTTGGAAAGTAACAGCTAAATGACAACATGCTCTCAAAATGCTTCTCTCGGGCCGAAAAGCTCAAAAGTGACATTCTGCTGTTTTCGGACCAATTACTGATGCCAACTACATGAAACTGCTCTGGTAGTGTAGAATTCCCCAAATCACACAAATCTGGCTTGAAAACTTGTTTCTGGCTTGAAAACTTGTTTGTGAGTGCTTCTGTTGGAAAGTAACAGCCTAAATGACAACATGCTCTCAAAATGCTTCTCTCGGGCCGAAAAGCTCAAAAGTGACATTCTGCTTATTTCGGACCAATTACTGATGCCAACTACATGAAACTGCTCTGGTAGTGTAGAATTCCCCAAATCACACAAATCTGGCTTGAAAACTTGTTTCTGGCTTGAAAACTTGTTTCTGAGTGCTTCTGTTGGAAAGTAACAGCCTAAATGACAACATGCTCTCAAAATGCTTCTCTCGGGCCGAAAAGCTCGAAAAGTGACATTCTGCTGTTTTCGGACCAATTACTGATGCCAACTACATGAAACTGCTTGGTAGTGTAGAATTCCCCAAAAATCACACAAATCTGGCTTGAAAACTTGTTTCTGAGTGCTGAGTGCCTCTGTTGGAAAGTAACAGCCTAAATGACAACATGCTCTCAAATGCTTCTCTCGGGCCGAAAAGCTCAAAAGTGACATTCTGCTGTTTTTTCGGACCCAATTACTGATGCCAACTACATGAAAACTGCTCTGGTAGTGTAGAATTCCCCAAATACACAAATATGGCTGAAAAACTTGTTTCTGGCTTGAAAACTTGTTTCTGAGTGCTTCTGTTGGAAAGTAACAGCCTAAATGACAACATGCTCTCAAAATGCTTCTCTCTCGGGCCGAAAAGCTCAAAAGTGACATTCTGCTGTTTTCGGACCAATTACTGATGCCAACTACATGAAACTCCTCTGCTAGTGTAGAATTCCCCAAATCACACAACATCTGGCTTGAAACTTGTTTCTGATGCTTCTGTTGGAAAGTAACAGCCTAAATGACAACATGCTCTCAAAATGCTTCTCTCGGGCCGAAAAGCTCAAAAGTGACATTCTGCTGTTTTCGGACCAATTACTGATGCCAACTACATGAAACTGCTCTGCTAGTGTAGAATTCCCCAAATCACACAAATCTGGCTTGAAAACTTGTTTCTGGCTTGAAAACTTGTTTCTGAGTGCTTCTGTTGGAAAGTAACAGCCTAAATGACAACATGCTCTCAAAATGCTTCTCTCGGGCCGAAAAGCTCAAAAGTGACTGCTGTTTTCGGTTTTACATGACCAATTACTGATGCCAAACTACTTGAAACTGCTCTGGTTTAAAAAACTTTTCTGCTTGAAACTTGTTTCTGAGTGCTTCTGTGGAAAGTAACAGCCTAAATGACAACATGCTCTCAAAATGCTTCTCTCGGGCCGAAAAGCTCAAAAGTGACATCTGTTTTCGGACCAATTACTGATGCCAACTACATGAAACTGCTCTGGTAGTGTAGAATTCCCCAAATCACACAAATCTGGCTTGAAAACTTGTTTCTGAGTGCTTCTGTTGGAAAGTAACAGCCTAAATGACAACATGCTCTCAAAATGCTTCTCTCGGGCCGAAAAGCTCAAAAGTGACATTCTGCTGTTTTCGGACCAATTACTGATGCCAACTACATGAAACTGCTCTGGTAGTGTAGAATTCCCAAATCACACAATCTGGCTTGAAAACTGGGCTTGAAAACTTGTTTCTGAGTGCTTCTGTTGGAAAGTAACAGCCTAAATGACAACATGCTCTCAAAATGCTTCTCTCGGGCCGAAAAGCTCAAAAGTGACATTCTGCTGTTTTCGGACCAATTACTGATGCCAACTACATGAAACTGCTCTGGTAGTGTAGAATTCCCAAATCACACAAATCTGGCTTGAAAACTTGTTTCTGGCTTGAAAAACTTGTTTCTGAGTGCTTCTGTTGGAAAGTAACAGCCTAAATGACAACATGCTCTCAAAATGCTTCTCTCGGGCCGAAAAGCTCAAAAGTGACATTCTGCTGTTTTCGGACCAATTACTGATGCCAACTACATGAAACTGCTCTGGTAGTGTAGAATTCCCCAAATCACACAAATCTGGCTTGAAAACTTGTTTCTGGCTTGAAAACTTGTTTGAGTGCTTCTGTTGGAAAGTAACAGCCTAAATGACAACATGCTCTCAAAATGCTTCTCTCGGGCCGAAAAGCTCAAAAGTGACATTCTGCTGTTTTCGGACCAATTACTGATGCCAACTACATGAAACTGCTCTGCTAGTGTAGAATTCCCCAAATCACACAAATCTGGCTTGAAAACTTGTTTCTTGAAAACTGTTTCTGAGTGCTCTGTTGGAAAGTAACAGCCTAAATGACAACATGCTCTCAAAATGCTTCTCTCGGGCCGAACAGCTCAAAAGTGACATTCTGCTGTTTTCGGACCAATTACTGATGCCAACTACATGAAACTGCTCTGGTAGTGTAGAATTCCCCAAATCACACAAATCTGGCTTGAAAACTTGTTTCTGGCTTGAAAACTTGTTTCTGAGTGCTTCTGTTGGAAAGTAACAGCCTAAATGACAACATGCTCTCAAAATGCTTCTCTCGGGCCGAAAGCTCAAAAGTGACATTCTGCTGTTTTCGGACCAATTATTGATGCCAACTACATGAAACTCTGCTAGTGTAGAATTCCCCAAATCACACAAATCTGGCTTGAAAACTTGTTTCTGAGTGCTTCTGTTGGAAAGTAACAGCCTAAATGACAACATGCTCTCAAAATGCTTCTCTCGGGCCGAAAAGCTCAAAAGTGACATTCTGCTGTTTTCGGACCAATTACTGATGCCAACTACATGAAACTGCTCTGAGTGTAGAATTCCCCAAATCACACAAATCTGGCTTGAAAACTTGTTTCTGGCTTGAAAAACTTGTTTCTGAGTGCTTCTGTTGGAAAGTAACAGCCTAAATGACAACATGCTCTCAAAATGCTTCTCTCGGGCCGAAAAGCTCAAAAGTGACATTCTGCTGTTTTCGGACCAATTACTGATGCCAACTACATGAAACTGCTCTGGTAGTGTAGAATTCCCCAAATCACACAAATCTGGCTTGAAAACTTGTTTCTGGCTTGAAAACTTGTTTGAGTGCTTCTGTTGGAAAGTAACAGCCTAAATGACAACATGCTCTCAAAATGCTTCTCTCGGGCCGAAAAGCTCAAAAGTGACATTCTGCTGTTTTCGGACCAATTACTGATGCCAACTACATGAAACTGCTCTGGTAGTGTAGAATTCCCCAAATCACACAAATCTGGCTTGAAAACTTGTTTCTGAGTGCTTCTGTTGGAAAGTAACAGCCTAAATGACAACATGCTCTCAAAATGCTTCTCTCGGGCCGAAAAGCTCAAAAGTGACATTCTGCTGTTTTCGGACCAATTACTGATGCCAACTACATGAAACTGCTCTGCTAGTGTAGAATTCCCCAAATCACACAAATCTGGCTTGAAAACTTGTTTCTGGCTTGAAAACTTGTTTGAGTGCTTCTGTTGGAAAGTAACAGCCTAAATGACAACATGCTCTCAAAATGCTTCTCTCGGGCCGAAAAGCTCAAAAGTGACATTCTGCTGTTTTCGGACCAATTACTGATGCCAACTACATGAAACTGCTCTGCTAGTGTAGAATTCCCCAAATCACACAAATCTGGCTTGAAAACTTGTTTCTGGCTTGAAAACTGTTTCTGAGTGCTTCTGTTGGAAAGTAACAGCCTAAATGACAACATGCTCTCAAAATGCTTCTCTCGGGCCGAAAAGCTCAAAAGTGACATTCTGCTGTTTTCGGACCAATTACTGATGCCAACTACATGAAACTCCTCTGCTAGTGTAGAATTCCCCAAATCACACAAATCTGGCTTGAAAACTTGTTTCTGAGTGCTTCTGTTGGAAAGTAACAGCCTAAATGACAACATGCTCTCAAAATGCTTCTCTCGGGCCGAAAAGCTCAAAAGTGACATTCTGCTGTTTTCGGACCAATTACTGATGCCAACTACATGAAACTGCTCTGCTAGTGTAGAATTCCCCAAATCACACAAATCTGGCTTGAAAACTTGTTTCTGGCTTGAAAACTTGTTTCTGAGTGCTTCTGTTGGAAAGTAACAGCCTAAATGACAACATGCTCTCAAAATGCTTCTCTCGGGCCGAAAAGCTCAAAAGTGACATTCTGCTGTTTTCGGACCAATTACTGATGCCAACTACATGAAACTGCTCTGGTAGTGTAGAATTCCCCAAATCACACGTTTCTGGCTTGAAAACTTGTTTCTGAGTGCTTCTGTTGGAAAGTAACAGCCTAAATGACAACATGCTCTCAAAATGCTTCTCTCGGGCCGAAAAGCTCAAAAGTGACATTCTGCTGTTTTCGGACCAATTACTGATGCCAACTACATGAAACTGCTCTGGTAGTGTAGAATTCCCCAAATCACACATATCTGGCTTGAAAACTTGTTTCTGAGTGCTTCTGTTGGAAAGTAACAGCCTAAATGACAACATGCTCTCAAAATGCTTCTCTCGGGCCGAAAAGCTCAAAAGTGACATTCTGCTGTTTTCGGACCAATTACTGATGCCAACTACATGAAACTGCTCTGGTAGTGTAGAATTCCCCAAATCACACAAATCTGGCTTGAAAACTTGTTTCTGAGTGCTTCTGTTGGAAAGTAACAGCCTAAATGACAACATGCTCTCAAAATGCTTCTCTCGGGCCGAAAAGCTCAAAAGTGACATTCTGCTGTTTTCGGACCAATTACTGATGCCAACTACATGAAACTGCTCTGGTAGTGTAGAATTCCCCAAATCACACAAATCTGGCTTGAAAACTTGTTTCTGGCTTGAAACTTGTTTCTGAGTGCTTCTGTTGGAAAGTAAAAGCCTAAATGACAACATGCTCTCAAAATGCTTCTCTCGGCCGAAAAGCTCAAAAGTGACATTCTGCTGTTTTCGGACCAATTACTGATGCCAACTACATGAAACTGCTCTGGTAGTGTAGAATTCCCCAAATCACACAAATCTGGCTTGAAAACTTGTTTCTGGCTTGAAAACTTGTTTCTGAGTGCTTCTGTTGGAAAGTAACAGCCTAAATGACAACATGCTCTCAAAATGCTTCTCTCGGGCCGAAAAGCTCAAAAGTGACATTCTGCTGTTTCGGACCAATTACTGATGCCAACTACATGAAACTGCTCTGGTAGTGTAGAATTCCCCAAATCACACAAATCTGGCTTGAAAACTTGTTTCTGGCTTGAAAACTGTTTCTGAGTGCTTCTGTTGGAAAGTAACAGCCTAAATGACAACATGCTCTCAAAATGCTTCTCTCAGGCCGAAAAGCTCAAAAGTGACATTCTGCTGTTTTCGGACCAATTACTGATGCCAACTACATGAAACTGCTCTGCTAGTGTAGAATTCCCCAAATCACACAAATCTGGCTTGAAAACTTGTTTCTGAGTGCTTCTGTTGGAAAGTAACAGCCTAAATGACAACATGCTCTCAAAATGCTTCTCTCGGGCCGAAAAGCTCAAAAGTGACATTCTGCTGTTTTCGGACCAATTACTGATGCCAACTACATGAAACTGCTCTGGTAGTGTAGAATTCCCCAAATCACACAAATCTGGCTTGAAAACTTGTTTCTGGCTTGAAAACTTGTTTCTGAGTGCTCTGTTGGAAAGTAACAGCCTAAATGACAACATGCTCTCAAAATGCTTCTCTCGGGCCGAAAAGCTCAAAAGTGACATTCTGCTGTTTTCGGACCAATTACTGATGCCAACTACATGAAACTGCTCTGGTAGTGTAGAATTCCCCAAATCACACAAATCTGGCTTGAAAACTTGTTTCTGGCTTGAAAACTTGTTTCTGAGTGCTTCTGTTGGAAAGTAACAGCCTAAATGACAACATGCTCTCAAAATGCTTCTCTCGGGCCGAAAAGCTCAAAAGTGACATTCTGCTGTTTTCGGACCAATTACTGATGCCAACTACATGAAACTGCTCTGGTAGTGTAGAATTCCTCAAATCACACATATCTGGCTTGAAAACTTGTTTCTGGCTTGAAAACTTGTTTCTGAGTGCTTCTGTTGGAAAGTAACAGCCTAAATGACAACATGCTCTCAAAATGCTTCTCTCGGGCCGAAAAGCTCAAAAGTGACATTCTGCTGTTTTCGGACCAATTACTGATGCCAACTACATGAAACTGCTCTGGTAGTGTAGAATTCCCCAAATCACACATATCTGGCTTGAAAACTTGTTTCTGAGTGCTTCTGTTGGAAAGTAACAGCCTAAATGACAACATGCTCTCAAAATGCTTCTCTCGGGCCGAAAAGCTCAAAAGTGACATTCTGCTGTTTTCGGACCAATTACTGATGCCAACTACATGAAACTGCTCTGGTAGTGTAGAATTCCCCAAATCACACAAATCTGGCTTGAAAACTTGTTTCTGAGTGCTTCTGTTGGAAAGTAACAGCCTAAATGACAACATGCTCTCAAAATGCTTCTCTCGGGCCGAAAAGCTCAAAAGTGACATTCTGCTGTTTTCGGACCAATTACTGATGCCAACTACATGAAACTGCTCTGGTAGTGTAGAATTCCCCAAATCACACGTTTCTGGCTTGAAAACTTGTTTGTGAGTGCTTCTGTTGGAAAGTAACAGCCTAAATGACAACATGCTCTCAAAATGCTTCTCTCGGGCCGAAAAGCTCAAAAGTGACATTCTGCTGTTTTCGGACCAATTACTGATGCCAACTACATGAAACTGCTCTGCTAGTGTAGAATTCCCCAAATCACACAAATCTGGCTTGAAAACTTGTTTCTGGCTTGAAAACTTGTTTCTGAGTGCTTCTGTTGGAAAGTAACAGCCTAAATGACAACATGCTCTCAAAATGCTTCTCTCGGGCCGAAAAGCTCAAAAGTGACATTCTGCTGTTTTCGGACCAATTACTGATGCCAACTACATGAAACTGCTCTGGTAGTGTAGAATTCCCCAAATCACACAAATCTGGCTTGAAAACTTGTTTCTGGCTTGAAAACTTGTTTCTGAGTGCTCTGTTGGAAAGTAACAGCCTAAATGACAACATGCTCTCAAAATGCTTCTCTCGGGCCGAAAAGCTCAAAAGTGACATTCTGCTGTTTTCGGACCAATTACTGATGCCAACTACATGAAACTGCTCTGGTAGTGTAGAATTCCCCAAATCACACAAATCTGGCTTGAAAACTTGTTTCTGAGTGCTTCTGTTGGAAAGTAACAGCCTAAATGACAACATGCTCTCAAAATGCTTCTCTCGGGCCGAAAAGCTCAAAAGTGACATTCTGCTGTTTTCGGACCAATTACTGATGCCAACTACATGAAACTGCTCTGGTAGTGTAGAATTCCCCAAATCACACGTTTCTTCTGGCTTGAAAACTTGTTTGTGAGTGCTTCTGTTGGAAAGTAACAGCCTAAATGACAACATGCTCTCAAAATGCTTCTCTCGGGCCGAAAAGCTCAAAAGTGACATTCTGCTGTTTTCGGACCAATTACTGATGCCAACTACATGAAACTGCTCTGCTAGTGTAGAATTCCCCAAATCACACAAATCTGGCTTGAAAACTTGTTTCTGGCTTGAAAACTTGTTTCTGAGTGCTTCTGTTGGAAAGTAACAGCCTAAATGACAACATGCTCTCAAAATGCTTCTCTCGGGCCGAAAAGCTCAAAAGTGACATTCTGCTGTTTTCGGACCAATTACTGATGCCAACTACATGAAACTGCTCTGGTAGTGTAGAATTCCCCAAATCACACAAATCTGGCTTGAAAACTTGTTTCTGGCTTGAAAACTTGTTTCTGAGTGCTTCTGTTGGAAAGTAACAGCCTAAATGACAACATGCTCTCAAAATGCTTCTCTCGGGCCGAAAAGCTCAAAAGTGACATTCTGCTGTTTTCGGACCAATTACTGATGCCAACTACATGAAACTGCTCTGGTAGTGTAGAATTCCCCAAATCACACAAATCTGGCTTGAAAACTTGTTTCTGGCTTGAAAACTTGTTTCTGAGTGCTTCTGTTGGAAAGTAACAGCCTAAATGACAACATGCTCTCAAAATGCTTCTCTCGGGCCGAAAAGCTCAAAAGTGACATTCTGCTGTTTTCGGACCAATTACTGATGCCAACTACATGAAACTGCTCTGGTAGTGTAGAATTCCTCAAATCACACATATCTGGCTTGAAAACTTGTTTCTGGCTTGAAAACTTGTTTCTGAGTGCTTCTGTTGGAAAGTAACAGCCTAAATGACAACATGCTCTCAAAATGCTTCTCTCGGGCCGAAAAGCTCAAAAGTGACATTCTGCTGTTTTCGGACCAATTACTGATGCCAACTACATGAAACTGCTCTGCTAGTGTAGAATTCCCCAAATCACACAAATCTGGCTTGAAAACTTGTTTCTGAGTGCTTCTGTTGGAAAGTAACAGCCTAAATGACAACATGCTCTCAAAATGCTTCTCTCGGGCCGAAAAGCTCAAAAGTGACATTCTGCTGTTTTCGGACCAATTACTGATGCCAACTACATGAAACTGCTCTGGTAGTGTAGAATTCCCCAAATCACACAAATCTGGCTTGAAAACTTGTTTCTGGCTTGAAAACTTGTTTCTGAGTGCTTCTGTTGGAAAGTAACAGCCTAAATGACAACATGCTCTCAAAATGCTTCTCTCGGGCCGAAAAGCTCAAAAGTGACATTCTGCTGTTTTCGGACCAATTACTGATGCCAACTACATGAAACTGCTCTGGTAGTGTAGAATTCCCCAAATCACACAAATCTGGCTTGAAAACTTGTTTCTGGCTTGAAAACTTGTTTCTGAGTGCTTCTGTTGGAAAGTAACAGCCTAAATGACAACATGCTCTCAAAATGCTTCTCTCGGGCCGAAAAGCTCAAAAGTGACATTCTGCTGTTTTCGGACCAATTACTGATGCCAACTACATGAAACTGCTCTGGTAGTGTAGAATTCCTCAAATCACACATATCTGGCTTGAAAACTTGTTTCTGGCTTGAAAACTTGTTTCTGAGTGCTTCTGTTGGAAAGTAACAGCCTAAATGACAACATGCTCTCAAAATGCTTCTCTCGGGCCGAAAAGCTCAAAAGTGACATTCTGCTGTTTTCGGACCAATTACTGATGCCAACTACATGAAACTGCTCTGTAGTGTAGAATTCCCCAAATCACACAAATCTGGCTTGAAAACTTGTTTCTGAGTGCTTCTGTTGGAAAGTAACAGCCTAAATGACAACATGCTCTCAAAATGCTTCTCTCGGGCCGAAAAGCTCAAAAGTGACATTCTGCTGTTTTCGGACCAATTACTGATGCCAACTACATGAAACTGCTCTGTAGTGTAGAATCCCAAATCACACAAATCTGGCTTGAAAACTTGTTTCTGGCTTGAAAACTTGTTTCTGAGTGCTTCTGTTGGAAAGTAACAGCCTAAATGACAACATGCTCTCAAAATGCTTCTCTCGGGCCGAAAAGCTCAAAAGTGACATTCTGCTGTTTTCGGACCAATTACTGATGCCAACTACATAAACTGCTCTGGTAGTGTAGAATTCCCCAAATCACACAATCTGGCTTGAAAACTTGTTTCTGACTTGTTTCTGTTTTGAAAGTAACAGCCTAAATGACAACATGCTCTCAAAATGCTTCTCTCGGGCCGAAAAGCTCAAAAGTGACATTCTGCTGTTTTCGGACCAATTACTGATGCCAACTACATGAAACTGCTCTGCTAGTGTAGAATTCCCCAAATCACACAAATCTGGCTTGAAAACTTGTTTCTGGCTTGAAAACTTGTTTCTGAGTGCTTCTGTTGGAAAGTAACAGCCTAAATGACAACATGCTCTCAAAATGCTTCTCTCGGGCCGAAAAGCTCAAAAGTGACATTCTGCTGTTTTCGGACCAATTACTGATGCCAACTACATGAAACTGCTCTGTAGTGTAGAATTCCCCAAATCACACAAATCTGGCTTGAAAACTTGTTTCTGGCTTGAAAACCTGTTTCTGAGTGCTTCTGTTGGAAAGTAACAGCCTAAATGACAACATGCTCTCAAAATGCTTCTCTCAGGCCGAAAAGCTCAAAAGTGACATTCTGCTGTTGTCGGACCAATTACTGATGCCAACTACATGAAACTGCTCTGGTAGTGTAGAATTCCCCAAATCACAAATCTGCTTGAAAACTTGTTTCTGAGTGCTTCTGTTGAAAGTAACAGCCTAAATGACAACATGCTCTCAAAATGCTTCTCTCGGGCCGAAAAGCTCAAAAGTGACATTCTGCTGTTTTCGGACCAATTACTGATGCCAACTACATGAAACTGCTCTGGTAGTGTAGAATTCCTCAAATCACACAAATCTGGCTTGAAAACTTGTTTCTGGCTTGAAAACCTGTTTCTGAGTGCTTCTGTTGGAAAGTAACAGCCTAAATGACAACATGCTCTCAAAATGCTTCTCTCGGGCCGAAAAGCTCAAAAGTGACATTCTGCTGTTTTCGGACCAATTACTGATGCCAACTACATGAAACTGCTCTGGTAGTGTAGAATTCCCCAAATCACACAAATCTGGCTTGAAAACTTGTTTCTGAGTGCTTCTGTTGGAAAGTAACAGCCTAAATGACAACATGCTCTCAAAATGCTTCTCTCGGGCCGAAAAGCTCAAAAGTGACATTCTGCTGTTTTCGGACCAATTACTGATGCCAACTACATGAAACTGCTCTGGTAGTGTAGAATTCCCCAAATCACACAAATCTGGCTTGAAAACATTCTGGCTTGAAAACTTGTTTTGAGTGCTTCTGTTGGAAAGTAACAGCCTAAATGACAACATGCTCTCAAAATGCTTCTCTCGGGCCGAAAAGCTCAAAAGTGACATTCTGCTGTTTGTCGGACCAATTACTGATGCCAACTACATGAAACTGCTCTGTAGTGTAGAATTCCCCAAATCACACAAATCTGGCTTGAAAACTTGTTTCTGGCTTGAAAACTTGTTTGTGAGTGCTTCTGTTGGAAAGTAACAGCCTAAATGACAACATGCTCTCAAAATGCTTCTCTCGGGCCGAAAAGCTCAAAAGTGACATTCTGCTGTTTTCGGACCAATTACTGATGCCAACTACATGAAACTGCTCTGTAGTGTAGAATTCCCCAAATCACACAAATCTGGCTTGAAAACTTGTTTCTGGCTTGAAAACTTGTTTCTGAGTGCTTCTGTTGGAAAGTAACAGCCTAAATGACAACATGCTCTCAAAATGCTTCTCTCGGGCCGAAAAGCTCAAAAGTGACATTCTGCTGTTTTCGGACCAATTACTGATGCCAACTACATGAAACTGCTCTGGTAGTGTAGAATTCCCCAAATCACACAAATCTGGCTTGAAACTTGGCTTGAAAACTTGTTTCTGAGTGCTTCTGTTGGAAAGTAAATGCCTAAATGACAACATGCTCTCAAAATGCTTCTCTCGGGCCGAAAAGCTCAAAAGTGACATTCTGCTGTTTTCGGACCAATTACTGATGCCAACTACATGAAACTGCTCTGGTAGTGTAGAATTCCCCAAATCACACAAATCTGGCTTGAAAACTTGTTTCTGGCTTGAAAACTTGTTTCTGAGTGCTTCTGTTGGAAAGTAACAGCCTAAATGACAACATGCTCTCAAAATGCTTCTCTCGGGCCGAAAAGCTCAAAAGTGACATTCTGCTGTTTTCGGACCAATTACTGATGCCAACTACATGAAACTGCTCTGATAGTGTAGAATTCCCCAAATCACACGTTTCTGGCTTGAAAACTTGTTTCTGAGTGCTTCTGTTGGAAAGTAACAGCCTAAATGACAACATGCTCTCAAAATGCTTCTCTCGGGCCGAAAAGCTCAAAAGTGACATTCTGCTGTTTTCGGACCAATTACTGATGCCAACTACATGAAACTGCTCTGGTAGTGTAGAATTCCCCAAATCACACAAATCTGGCTTGAAAACTTGTTTCTGGCTTGAAAACTTGTTTCTGAGTGCTTCTGTTGGAAAGTAACAGCCTAAATGACAACATGCTCTCAAAATGCTTCTCTCGGGCCGAAAAGCTCAAAAGTGACATTCTGCTGTTTTCGGACCAATTACTGATGCCAACTACATGAAACTGCTCTGTAGTGTAGAATTCCCAAATCACACATTCTGGCTTGAAAACTTGTTTCTGAGTGCTTCTGTTGGAAAGTAACAGCCTAAATGACAACATGCTCTCAAAATGCTTCTCTCGGGCCGAAAAGCTCAAAAGTGACATTCTGCTGTTTTCGGACCAATTACTGATGCCAACTACATGAAACTGCTCTGGTAGTGTAGAATTCCCCAAATCACACATATCTGGCTTGAAAACTTGTTTCTGAGTGCTTCTGTTGGAAAGTAACAGCCTAAATGACAACATGCTCTCAAAATGCTTCTCTCGGGCCGAAAAGCTCAAAAGTGACATTCTGCTGTTTTCGGACCAATTACTGATGCCAACTACATGAAACTGCTCTGCTAGTGTAGAATTCCCCAAATCACACAAATCTGGCTTGAAAACTTGTTTCTGAGTGCTTCTGTTGGAAAGTAACAGCCTAAATGACAACATGCTCTCAAAATGCTTCTCTCGGGCCGAAAAGCTCAAAAGTGACATTCTGCTGTTTCGGACCAATTACTGATGCCAACTACATGAAACTGCTCTGCTAGTGTAGAATTCCCCAAATCACACAAATCTGGCTTGAAAACTTGTTTCTGGCTTGAAAACTTGTTTCTGAGTGCTTCTGTTGGAAAGTAACAGCCTAAATGACAACATGCTCTCAAAATGCTTCTCTCGGGCCGAAAAGCTCAAAAGTGACATTCTGCTGTTTTCGGACCAATTACTGATGCCAACTACATGAAACTGCTCTGGTAGTGTAGAATTCCCCAAATCACAAACTTTTGTTTCTGGCTTGAAAACTTGTTTCTGAGTGCTTCTGTTGGAAAGTAACAGCCTAAATGACAACATGCTCTCAAAATGCTTCTCTCGGGCCGAAAAGTCAAAAGTGACATTCTGCTGTTTTCGGACCAATTACTGATGCCAACTACATGAAACTGCTCTGCTAGTGTAGAATTCCCCAAATCACACAAATCTGGCTTGAAAACTTGTTTCTGGCTTGAAAACTTGTTTCTGAGTGCTTCTGTTGGAAAGTAACAGCCTAAATGACAACATGCTCTCAAATGCTTCTCTCGGGCCGAAAAGCTCAAAAGTGACATTCTGCTGTTTTCGGACCAATTACTGATGCCAACTACATGAAACTGCTCTGGTAGTGTAGAATTCCCCAAATCACACATATCTGGCTTGAAAACTTGTTTCTGAGTGCTTCTGTTGAAAGTAACAGCCTAAATGACAACATGCTCTCAAAATGCTTCTCTCGGGCCGAAAAGCTCAAAGTGACATTCTGCTGTTTTCGGACCAATTACTGATGCCAACTACATGAAACTGCTCTGGTAGTGTAGAATTCCCCAAATCACACGTTTCTGGCTTGAAAACTGTTTGTGAGTGCTTCTGTTGGAAAGTAACAGCCTAAATGACAACATGCTCTCAAAATGCTTCTCTCGGGCCGAAAAGCTCAAAAGTGACATTCTGCTGTTTTCGGACCAATTACTGATGCCAACTACATGAAACTGCTCTGTAGTGTAGAATTCCCCAAATCACACAAATCTGGCTTGAAAACTTGTTTCTGGCTTGAAAACCTGTTTCTGAGTGCTCTGTTGGAAAGTAACAGCCTAAATGACAACATGCTCTCAAAATGCTTCTCTCGGGCCGAAAAGCTCAAAAGTGACATTCTGCTGTTATCGGACCAATTACTGATGCCAACTACATGAAACTGCTCTGGTAGTGTAGAATTCCCCAAATCACACAATCTGGCTTGAAAACTTGTTTTGGCTTGAAAACTTGTTTCTGAGTGCTTCTGTTGAAAGTAACAGCCTAAATGACAACATGCTCTCAAAATGCTTCTCTCGGGCCGAAAAGCTCAAAAGTGACATTCTGCTGTTTTCGGACCAATTACTGATGCCAACTACATGAAACTGCTCTGGTAGTGTAGAATTCCCAAATCACACATATCTGGCTTGAAAACTTGTTTCTGGCTTGAAAACTTGTTTCTGAGTGCTTCTGTTGGAAAGTAACAGCCTAAATGACAACATGCTCTCAAAATGCTTCTCTCGGGCCGAAAAGCTCAAAAGTGACATTCTGCTGTTTTCGGACCAATTACTGATGCCAACTACATGAAACTGCTCTGGTAGTGTAGAATTCCCCAAATCACACAAATCTGGCTTGAAAACTTGTTTCTGGCTTGAAAACTTGTTTCTGAGTGCTTCTGTTGGAAAGTAACAGCCTAAATGACAACATGCTCTCAAAATGCTTCTCTCGGGCCGAAAAGCTCAAAAGTGACATTCTGCTGTTATCGGACCAATTACTGATGCCAACTACATGAAACTGCTCTGCTAGTGTAGAATTCCCCAAATCACACAAATCTGGCTTGAAAACTTGTTTCTGGCTTGAAAACTTGTTTCTGAGTGCTTCTGTTGGAAAGTAACAGCCTAAATGACAACATGCTCTCAAAATGCTTCTCTCGGGCCGAAAAGCTCAAAAGTGACATTCTGCTGTTTTCGGACCAATTACTGATGCCAACTACATGAAACTGCTCTGGTAGTGTAGAATTCCCCAAATCACATTCTGGCTTGAAAACTTGTTTCTGAGTGCTTCTGTTTTGAAAGTAACAGCCTAAATGACAACATGCTCTCAAAATGCTTCTCTCGGGCCGAAAAGCTCAAAAGTGACATTCTGCTGTTTTCGGACCAATTACTGATGCCAACTACATGAAACTGCTCTGGTAGTGTAGAATTCCCCAAATCACACAAATCTGGCTTGAAAACTTGTTTCTGGCTTGAAAACTTGTTTCTGAGTGCTTCTGTTGGAAAGTAACAGCCTAAATGACAACATGCTCTCAAAATGCTTCTCTCGGGCCGAAAAGCTCAAAAGTGACATTCTGCTGTTTTCGGACCAATTACTGATGCCAACTACATGAAACTGCTCTGGTAGTGTAGAATTCCCCAAATCACACAAATCTGGCTTGAAAACTTGTTTCTGAAAACTTGTTTCTGAGTGCTTCTGTTGAAAGTAACAGCCTAAATGACAACATGCTCTCAAAATGCTTCTCTCAGGCCGAAAAGCTCAAAAGTGACATTCTGCTGTTTTCGGACCAATTACTGATGCCAACTACATGAAACTGATCTGGTAGTGTAGAATTCCCCAAATCACACAAATCTGGCTTGAAAACTTGTTTCTGGCTTGAAAACTTGTTTCTGAGTGCTTCTGTTGGAAAGTAACAGCCTAAATGACAACATGCTCTCAAAATGCTTCTCTCGGGCCGAAAAGCTCAAAAGTGACATTCTGCTGTTATCGGACCAATTACTGATGCCAACTACATGAAACTGCTCTGTAGTGTAGAATTCCCCAAATCACACAAATCTGGCTTGAAAACTTGTTTCTGGCTTGAAAACTTGTTTGTGAGTGCTTCTGTTGGAAAGTAACAGCCTAAATGACAACATGCTCTCAAAATGCTTCTCTCGGGCCGAAAAGCTCAAAAGTGACATTCTGCTGTTTTCGGACCAATTACTGATGCCAACTACATGAAACTGCTCTGGTAGTGTAGAATTCCCCAAATCACACATATCTGGCTTGAAAACTTGTTTCTGAGTGCTTCTGTTGAAAGTAACAGCCTAAATGACAACATGCTCTCAAAATGCTTCTCTCGGGCCGAAAAGCTCAAAAGTGACATTCTGCTGTTTCGGACCAATTACTGATGCCAACTACATGAAACTGCTCTGTAGTGTAGAATTCCCCAAATCACACAAATCTGGCTTGAAAACTTGTTTCTGGCTTGAAAACTTGTTTCTGAGTGCTTCTGTTGGAAAGTAACAGCCTAAATGACAACATGCTCTCAAAATGCTCTCTCGGGCCGAAAAGCTCAAAAGTGACATTCTGCTGTTTTCGGACCAATTACTGATGCCAACTACATGAAACTGCTCTGGCTAGTGTAGAATTCCCCAAATCACACAAATCTGGCTTGAAAACTTGTTTCTGGCTTGAAAACTTGTTTCTGAGTGCTTCTGTTGGAAAGTAACAGCCTAAATGACAACATGCTCTCAAAATGCTTCTCTCGGGCCGAAAAGCTCAAAAGTGACATTCTGCTGTTTTCGGACCAATTACTGATGCCAACTACATGAAACTGCTCTGGTAGTGTAGAATTCCCCAAATCACACAATCTGGCTTGAAAACTTGTTTCTGAGTGCTTCTGTTGGAAAGTAACAGCCTAAATGACAACATGCTCTCAAAATGCTTCTCTCGGGCCGAAAAGCTCAAAAGTGACATTCTGCTGTTTTCGGACCAATTACTGATGCCAACTACATGAAACTGCTCTGGTAGTGTAGAATTCCCCAAATCACACATTCTGGCTTGAAAACTTGTTTCTGAGTGCTTCTGTTGGAAAGTAACAGCCTAAATGACAACATGCTCTCAAAATGCTTCTCTCGGGCCGAAAAGCTCAAAAGTGACATTCTGCTGTTTTCGGACCAATTACTGATGCCAACTACATGAAACTGCTCTGATAGTGTAGAATTCCCCCAAATCACACTTGTTTCTGGCTTGAAAACTTGTTTCTGAGTGCTTCTGTTGGAAAGTAACAGCCTAAATGACAACATGCTCTCAAAATGCTTCTCTCGGGCCGAAAAGCTCAAAAGTGACATTCTGCTGTTTTCGGACCAATTACTGATGCCAACTACATGAAACTGCTCTGGTAGTGTAGAATTCCCCAAATCACACAAATCTGGCTTGAAAACTTGTTTCTGGCTTGAAAACTTGTTTCTGAGTGCTTCTGTTGGAAAGTAACAGCCTAAATGACAACATGCTCTCAAAATGCTTCTCTCGGGCCGAAAAGCTCAAAAGTGACATTCTGCTGTTTTCGGACCAATTACTGATGCCAACTACATGAAACTGCTCTGGTAGTGTAGAATTCCCCAAATCACACATATCTGGCTTGAAAACTTGTTTCTGAGTGCTTCTGTTTTGAAAGTAACAGCCTAAATGACAACATGCTCTCAAAATGCTTCTCTCAGGCCGAAAAGCTCAAAAGTGACATTCTGCTGTTTTCGGACCAATTACTGATGCCAACTACATGAAACTGCTCTGGTAGTGTAGAATTCCCCAAATCACACAAATCTGGCTTGAAAACTTGTTTCTGGCTTGAAAACCTGTTTCTGAGTGCTTCTGTTGGAAAGTAACAGCCTAAATGACAACATGCTCTCAAATGCTTCTCTCGGGCCGAAAAGCTCAAAAGTGACATTCTGCTGTTTCGGACCAATTACTGATGCCAACTACATGAAACTGCTCTGGCTAGTGTAGAATTCCCCAAATCACACAAATCTGGCTTGAAAACTTGTTTCTGGCTTGAAAACTTGTTTCTGAGTGCTTCTGTTGGAAAGTAACAGCCTAAATGACAACATGCTCTCAAAATGCTTCTCTCGGGCCGAAAAGCTCAAAAGTGACATTCTGCTGTTTTCGGACCAATTACTGATGCCAACTACATGAAACTGCTCTGTAGTGTAGAATTCCCCAAATCACACGTTTCTGGCTTGAAAACTTGTTTCTGAGTGCTTCTGTTGGAAAGTAACAGCCTAAATGACAACATGCTCTCAAAATGCTTCTCTCGGGCCGAAAGCTCAAAAGTGACATTCTGCTGTTTTCGGACCAATTACTGATGCCAACTACATGAAACTGCTCTGGTAGTGTAGAATTCCCCAAATCACACAAATCTGGCTTGAAAACTTGTTTCTGAGTGTGTTTTGGAAAGTAACAGCCTAAATGACAACATGCTCTCAAAATGCTTCTCTCGGGCCGAAAAGCTCAAAAGTGACATTCTGCTGTTTTCGGACCAATTACTGATGCCAACTACATGAAACTGCTCTGGTAGTGTAGAATTCCCCAAATCACACAAATCTGGCTTGAAAACTTGTTTCTGGCTTGAAAACTTGTTTGTGAGTGCTTCTGTTGGAAAGTAACAGCCTAAATGACAACATGCTCTCAAAATGCTTCTCTCGGGCCGAAAAGCTCAAAAGTGACATTCTGCTGTTTTCGGACCAATTACTGATGCCAACTACATGAAACTGCTCTGGTAGTGTAGAATTCCCCAAATCACACAAATCTGGCTTGAAAACTTGTTTCTGGCTTGAAAACTTGTTTCTGAGTGCTTCTGTTGGAAAGTAACAGCCTAAATGACAACATGCTCTCAAAATGCTTCTCTCGGGCCGAAAAGCTCAAAAGTGACATTCTGCTGTTTTCGGACCAATTACTGATGCCAACTACATGAAACTGCTCTGGTAGTGTAGAATTCCCCAAATCACACATATCTGGCTTGAAAACTTGTTTCTGAGTGCTTCTGTTGGAAAGTAAATGCCTAAATGACAACATGCTCTCAAAATGCTTCTCTCGGGCCGAAAAGCTCAAAAGTGACATTCTGCTGTTTTCGGACCAATTACTGATGCCAACTACATGAAACTGCTCTGGTAGTGTAGAATTCCCCAAATCACACGTTTCTGGCTTGAAAACTTGTTTCTGGCTTGAAAACTTGTTTCTGAGTGCTTCTGTTGGAAAGTAACAGCCTAAATGACAACATGCTCTCAAAATGCTTCTCTCGGGCCGAAAAGCTCAAAAGTGACATTCTGCTGTTTTCGGACCAATTACTGATGCCAACTACATGAAACTGCTCTGGTAGTGTAGAATTCCCCAAATCACACATATCTGGCTTGAAAACTTGTTTCTGAGTGCTTCTGTTTTGAAAGTAACAGCCTAAATGACAACATGCTCTCAAAATGCTTCTCTCGGGCCGAAAAGCTCAAAAGTGACATTCTGCTGTTTTCGGACCAATTACTGATGTCACCTACATGAAACTGCTCTGGTAGTGTAGAATTCCCCAAATCACACATATCTGGCTTGAAAACTTGTTTCGGAGTGCTTCTGTTGGAAAGTTACAGCCTAAATGACAACATGCTCTCAAAATGCTTCTCTCGGCCTGAAAAGCTCAAAAGTGACATTCTGCTGTTTTTGTATGGAAGTATTTCTGTGCCATCTGACTTTGAATATGAATTTCTAAGACTGAAATTTTTCAGCCTCAAAATCAGACTTTGAATTTTAAAAACCATCAAATTTGTAGCACTGAATTTTGTTTTTGCCTCTGAATATTTTATTTTTTGTTTGAATTTTATTTTTTTGAAATAAATTCAGTGTAAAAAAAAATCGTTGTCTCAAAATATTCAGTTTTTTCAAAATTCAACATGTAAAGAAATTCAACACCCCAAAAAAATTCAGTGTACAAAAAAAAATCAACATCTTAAAAAAAAATTCAGTGTCAAAAAAATTTAATTAAAAAAAAAAAATTCAGTTTACAAAAATTCAACGTCAAAAAATTCAGAGGCAAAAAAAATTCAAAGTCAAAAAATTCAGTGTTAAAAGAACCAGACTCAACATCCGGGTCACCAGGGAGAAGCAATCGATCCCTGTCTCAATTCAGCCAGCGTCCAGCCAATCATGTTACACTCCATTTGTCATGTGACATGGCCACAAACGCAGGTGATGGTGCTTCGGTGAGTCTGTTTATTTTATTTGCCATTTGTGTTAAAAATTTAAAATAAATTTAGTTATAGATATTACTCGACATGTTGCACATTAACCGGATTTATTGAACAATATCTACAATGAACTTTTAATGTGGTGGCGTTCGTGAAAACTGCTTTAGTAACTAGCTAATGGTATGTGAGCTAGGCTACTTTCGGTTCTGAGGCAGCGAGTATGACGACTGACAGTACATTAAACCCTGATAGTGTTAACTGGTGACACAGTGTTTCCCACTGGATTTTAGGAGGGGGGGGGGGGGGGGGGGGGGGGGGGGGGGGGGGGGTTGATATTAACACTGTACAATTACCGCGATATAGCGCATTTACCGTTTATTAGCGGCCTGTCTGTGCGTGTGTGTACGTGCGGTGCGACCGCACGCGAGAGAGACGGCAGGCGGAGGGGCTGACTGGCAGAGATGATAGATGGTGAAACGCAGTTGTTTTTTTTTTTTCTGTTGGGAAACACTGGGTGACAGCATATCGTGGTTGCTCTAAGTTAGTGATGGCAGCTGTTGACAAACAGCTACAATCAACAAACCAGTCTATACCCACCAGTCCTCCCATTAGCTGGCCTACTCTCCTTGCTTTACATGCAATTCTCAATTATTAGACACTAGGGCAATATGCAATGCAACATGCACTTTATAACTCTACATAACTAGGTACTCTAGGTATTACAAATTACTATCGTTAGTATTAGATTATTGTAATATGCAATTGAGTATTAGGCTATCAAATCAGCACTTTATATTTTTTGGGCAATTTGCAATACAATAATGCACTCTACACTTTAGCACTTTGCACTTTAACCAGACCCTCGACATATAGTGTTTAAGCTGTGTGAAATGTGCATGGTCCCCTGAGCCTTGGCCTGTATATTTTATGATTAACTATGTTTGTTCTGTCTTGTTTTGTTTTGTTTTGTTTTGTTCTGTTTTTGTTGTGAACGAATGTTGTACAACACCAACCTGCCAATGGGACTAGAGACGGAAATTAGCCACACGGCTACAATCTCACATGTTTACATTTATATGTGCATTAACATGTACTGTCCCATTTCTTTCTTTAAAAATAAATAAATCTACAAATCTACCCTTGTAATACCAAACCAGTCTATACACACCAGTCCTCCCATTAGCTGGCCTACTCTCCTTGCTTTACCTGTATTTGGCCCAGCCTGCGTCCCAGAAGCTGCATTCATCAGCTCCTCTTTGACTGAACGATCCCATTTCCCATATTTTTCCATACTTCTTACTGAAATGAAACATAGTTAATTTCTGAGTATTTATTCTTTGGACTGCGCTCCTTAAACAACTGTTATAGACCACTGTGGCCAGCTGCATCCCAGAATTACCAATTTCCATTCGCTCGTCTATTTTTTCTCATTAGTTATTGTTTTCATACAGGCTGGGAACCGATACTTTGGTACCAAGTAGATGTCGAGATGCAAAAAATTCGTCAGTACCTGCATTTTCGGTACCGGATATACAACTTCACCTTCTGCACGCCTCGTCGAGTCCTGTCGGGACTGACACAGGCAGTACACGCACGCAAGTCTGTGCGGCTACAGTCGTGCTCGCAGTCCGTTTATGTGAACACGGAGTTTAACCTGAGTTTATTGTGTAATCATTTTAATGCAGGCATTGGATTTTGAACTATTCAAGTATCTGAATTGCACTTTTCAAACATCAGCTGTTACAGTCATGGATTTGCTTTTCTATTGTTAATTTTGTATTTTGTTTTTCTCTCCTAGGAACAACTGCTTAATCATCTTTTAGAAAGACTTCACTCTCGATTGGAACATATTGTGGAACGCATGCCTCTGGACCTGGACTTCTTAGAGTTCACTTGCACACAAGAGCTTGTGTTCTTAAATGCTGTATCCAGTCAAGTGACTGTTTGTCCAGCTATTTTAGATGCACTGACACAGCTACACAGTCTCATCAATTTGGAAAAAGACAAAAGGGAGCAACACATTGCAGTTGTGCAGTTTGAGCAAGGACCAGCAGGGCGACAGCGGATGACCATATCCCCAGACTACCTTAGCAAACTTCTGGAACTTATTTTGTCTGTTCCATGTATTGCTAAACTCTTGGGGGTGTCCAGATGTACAGTATACCGACGCATGGCTGAGTCTGATCTCTCAGTAAAGGCACTCTATAGCCCAATGACAGATGATGAGTTAGATCAGCGTGTGAGAGAGATTAAATCTAGGCAGCCTAACTCTGGATATCGGATGATGAAGGGCCTCGTGCAAGCCAGAGGACTGAGGGTGCAGTATAACCGTTTGCACCGCGTTGACACCATTGGTGTCATAAACCGAATGGTCCATGTTGGGTGTCTAGCTAGATGGACCTATTCAGTACCCGGACACCAGGCTTTGTGGCACATTGATACGAACCATAAATTGATTCGGTAAATTCATATTTAGCAATCTTTTTCACGAAATGTCTGAGTTTCAAGGGTGTTTTTTAAAAGTACATAGTTGTTATTAGGGCTGCAACTAACAATTATTTTCATTATCGGTTAATTTGATGATTATTGTAACGATTAATCAATTAGTTGTTTGGTCAATAAAATTGAAAAAATGTTGAAAAATGTGAATCAGTTTTTCCCAAACCACAAGATGATGTTGTCAAAGTCTTGTTTTGTCCACAAACCAAAGAAATATTCAGTTTATTGTCATAAAGGAACAAAGAAACCAGAAATATCAAGATTTAACAAGCTTAAATCAGAGAATTTTGACTTTTTTTCTTAAAGAACTACTCAAACCGATTACTTGAATCAAATCAAAATAGTTGACGAGTAATTTAATAATTTATTATTTTTTGATTAATCAATTAATTGTTGCAGCTCTTGTTATCAGTATCCACACATTTTTATACTGCTTCTGTTACTATATATGCGCCATAACAGCTAACCTCTCATAATGGCATGCACTTTGTCTATTACATTCAGCAACTGTGTGTTGAACCTTTTTTTCTCTTTCTTTTATTTAACTTGCAGTACATTGTGTGCAGTTGACAAATTCATTTTTCACTCTTTCAGCTACAACATTGTTGTCTTCGGAGGCATTGATGGTTTTTCTCGTAAGGTTAGCACAATTGTTTGGACACAGTGCACATATTTCTATAATTATTAAATACTTGAGTGCCCCATAGACATGTAATTTTATTTGTGCTGCAGATAATGTATCTTGGTGCAGCCTCAAACAACATGGCCTCAACCACCCTGGCATTCTTCCAGGAATCTGTCGACAAGTTTGGTGTTCCTCTCAGGTGAATGAATATTATAAACTAGGACATTTTACACTATAACAGTACTAACTGTATATCTATGTGTATGGAAAATGAGTTGTATGGTGGGAAAAATACCAGGTCAAAGATAAACACTGTTCATAACACTTATGTGGCTATATAAAACCTATATGTATTATCCCTGTTTCCTACCTTTTAGTTAGAGAGACTTTGAATATGGAAATAGAATTATTAACAAGTTAATTTTATTTTATTTTCAGAATTTTGCTCTCAGATGCTTCAACCACTCTCATTGCACTGTTGTATTAATCAACCAATAAACTGTAACCAACTTTTCATATACAGTATATGGTATTTGAAATGTCTCATTTAGGGTACGTGGAGATCAGGGAGTTGAAAACGTAGACGTTGCCCGCTTCATGTTTACAGTCCGTGGCACTGGAAGGAGCAGCTTTATATCTGGCAAGAGTGTTCACAACCAACGGTTTGTTCAGTAGAATAGATACTGCTAATTGGAAGTTGCCCCCTCACTGATACCATGTAGTGATACTATGTTAGCACACAGCTGCTAGAAGGAGTACCATGATGTACTATTATTTGTCACATTTGCATATGGTGCAATAACATGCAGTATGCATGAAACAAGATCTAATTCTAAATATAGGCAAGGCAATTTTATTTGTATAGCCCGTTTTTACGAACAGTTTGTCTCAAAGGGCTTTACATGGCATCATAACAACATCCTCTTCCCTTAGACCCTCACATCCAAAAAAACTCCAAGAAAATCCTTTTAACAGGGAAAAATTGGAGAAACCTCAGGGTGAGCAACAGAGAAGGGATCCCTCACCCAGGACGGGCAGACGTGCAATAGATGTTGTATACAGACAGGAAAACAGTTTATAACACAGAATGTGGGAAACATGGAAATGTTAACAAGAACTGATGAAGGCAGCTTCTGGTGGGAGGAGAGGAGTCTGGACTTAGATGTAGTTAGACTGTCTGCCTCTCTGACCCATGGTTCCACAGTAAAGGAGCCCGGTAGCTGAAGGCTCTACCTCCCAGTCTGTTTTTAGAGATACTGGGAGTCACTAACAGACCTGCATTCTGGGAGTGGAGTGCTCTGGTGGGACAGTAAGGAATAATGAGGTCTTTCAGATAGGATGGAGCTTTGTCATTAAGAGCCTTATAAGTCACCAGAAGTGGGTAGTGGGCTATGCATAAATACAAAATAAAGAAGAAATTCAAAGACTAAGTTTCAGCTATTAAATAGGTTGGATATTTTACATTTTAATTGTTGGTCACTCATTGTGGATTATTAAACAAATTGTAAATATAAAAAAATTTTTGTATTAAAATTAAGGATTGAGCGGCTGTGGAGAGACCTTTGGGTAGCTGTTAATTGCATCTACTACGATGTCCTGCACTACCTTGAAGAAGAGGGCTTCCTGAGCATGCCAATCCAACACACCTCTTCTGCTGCCACTTGGATACATTTCGGAATGGTTGGGACAACCATCCGCTCAGAACGGAAAGCAACATGACCCCCAACCAGCTGTGGGAGCTGGGTCGTAGACACTACCCAGTTCAAAGAGCAGATAACGCAGAGGTACATGAATCAAATGATTCATGTACCTCTGCGTTATCTGCTCAATTTGAAGTATTTTAAAGTGGGCCTACTGTCACTGCATACAATTTAAAATGCTCTCTATTTGTAGGGCATGGATATTCCTGACATTGAGTGGTTAAACAGTGGATTTCCTTGTGAAGACCACTTCAGCATCGTCGTTCCACACACAACATGCCCACTGACCGATGGACAACTGACAGCTTTTAGAGCTGCAGTTCAGCCAAGAGCTGCATCCCAGTCCTACAGCAGTGATATTTACATTGCTGCTGTTCAGTTTTGTGAGCAGTTTCTTGATCTCTGAATAGAACTGATCAGATAAGACTTCAGTTTTGAGTTATGTGTTGATATTTTAATGTTTTCGCAAACTTTCATTCCCTTCAGTTCTATCAGTGAAAAGTACAAGTGCACTTTAAACTCCTGCATTAATGGTTTATTAAAGCACAGAAATTGTTACAAGGAATACATTAAGCTGCCAATCATAAAATGCATGTAACTTAACATACCGCATTTTCTTATGAAAACTGAGGTTGAGATGTAATGTAATAATAACAATGTAATGCAACAAAGCACAAAATTGTGAAAATAAAATCAGTGTAAGTCCACCTTGACAATTTGAATATTTTCAACATCAGATGTGTCGAACCAGTAAGGATGCCAAGGAATCTCCCACATGGTCTGAAATCTGCGGGTTACAGTTCTACAAATACAACAACTCCATACTGTCAGATGAATCTCAACACTTGATAGCTAACAAGCATAAAAACATCAACATTTTACCTAAACAATCTTAACTGACAAGTGTAAATACAGGTTGAGATGTCACTCAGACAAGACTAAATACTTTTTTTACACTTTTCTATGAAAACTGAGCTTGAGATGTTTTGTAACGATGCAAAGAAATTTCAACTGTGTAACACTGAAAATAAAATAAGTATAAGTCCACCTTTTAACAATTTGAATATTGTCAACATCAGGTGTGTCAAACCAGAGTAAGGAGTAAGGAATCTCCTAGTACATGGTCTGAAATATGTGGGTTACAGTTGAAGTTACAGTTCTGCAAATACAACAACTCCATACTGTCAGATGAACCTGAACACTTGACAGCTAACAAGCATAAAACATCAACATATTACTTTAACAATCTTATCTGACAAGTGTAAATACAGGTTGAGATGCCACTCAGACAAGACCAAATCCTGTATGGCAAGTGCTATTGCATGCCAGGATGTCACGTTTAAAAGATGTGTAGTCCTTGTAATGCCCTGGGATGCGCAAGGTCTCAAAGCAGGTGGAGGCTGTGAGGTATCTGCTCTCGACGACTTCGACAGAGAGACTTGGTGGTAGAACCTCCCATCCGGTCTAGAATTTGACCAGGTTGGTCAGTTCAGTTGGTGTTGCTATGGAGTAGATTCAAATGGATGATGATTAGTCATCAGGATAAATAGCCAACTATGGCACTAACAGTTCACACGGAATAGAAGATTAGTCAAGCCCTTGAGACAAGTAAACCTACCTTCACCTATGAACTGTCGTAGATACCCTGACATGCGGCATGTTGTTTCAACTGAACAATCGTCATCATCGCTGCCACCCTCACGAGGCCATGTGATACGCTGAAGAAGGACCTGCATTGAAAAAATAACATGAGAAAGACTTGGATATTTTTTTATTGTATTGCAGACAGTAATAGATGCTGACCAGGTATGAACCATAATATTTACTACAAATGCAATGCTACAAGACCAGAGTTATTCAAATTAACCTCAGCGCTGACATTCCCTGCCGTATCTTTAGGAAAAAGCAAGGCCACTGTGTCAGGTCTTTGGGTCACCAGTGTCCACATTGGGGTTTCTTTAATGCCTCGTCTCAGCTGCTGAATTTGCCTCGTAACATGACCTAGTACCTGTTAATAGTAATAAGACAGAGAGAATATAACCCATAAAATTCATTTATGTAAAAGTAGGCTTGAAGAGTAAATTATGAAAAGAATACTTTCATTTAAATACACTTATTATGCTGCATTCCACTGGTGAATGAGGAAATAATCATACTGTTGTCCTGCACACTTGCAGTATTATAGACCACCCACTAAACCTGGGAATCAAATTTATCAGGAGAAAGTGCCACATTTTAATTTCTTCAGACAATTTTTTTTTAACCGTAGCAATGTGCATTTATAACCAATACATCACCCACAGGATAAAAAAAAAACAAAATACATTAATTGTGACTTGTGTTTTTAAACAGACATTTCCAAACTTACTCACTGCATGTATCAATAGCTTTTCAAACAGCCACCTCCTGTTGTTGTCAGTTAGGGAAGGGAGGTCCCACGCATAGGCCAAGTCCTGGACACTTTGTTTATCCTTATCGGACAGTATGGATCCCCCTTCAAGCTTCAAGACAATAAGTCATATAAATTTCATTCATAAAGGACAATGGATACACAATAAAAGGGTGGCCCATTGTACTTAACATATTACTGAAAGAAAAAACTTTTTTTTAATCAAACATACAAGCCTGATGGTTTCTCTAATGTCCAGATCTGGACAGTCCTCCAGTGTCACTGTTGCAGTGTCAGGACTTCCACCAAGCAAGACATGAATAACAGCAGGGCTGAGTCCCTGTAGGCATGGTCCTCCGTGAAGAAAGGAGTGGCCTATCATTCGACCCGCCACCATGAACATGTCACTTTCCACGAGAAAGTGAGAGGCTGAGGGAACTAAATGGCCCGGCTCTCCTTCAAAAAGCCCAGTAAGACTTGAATTTGCTGTCAAGATATCAAAAATTTGAATTAAGAACAACAAAGAAATAGGCCTCATTCCAGAGTCAGAGATATCATCAATACAGGCATTATACATTTAGAAGAACCCTTTGAACTTTCAGGATAAAGCAAAATACCATAAACCTTTATGGACAGAATAATTAAAAAAAAAAAGGTAATACAGCTTGCATTTGGAAGGATTCTATTACATACATACCAAAATTGATGCAATTAGGTTGTTAACAGAAGGAGACAAGTGCCATGTCCTGCTCAGCAGGGCTTTTTCTGATGTCCATGCTGAGAAGTAAGGGACTCTTTGTTTCATGAATACGTCGAAAACTGTCAGCAGACTGAGATATGGCCTTGGTGGGGTCACTGACAATTAACCAGCCTAATATGAATGAAAAATAGAAATGTGTTTGTTTAATTATCTATGGCTAACTGTAAAGATAGCAAAAAACAACCATTCATTCAAACTGTGTATCTTTCCCTATGCCACTAAGCATGAACAGCACCTACCATCTTGAACAGCTGCAGAACTTGTGGATGGCCCAGGCCTTGCTGCTTGCTCTTCCTCAATTACAATGCTTTCATGCATCACCTCATTTCCTGCCCTACCCTCATAAAAGTATTTGTGTTGCAACTGCACAGTATGTAAAACAAAGACCATTGCTGATTAGAGACAAAAAAAACATTAACAATAAAAAGTTAATGGATACCTTTCCACACATGACAAAGCATGTACCTCGATGGAGTCAGCAGGAAACATATTTTTGCAGACAGGACATTCCTGCATGTCTGCTGTTGAGAGGTTACCGGTAAAAATAGTGTTATTTTCAAAAAACTGTTATTAAATACTACACAATATACTTGCAAAAGCAGATTATATTATATTATACTTCTTACAGTCTCTCTCTTCAGGCTCACTGATATCCACATTAGCCAGGTTGTCGTCACTGTCAACATCTATGACGTTACAAGATTTGATGTGTTCTGTCAGGAGCGGAAGGGGAACTGCAACTTCACACTTCTGACATGCAGCTTTTGACATGTTACTGAATGCTTCATCAGTCAATGGTAGGGGATTTGTACTTAGTTCCTCTTGAATTGGGGCAATGAATAGATTTTTAGCCCCACGAGTTACAGACTTCAACATCATGCCTGTATAGCCAGTATCATCGGGAGTCACAAGAGACAGCTGTCGGCTACCCCATCCACCTATAGAAAAGAGGAGAGGAAAATGAGAACTTTCAACAGTTTATTAGATAGATTACATCTAGAAGTTAAGTCAAAGCAACTAGACTTCTTGTCTGACAACAGACCAAGCTAAAGAAGTCACTTAAAGCAAAATAAGTCATGTTTGTTTGTTTTTTACTTTTACAAATACAATTTCTACTTTGCAGTGGCTGTTTGCAGGTAGGCATGCCCTTATAAAATAAAACAAATATGTAAAATATTTAAAAGTCTTATTTAAGTACCATAAAGTAACAGTGTTGTGCACTGCATAATGTGAAGTTAACTGCTGCATATGTACTTTTTTTTTAATGACAGAGCAACACTAACACACAAACTTATGTTGGCCCACCTGAAGATTTGTATAGTAGCCATCCACCGGTAATCGTTCCCAATTTTGGGAATAAAACTTTGAGGGCATCACATAACCGTATGACACAATGAGACAGGGAGAGAGAGAGAGAGAGAGAGAGAGAGAGAGAGAGAGAGAGAGAGAGAGAGAGAGATCCAGGTAATGACAGTAGCTTACAACAACATTATTGAAAGTAATAAAATTATAGTTATAGTTCTGGCAACTGTGGTACAATATGTTGAAAGTGTGTATTAATATCTGGCAGTATACATGTGTGACAATAGTCATATGTGTATAATAACAGTAGAAGTATGACTAATGACTAATGATGGCAGCAGTACAAACATAAAATAAAAACAAAAACCTATGGAATTAAATAATAATGCAGTAGAAAATCAACCTATAGCCTAAACATGTTGTCCTGTTAAGTGAGAACAAACTCGAATCTGGGCACTGCATGAAGCCCTGATGCTACCGGCTCTATCATGTGAGCTACCGGAGCGGGGAGGTCCAAGACGTCGGGTCCGAGTATCAACACCCACGGTTCGGGCTGGTTGAGTCAAAGAGGAGCTGATGAATGCAGCTTCTGGTAAGCAGGCTGGGCCAAATACAGGTAAAGCAAGGAGAGTAGGCCAGCTAATGGGAGGACTGGTGGGTATAGACTGGTTTGTTGCTTGTGGCCGTCTGTCAACAGCTGCCACCCAGTGTTTCCCAACAGAAAAAAAAAACAACTGTGTTTCACCATCTATCATCTCTGCCAGTCAGCCCCTCCATCTGCCGTCTCTCTCGCGTGCGGTCGCACCGCACGTACACACACGCACAGACAGGCCGCTAATAAACGGTAAATGCGCTATATCGCAGTAATTGTACAGTGTTAAAATCAACCCCCCCCCCCCCCCCCCCCCGTCTCCTAAAATCCAGTGGGAAACACTGTGTCACCAGTTAACACTATCAGGGTTTAATGTACTGTCAGTCGTCATACTCGCTGCCTCAGAACCGAAAGTAGCCTAGCTCACATACCATTAGCTAGTTACTAACGCAGTTTTCACAAACACCACCACATTAAAAGTTCATTGTAGATATTGTTCAATAAATCCGGTTAATGTGCAACATGTCGAGTAATATCTATAACTAAATTTATTTTAAATTTTTAACACAAATGGCAAATAAAGTAAACAGACTCACTGAAGCACCATCACCTGCGTTTGTGGCCATGACCTGGGTGTCACATGACCAATGGAGCATAACATGATTGGCTGGACGTTGGCTGAATTGAGACAGGGATCGATTGCTTCTCCCTGGTGACCCGGATGTTGAGTCTGGTTCTTTTTACACTGAATTTTTTGACGTTGAATTTCTTTACATGTTGAATTTTGAAAAACTGAATATTTTGAGACAACGATTTTTTTTTTTACACTGAATTTATTTCAACAAAATAAAATTCAAACAAAAAACAAAAAATTCAGAGGCAAAAAAAATTTCAGTGCTAGAAATTTGATGGTTTTTAAAATTCAAAGTCTGATTTTGATGCTGAAAAATTTCAATCTTAGAAATTCATATTCAAACTCAGATGGCACAGAAATACTTCCATACAGACCTGATGTTTGATTTTCACGGGGTAAATTTAATCCATACTGACCCAAGCATGAATTTGTCTTTTGTAGAACTTTCAACAAAACGATGAGGAGATGCATAAGAACCTCTCCTCATTCATGTGCCATAGCGCAGAGACCCAGGAGAGGTTCTACACTCTCCATAAGACTGTGCAGAGAGCCAAATAGATGAGAGACATGTTTGTCTGGCTCTCGCTGTGAGAGGAAGAGGCAGGTCCCATATCAGCTGCCTCCTCCTCTGCTGCTGTCTCCTCCTCATTGGCTGCCTCCTCCACTGCTGCAGCCGCCTCCTCCTCATCAGCTGTCTCCGCTGCCGCCTCCACCTCCGCTGCAGCCTCCTCCTCATCCACGGCCTCCTCCTCAGCTGCAGCCTCCAGCTCCGCTGCTGAGGGCAGAGTAAGTGAAAACCATGTAATCGCTATCACACAGCAGTCCAAATCCACTGAGCTCAGTGTCAACCTGTTCTCTTTCCAAAGGTTTTCTTACCAAAGAAGCCCTGGCTCACCACACAGGCCTTGGCCAAAAAGGTAAAGGAGAGGGTGGGCTTCTCCCCATGAAAGATGGACAAGGCGAGGAGGGCTCTTGTCATGCTGAAGAAAATCTAGTTTGTGTTTAGTGTGTGTTGTGTGTTGTGTGTTTTTGTTCTCTGTTCAAATATTCATATTTAAAGTTAGAACTTGTTCTATAATTCTTCATATTTAAAGTTAGAACTTGTTCTATAATTCTTCATGTTGTTCACTCATTGTTTACATTTATGTTGTTGAAAAAACAAATGTTGAAAAGTTGAAACAAACAACAACAAAAAAAAAATACAAAAAAAAAAAACACAGAAAAAAAACACAGAAAAAAAAACCAACAACAAAAAAAAAAACTCTGCATGGCTGCTGCCATGACATGGCGTGGATGCTTACTGCCTGTGTGATCTTAGAACCTCTGAATTCAAATAAATACAAGAAGTTTGTGCTCTAGAAAAGGATCAACACTCAGTGAATACTCCCCTAAGCCCTATGATAAGCTATTATGGCAAGGCTTAACTATACAGACCAATGAGCAGTGATAACTAACATGTCCTTGGGGTCATCGGGTGGGAACCTCCTTTCACCGGTGTTTTGTCTAGTTGGTCCCACGACACCTCCAGGAGGCTAGACAGTCATCTCTGGCGTCCCAGAGACACTCCCCTAATGCCAGGTCTCACTGCTCTCCACACCAACACAACAGCCTCCTTAACCTTACTTACAAATGGCTTTCTCAGCACAAACAGCATTGTCACCTTCAACAAACCCAGGCTCCGAACATGCAAGCTCCAGGTAGAAGTAATGCTGATACTACCTTTCCTAGCACATTCACCATACTCTATTTCACACGCTACATAGCACAACTACAATATAAGCTAAAGTTAAAGGAGATAAATAGACTCACAGGATCAGCAAACACACTCACCTTGCTACATGGCCTCAAACAAAATGGATTCAACTAGGCCACTCCCACACTTAAATAACCTTCCTCTTCCTCCTTACTTACATATGGCTTTCACTCTGAATATTTTTGAGAGGCCACACAGGCAAACCAAAGTGCCCCCAAACGACAACTTACCTCCTTTCCAGGTTGCCAGGGTGTTATGTGCAAGTTATTTAATTTAATGAAGTTGAACTGTGATATTATTCATTTCAGGCTTTTTGGGGTACTTTTCATAGTTAAAAAGTAGCCCATTCTGACATCCTCTTTTGCAACAAAAAGTCATTTTGGGATACCTTTGGACCCAACCACTCCGGGGCCCCTCACCATCCATCCACAGTCAATGCAACTTGTAGGGGAAATACATGTTCTAGGATAATATGCACTTGTAATCATAAATTCAGGGCACCACTCATGTCAACACGCTCATCAGTAATGAATCAATCTCAATATCTGGGTTATGATTTCTCTGGACAGTGATCTTTGTTCCTTTACACAATACATCACAGACAACGACTTCAGCGATAAATGAAGATTTATTTAACTAAATGGATAACACTGAGTGAATGAATAGCAAATGGTGATTATATAACACAACACAGATTAAACAACTATATATGAATGGAATAAAAAGTAACACTTGTTTGGTTTTAGTTCGGCTATAGTGGGAGAATAATACTGAGATGGCCTATGATAAACGGAACCGCAGTAATGCACAAACCGTTCAATTAGACCTAATGCAACTTATTCTATCAGGATAATCAACCAAGCCTCCTGTCCAATCTCTCTTTTCTCCGCATAGCGATTGGCTCAGATTATGGAAGTTTTGGGCCTACTTTTCTGCAGCTAGTGGTCCCAGTGGATCTCTCAGTCAGGGGTCCCTGGACTGTCGCGAACTGCTCCGAGCTTTCTCAGCAGAATAAGAGACTGTCCCACGGCCGATGGAGCAGGCGAAGTAACGATGTCTGGCGGGTACGGCCCGGTAGTTGGTCCACGCTGCAGGAGGCCTTTGGGCTGGATGGCGAACCACTATGGCAAGTGATAGACAGCCGGTTCCGAAGAATCTGGAGCAGAGATTGGTGAGGCCGGTCTGCGTCTTCTTATTACCCTTATCGTAAAGTGACTACAACATCGCCAGCCATTCAATATTGATGTCAAATCTACTATACACGTAAAGAGGTTGAAAACACCGAAGCTGGAAAAACTGGATCAATAAAATTTCAAAGTTCAAAAGAACTTTGCTTGTGAGCATAAACGTGGCAAAACGTAATAAAACAATAATGCCATGCACATACATTTCAGTTTATCGTCAGGGAACTCTTGTCTCTGTCCGAGGTCACATGCAGGTGACAGGATGCGGTCACCAAAAGGGCCGCATTGTTTTAAGCAGAGCTGGTGAGAAAACTTAGCGCCTCAGGGTAATGGGGGAAGTACGCTAATGTCCTGATTTAAATTAGTCTTTCACGTGCTGTCCTTTTGAGAGTCAGCACTCTCTTTCTTTATCGGGTTCACTTAAGGGACAACCATCATATGCCTCTACAAACTGGTCCCCCGATGAACATACTGGCACACAGCAGTCCTTGGCTACTTTTCATAGTGAAAAAGTAGCCTGTTCTGACGTCCTCCTTTTTGGGCTACCTTTTAACTATGAAAAGTAGCCCGAAAAGGAAAAGTAGCCCAAAAAGGAAAAGGTGTCAGAATAGGCTACCTTTTAACTATGAAAAGTAGCCCAAACAGGAAGAGATGTCAGAATGGGTTTCTTTTAAAGTATGAAAAGTTGCCCAAAAAGGAAGAGGTGTCAGAATGGGCTACCATTTAACTATGAAAAGTAGCCTGTGCTGACCCCAGGTCATTTCGGCAGAAGGTTGCCCTATCTGACGAGGCAGTAGCCCTTTTCGACGGGGCAGCACACTCCGGGTAGCCCTGTCTGACCCCCTGGCTCATCTGAGGGAACTCTGCGGACGCCACCTGGTGGTAAAGGTAGCCCGTCCCGACGCGCCCCCGGCCTTCCCTACATAAACCTAATTGGGACCTTCAAATTGGGCCAATTTTTCAATGAGAAAAGTGTCCCATTCTGACTTCATCAAATCTGCCCATGTCAAGTTAAAGTGCCCTAATTTGACCCTTTCAATTTGGGCCACTTTCTTAGTTCAAAAAAGTGGCTCAATTCAACCCCAGGGGCCTCTACATGGGCAGGTTTGATGAAGTCAAATTGGGACACTATTCTCATTGAAAAAGTGTCCCAATTTGACGGGGACATGTACCTTATCTGGACCTTCAAATTGGGCCACGTTCTTTCAATAAGAAAAGTTTCCCATTCTGACTTCATCAAATCTGCCCATGTCAAGTTAAAGTGTCCCATTTAACTCTTTCAATTTGGGCCACTTTCTTAGTTCAAAAAGTGGACCACAGGACTTAATGACTACAGACCACCCTGACCTCGGTGGTAATGAAGTCTTTTGAGGATCTTGTCCTGTCACACCTCAAGGCCATCATCGACCCTCTCCTGGACCCCCTGTAGTTCACCTATAGAGCCTACAGGTCTGTAGACGATGCTGTCGCTTCACTTCACCCTCTAGCCTCTGGACTCCCCAGGAACCTACGCCAGGATCCTGTTTGTGGACTTTAGCCCTGCCTTCAACACAATCAGCCCGGCTCTGCTACAAGACAAGTTCTCCCATCTGAGTGTGCCTGACTCCACCTACAGGTGGTTCACTGACTGTCCTGTCTGACAGGAGACAGCATGTGAAGCTGGAGAGACATGTTTCTTACACCCAGACTAACAACATTGGCTCCCCCCAAGGCTGTGCTCTTTCTCCTCTGCTCTTCTCCCTGTACACCAACAGCTGTACCTCCAGTCATCAGTCCATCAACCTCCTGAAGTTCGCGGACGACACCATGCTCATTGGACTAATCTCTGATGGGGATGAATCCGCCCACAGGTGGGAGATTGACCAGCTGGTGACCTGATGCAGGCTGAACAACCTGGAGCTCAACACACTTAAGACAGTGGAGATGGTTGTAGACTTTAGGAAGAACCCAGCCCCGCCCACCCCCATCACCCTGTTTGATTCCCCAGTTGACACTATGTAGTCATTCCACTTCCTAGGGACCACCATCACCCAGGACCTCAAGCGGGAGCTGAACATCAGCTCCCTTACAAAGAAAGCACATCAAGGGATGTGCTTCCTGCAACAGCTGTAGAAGTTCAACCTGCCAAAGACAATGATGGTGCACATCTTCACTGCCATCATTGAGTCCATCCTCACCTCCTCTAATTATTTATAGGATTCCCCTTTTATACTTATGCTTATAATTACTCTATGTTTTTATATATATTTTATATTCTTTGTTATGCACCAATACACCAAACCAAATTCCTTGTATGTGAAAACCTACTTGGCAATAAAACCGATTCTGATTCTGATTCTGATTGTAATCATGAGAAACCTAGAAAATAGTTGATGAGGTTCCCTACTTGAGTGTACGTGAAAATATCAAATTATCGTCACACATCAAATTATAAGTCATTGATTCAGAGTGATTCGGGATTAACTATGCATTGCTTTTTTAATTGTTCCTCCCTCTGGCTTTGTGCATGTCAGCTGTTAACAAACCAAGGCGCACTAGACTTCACACATTAAAATAAGCAGCATGACGCAACTGTTTCAAATACCATTTCACAGTTTTATTCACCACATTGTGTCACTGAACTTTACATTTTGGATAAGTCATACCTGCTAGAGCTTCCCATCACAGAAATAACATCACTATGCAAACATCTTCTAATGTTCTTTGGGGCCACACTATTTTCTTATGGCCAGTCTTATTGCACTAGCTTTAACAATATCACCCTAGTGAAGTTAATGCTTTTAAGTTTCTGGTTATGTACAATAAAAGGTAGATCTTTTGATTCAGTAATGAAATTAATTTTATGTGTACAGTTTGCGTTGATTCAGATATTGATGAATGACTCTGATGCACCAGTACTGCTTGAGTTAGCAGCTTCTGAAACACGGTAGATATCTGAAAGACAAATAACAAATTGTTTGTTTTGTATAATTGTATGTTGATATATGTAAATGGGGAAAAAATGCCAAATTTGAAAACGACATACATCGTCTTCCACGCAGTCGACTTATCCAGCTTAGTCCACTGACAGAAGAAATGCCAGTGCTTGTACTCTGGTAGAAAAAAAATGTGTAAGAGTTATTGCATTTAACAAATCTGTAGATTTATCCATAGGTAGGATACATCAGGTTCAAAACATGCAAATGGTAATGCAATAGTTTTTGATAAATATATATCTATACATATATATATACATATAAACTTACTCTTGTTGGGTTAGAGCCAGAGCCTGTGCTTGATGTAGGTAACTTTCTTGAGAGGATAGAACGGATCTACAGGCAAAATTAAATTCATGTCAATATCAAAATCAATAGTATCCAACTACCGTGCAACATCAATACTCTAAAATAATAGTTTGACATTTGGGGGAATTATTGTTATTTAATGAGTTTTAGAGATGATAGTAGGCAGATATTCTTTTTAATGTTTAGACAGAGCCAGGCTAGCTGGCTGCCTCTAGCCCCACACTAAGCACTCAAAAACCAGTGTGGCAGTGGGGGAAAGTACCTCAGTATATTTTCTCAGGAACTGTACTGTCCAGGGTGTAGTATTTAGTAGGATATATTGGCAGGAATTGAATATAACACAATATGTATATTTTCTTTCATTTGTAATTAACCTAAAGTAAAAATTGTTGTGTTTTTGTTACCTTACAATGAGCCATTTATATCTACAAAGGGAGTGGGTCCTCATCCCCGGAGATCACCATTTTGCACCGTCATGTTTTTACAGTAGCCCAGAACAGATAAACCAAACACTAACTATAGATAGGGACACTATAGTTAGCAACCTCTTCAAGAGTGTAAAAAGATACATTAATTTATTAAAATGTATTTATTTATTTTACATGATGATTAAAATCACCTAGAGTCTCACTTATAAACATTGTGTATGCACAAAACAAGGCCTGGAAGAGGCATACGCCAGATGGAGAGGTGGAAGGCTGATTGCAAAAATTGTCAAAAATTTGATGGCACACACAATTTTTGGCTTTTGTCCATATGTGCATTTGTAGTATGGATCCTATGCACTGTTTTATAAATGGCACCCCTGGTCCATATGTTGGAAGAGGAATAGACCTTGCAGAATTCAGCTTCCAGTAAAAACCTCCCAAACAATAAACACTGAAGGAATTATACACAGGGAAAGTTCAAGCTGGTTACAGCCTTTGATCCTCACCACTAAATGCCAGTAAATGCCCCTAAATCCTACACACTGCAGTTTAGAAGTATTTGTATTTAACTTGAGTATTTGCATTTTGTGTTGCATAATACTTTGACTCCACTACATTAGTGAGGGAAATATTGTACTTCTTTACTTTTTTCTTCTTATGACTATATTTGATAGTTATTCTTTACTTTGCAGATTACATACAACACCTGTGAAAATAGGATGAAAAACAGAAAAATGTCCTCCACATCAGCCAACTTCAACAGTAAAAATAATAAATAATATACGATAATAAAACATTGTCCATAGGCAATACTTTTTTTCATACTTTAAGTACATTTTGATGGTAATACTTTTGTTGTAGTTTCATTTGAAAAGATTTCCATATTCAAGATATTAAGTTGCAATGGAGTATTTTTACATTGTGGTACTAAATAAAGGATTTAAATACTTCCACAACCACCACACAGTATTGTATTTGGTTTCTCATCTAGCTCTCCTCAAAGCAAAGAAGTGCGCCTCCCAAAATCTCAAACTATTTCTTGGAAGTCATCTTACCTTTGAGTCAAACAGTGTCCCAAATACTAAAATAAAGAAACCCTGTGAAAAGAATGACGTGCACATTTCTTTATAATTTTAACAACAAACAGAAAATATTTGTATACATAAATACTGTCATGTTAGCATTAACCTTTCAATGGATGCAAATACCTGTAGTGAATTGAAGAATGCAAAGGCAATATGGATTCCTCTATCTGCTGGTGATATCATGGTTCCCACTCCCAAAGACCAGGTCAGTCCAAATAAAGGAGTCAAAATGACCACACATCTTATAATGACCACCACTGTATGCTTTTCATCTGTTTGAGCAGCATCTCCAACACCCCTTCTCAGCATTTTGAACAAGACCACAATCACAATTAAAATGTTGATGAAAACTATAGTCAAGGCAGGTATCACCATGGCCAGTAGGGCCATTGACTCAGACCAGTTGAGCCAACAAGCCTGGTCTCTCCTGATGTATTCATTGTTTGGTGCCGTGACAGCAACAGTAATAACAGCTATCATCAGAGGGCACCCGTAGCCTAAAGTGAAGCCAATGGCCAACATGGTTGACTTGGACATGTGGGAGAAAACCATGACCGTCCGGTAAAAGAGCAGAAGGCCTGACACAAGCATCCAAAAGAAAAGTGCAAGGTAGAAAAAGTGCATAAAAAATGTTGCCGTGCTGCATGGTCCAACTGAAACTGTATAGTCCTCCCTTGGGTTTTCACGGGGGTTCTTAGCAATTGAGGCAGCGATGATGAAACAGATGTCAGCAATCAACAGGGACAGGGCAGTGTTAATGATGGAAACATGACGCATGAAGGCTGTGCTATTTCTGGTAATGGCTTTCCAAACATATCCTTCAATAATGAGACATACAACTAAACTTGCCAGAGATATCCCAACTCCAACATAAGTGATTATATCCAAGGCTAGTATCAGGTCTTGAGGGATGTCTGTTGCCATCAGAATTGAGAAGGAGGTGAGATGGTTGCAGCTGCAGGTTACGGTGTTGTTTATGTCGGAAACAAACATACAACCTTTATCATCCCAAGCACCCAGTTTATCAAAGAGTGTAAAGTTCCAAAAGACGCACTGTGGGTAGAGTGAAAGGTAACTGTTTAGCTTGTCATAGCTCAACGTAACATTCCGAATTGTTTCATTTATTTGGACCAGCACCACAGCAGCATTGATGGCATTAGCAGTGACAGTGTCGTTACTGGTGGTGTTGAAGAGGCTGACTTCAAAGCTGGAGTTCCGTGGTGGCATAACATTGTAAAGGGTGGAGAAGGTGATGGTAGTGATAGAGACGTTGAACAAGTTGGTATCTGGAATGTCTATGAGGATGCTGTTGTTCAGATCGGCCCTGAAGGAGTTATTAAATGTGGTTCTGTTGAGCAGAATCCGTTCAGTTGCAAAGTCAAACTCACCGACCAACCCATTAGAGAGGGACTCCAGTGAAGCCAATAATTCTGAGCTTGCATTGCGAGTTTCATTTGCATTCAGAACTGCCCAGGATTCTCTTGAATCATCACCAATGATGACATCAACTGTTTCAAGTATATTCTGCCGATAAAGAGACATTTCATGGTAATGAAACAACCTTATCAAAAAGTCAAAAAGTACATTTGTTGACGTTACACCCATAACCTTTACCAAGAGGCCACAGATGGGAGGGTTTAACCAACCTCTATGACAGGCTGAGTGACTTCCTCAGTGGAAACAGTTGCAATGTTTTGTATGATGTCAACAATAGCTGATATGGTTGCAGATGAATTTGCAACTTCTGTTTTTTCTTCTCTGACAGTGGCACTTAGATTCACCACGAAGACTGGTACTTCCTCCACAACCAAATCCTAAAACAATGAAACATTAACAACAAAAAAATATGTTACCACATTTTTGTGTGAGATTTAAAAGTATTTGTGACAAATGCAGAGATGTTTCTTTCTGGCTACTAGAAACTGGTACAGACAACAGCTGTGTACTATTTAAGCCACAACAATAGAGGGCAGACTAAAATTATGTGCTGCTGTTATGCTGGGTTCAGACAACACAATGTCAGCCTGAATACAGCCCAACGCAGCCATCCTACAGGATCCACTCGGATAATAAGTGACAATTGGTGTTGTGTGCATTAATCATTTGCTTTATCCTGTGTAGTGTATCAAAGAAGACAACAACCAATGCCATGTCTGAGACCCCTCACTACTTTTATGGGAAAGTCTAGCATATTTGAGTTAGTCATCCACAACTACTCCCGTTACAGCCATCACTTTGACCAATAGGAACACAGAGTGATCTGCTACAACATCACAGCCTTTTAGATATTTCCTCTATGGATGTTACCACAACAGAGTGAAAAATGAAAAGTGCTGGCATGAAACAGCAGAGACATTTCAGCAATGCGGTCAGTCAGTACTGCCATTGCATCAAGCTTGCAAACAATGTTTTTTTCTTCATAATGAAGAAAGATATAAAAGAATAAAATTCACAAATAATTGTGGGTATTTACCACAACTGCAGATGGTACCAGCTTCATTTGAAAAAGACTATATTAGACATAAGACTTTATTTATAGACGCAGGCTTTTATCTCTCATAACCCCTATTTTTCAATTTTTAGCTGTAATCCACTCCTGTTTGTCCACTCCATTAGATTTAATGCAATACACACATCATTTCAAACTCAACACCGCCAACATATCCATTTAGAAATGAAAGCCCTCTATTTCATTTCAGTGGAGAGAATTCCTTCAAGTTATAAAAAAGGTTTTTATTGTGAAACATTTGCAGGAACTTGTGACGGAGTGACAATTTTCAAATGTAGCTCCTTCCATCTGGTGGCACTTTTTACATTATAACATAAATAGTTTTGCTGGGGAATGAACAGCCATAGTAACTAAAAATAAATAAATAATAGTAATCATAATAAATTTTGGGCACGAATAATCTGATGCGATTACATCATGCACATCATGATAGACGATGATTGGTGGAGAACCAACTTGTAGTCTGTCAAGTCTCTCGACCAAGTCCCAGCAAGATTTTATGTTTCCATTGTCACCAATCTGAGGTAGTGATTGGTGAAATGGACAAACATGTCGTGTAATCTAAACCTGGCATTAGGGATGTCTGGTTCTTTAGGCCCCGATTGAGTCCTTTAATACCAGGTATCTGCCGTAGAGAGTCCTATCCAATATTCACTTAAATGTTGATGAAATATGTATGTGACACACTGAAAAAAACAGCTGTAGCCAACCTAATCAGGTACAACTTATTTTTAACAAGCTTTTTCAATCAAATACTGAAGGTCCTTGTTCAAACAAAGTTGAAAAGCTTGAATTATTGATGTGATAGAAAATAAAATTTTGACTGTGAGATTGTGTCCCCTAAAATGTATGTGAGGTGATTAAATAGAGAGAAGACATATCACCCTGGTGAAATTGTTGGAACTACAAAAACACTGTCCAAAGCCCTGCTGCAGAGTGGAGGTTTTTCACTCACAAATGGTGTGGCTATGCACAGGCCAAAGAGAGCACTCTAACCAGGCAACATATGAGATTAATGTTTGCCTATTTTCAGGTTTCTCACAGAATTAATAATTATTCATGATAGCTGTTATGACCTGTGTTTGTGATTGTTTACTTTCACAGTATGCGGCCTGCTGAATATGCGCAGTAGTGTTTCTCCTGCCAGCCCTGAGTTCCCGCTCAGCTCAAAGACTTCACACTATGACGATGTCACAGATTTTAAAAACACTTTTCTCAGCTTGATGAACATTTTAGAAATGTAAAATCTCCATGTATCAAAATGTCATAATAGAGTCATAACTGACCTTGTTTGCAGCTGGAGGTGTCCAATCAAAAGTTTTACAGGTATCTCTTTCATGATAGTGGCCTACGGGGAAAATGTTTTTGGGCTGGAGAGGATTTGCCAGAATTGCACCAGCAAGGCTGTGATCACAGCACAGGGTTCTTAAGCAGTATGTGACTATGCAGTCTGCAAAAATGCAAAATGAAGCTTGAAGTTTAGCTGAAGCTTACATTAGGCATTAGCAGTCTGGGTTTGCCACACTGAATGGATATCAAAGTTACAGTTTGTTTCCCTTTTTTTGCCAAGCTTCAACAGAGAGATATGTCCTGGTAGTCGCATTGAAAGGACAAAACACTAGATGTGAATGTATACTGGAGGGGGGTTAAAGAGAAAGAAGAAATCTGATAAACAATTTATGATGGCCAGTTAACCCAAATCAGTCACACAGCTTTCCAATGCTAGTTATATTGGAAAAAGACAGCAGACTCTGAATGGAATACTTGACACTGGATCTACAGGGAACCTCTCTAAGGAGACTCTTTCATAAGCTACTCTCTATCATTTCAGTTGCTCATGCTGCTATGTAAGAATCATGTATGCTCCATACCAACACTATAATATGCTCTGGTACAAGACTCATGACCAGGACAAGAGGAGCCTATAATGTGCACTCATGTCACATAATCAGTAAAGAAAGATCTTAATACAAAAATGATCTACATCCTGAAATCACAATTAAAATAGCAGTAAGGTATTGAATATAAATCCCAGGGTTTGCTCCTAGGCTTTGCCATAATTTATTTTTGATGCATCTTTTTCAGTCCAAGTGCTGCTGTTTGTTTTCAGTATTTTGTTAATGCTGAGTGTCTAAGTGTGTAAATCTTGTCCAGGTCTTCCTGCAACAGGTCCACACTGACATCCACTCAGTATAAACATTATAGGAAATACTATAGGGATCAATAAAAAATGTTATGAGTAATCAGCAAGTCACATTTTCTTACAGAGTACTGAGCGGAACATGCAGAGGTAACACAGCCCATGGTGTGGAAACGATCATGTGGAAGCATCTAAAAAAAAAGCTACCAAAGTAATTATCTGCTTTAAACATGGATATCCCGATTATTTAACATAAACTCTGACTTAAATTTTAATGTGGGACTATTACTGAAACCATAACTGAGTTGGAGTAAATATCAACCAAGATGACCGACAAAGGGACAAAGGCACTGACTGCCTGCATGCCCTCCGACACCTGTCCTGTCCTTTAAAACACATGGAAAAAGCTTTCTACCAAACGATATAAACCTGGGGTTCATCCCAATATCCCTCCTTGACTCCTCCATCCTCTATCCTGGATCACTTGACCTGGAAATCGATTGAGACTCGCCAGCTTGTAGGATGTATGTACAGTTGGTCGATGGAGCACTTAATCCTGATCCACATTATTCTGATTGTGCAAAATTGTGGTTCTTTGACACAGTCCTATACCAGTTTACTTTTGTTTTTTATTGTTAGAACTTTTTAATTTCCTCTTTCCAGGATAAGAAAAAGAGAGGAGAGAAATGTAAAGAGAAATAGGAATTTAAAAAATAGGTGTTCATGCTTACCACATTATTTTGATATTTGAATTTAAGTAATCCAATTCTGGTCTTCACACTTTACTGGTGTTTAAGTGCTTCTCTTTGGTTATTAAGGTTTTAGTGTAGTTTTTTTGATTTGCTTGTTTGTTGTGTTTTTCGTTTGTTTGATTTGTTTTCTTGGTATGTCAATGTTTATAGGTGATTGTGTTACATTATGAATTGGCTTTCCTTTTAACCTCTAGAGTTGGCCGACTACAAGAGTGTTCCCTTCAAGTTCATGTAATGCAGGACAGTCTCTCTCTTTCACTTTATAATCCAGTAAGACTTTAACTTACCGTATGGATAACAATAAGTTGGTTATTGGTAATTATAATTGCAATGAGTTGGCTAACAATATAAAGAGAAATGAGGTATTTAAATGGATCAAAGATAAAAACATGTTTAATATTATATGTTTACAAGAAATGCACTCTATGCCTAAGGATGAAAACAAATGGATGAGAGAATGGGAAGGACATGTTTTCTTTAGTCATGGGTTCAGTAATCGGGGGGGTTGTTTAATCCTCATTCAAAGAAATGCTGAATATGTAGTCCATACAACCTCACGAGACTCGGATGGAAGATGGATTATTGTAGATCCCACAAATAAGATTATGTCTGGTTAATTTGTATGCACCCAATACGTATGATGTAATTTTGTCACATAGTGTCATTCCAGGTGACTTCAATACAGTGATGGATTCCATGACAGATAGGACTGGTTGTCATTCAGATAATTATCATCCACAAGCCCTTAAAGCTATTCAAACACTTATATCTACCCTTGATTTGATTGATATGTGATGATTTAAAAACCCTAAAAAAAATCAGGTATACTTAGCTTAGGAAAAAAAAGGCCAGTTGGATTGAATACTACCTTGCATTCTTCTCACTATGTTCTAAGATAAGAACAACAGACATAACTGAAGACATACGCTTAGATCATGCACTCCATATGATGACTGCTGATGTTTTCAGAGGTCTGGGGTTCAGTTTAATCAATCTTTATTAGATGATGATCTTTTTGTTGAAAAAAAAAAATATTTTTGAGTTTTTAAGTTTAATTTTGGATGTACTAACCCTCATATTGTATGGGACACGTTCAAATGTGCTTTAAGGGGACACTCCATTCAATATTCCTCTTGGAAACACATGTTGGATAAAAATTATGAAAATAAATTATTACAAGAAATTTGTAGAGTTTAAGTGACAAAATGGATCAAGTTAGTCAAGCCCCCTCAAACCGCTATGAGACCTTAGAAAACAAACAGAAGGAGTTAAAGAGACTTTACCATAAAAAGGCCAGTGGCATCATAAATAATTTTAAAGCTAGATGGATGGAGAAGGGCTAGAAAAGCAATCAATTAAATGCAATTAATTCCTTTAATCCCCATCTAGACCTGGTGATTTATTGGATAATAAATCACCAGGTCTAGATGGGGATTCTGATTGAATTCTATATGACATGTTTTGCTTATATAAAAGATCCCATTCTAGCATGTTTCAATTATTCATTTCAGATTGGTAAAGTAAGCAGAACTCAACAGGAGTGTTTGATCTCTCTTTTTTGAAGCGAGAGGCAAATGGTCGAGACAAAGATCCAATTACATTAAAAAAATGGAGACCTCTAACTAATAATAATGAATACAATCTAAATGTATTGCCTCTAGAATAAAAAAAGGCATGATATTGTGGATAAAGATCAGAATGGATTTATTGAGGGTAGATTTGTTGGTGATAGCATCAGACAGAAATTATTGAACTGTATGAAAAAGACAAAAACGCTGGTCTAATCTTTGTGGCTGATTTTAAATAGGCTTTCGATACAGTGAAAAGGGAGTAAATCTATAAATGTTTATAATATTTTAACTTTGGTACCTCTTTGATAAATTGGGTTAAGGTCCTAATTTTACTTAATAATCCATTAAGTAAAATCACAAACAATGGTTATCTTTCACAAAGTTTTTCATTATCTAGGGGAGTCAAGCAGGGTTGCCCCCTATCCTCATATATTCTTACTGGTAATCGACATTATCGCTAAAACTTAGAAAAAACACAAATATTAAAGTTTTCAATAGTTATGGACAAGAACAAATTATATTTTATTATATGCAGATGATACAATTTTCTTTTTGACAACTATTTCAATGCCTTACTTAGGAATTTGGATGGTTTTGCAACTCTGTCTGGTTTGAAGCCAAATTATGATAAATGCATTATTTTGCGATTAGGTTCTTTACATGGTTCTACATTACACTAACTTGCAATTTAGCGCTCATATGGTCAGATGGACCAATACATTGTTGTTATTATACACATATGATTATTGTCACACACACACACACACACACACATATTATATATATATATATATATTATATATATATATATCAGATATTAATATATACTTTCAACATATTGTACCACAATAGCCATAATTACAATTATAATAATATTACTATCATTAATGTTGCTTTAAGATACTGTCATTACCGTCTGTCCTGCATCTCTCTCTGTCTCTGTCTCTCTTTCTGTCTCATTGTGTCATACGGATTACTGTTAATTTATCACGTTGATCTGTTCTGTACAACATCTATTGCATGTCTGTCCGTCCTGGAAGAGGGATCCCTCCTCAGTTGCTCTTCCTGAGGTTGCTGCCATTTTTTCCCCGTTAAAGGGTTTTTTGGGGGGAGTTTTTCCCTTATCTGCTGTGAGGGTCCTAAGAACAGAGGGATGTCATATGCTTTAAAGCCTTCTGAGGCAAATTGTGATTCGTGATATTAGGCTTTATAAATAAAATTGATTGATTGATTGATTGATTGATAGATGTACTTCATATTCATATTCCAAATCAGAGGGACTAACTTGTTAAAACTAATTTTGAACACAAGCCTCAAAAAATGGAGAAGATCTTATGTCCATGGAAATCGCCAACATCAGAATCAGAATCAGCTTTATTTGCCAAGTACGTGTGTACATACAAGGAATTTGACTCAGGTAGACTTGCTCTCAATGTACCAGAAATGACACAAGTATACACATTTAGGCAAGAACATACAGAATATACAATATACAAAAAATATACAACTATACATTAAATATAAAAACATAAAGAACAGAAATATTTAAGGAAAATATATACAATGTACAAGGATGCAGTGTTGTTTGACCTGCCACTCTGTGACTGTTTAGGAGCTCATCAGAGCAACAGCCTGGGGGAAGAAACTGTGTTTGTGACGGGTGGTGTTGGTGAATAGTGCTCTGTAGCGTCTAACAGAGGCAAGGAGTTTAAACAGATTGTGTCCAGGATGTTTCCTGCCCGTTTCCTGACCCTTGACCTGCACAGGTCCTCGATGGAGGGAAGATTAGTCCCAATAATCCTCTCTGCACACCTGATTGTCCTTTTCAGTCTGTTCCTGTCCAGTTTGGTGGCAGATCAAAACCAGACGGTGATGGATGTGCAGAAAAACATGATCATGATTAGCAGTTCCTGAGGCAGGTTGAGCTTCCTGAGCTGTCGCAGGAAGTACAGCCTCTACTGGGCCTCTGTATGCAGACTCATCACAGTCCCGTATTTGAACCATTGACCGTGGTGTTGTCTGCAAATTTCAGAAGTTTCACAAGAAGGGTCCCCTGAGGTGCAGTCATTGGTATACAGGGAGAAGAGCAGTGGGGAGAGGATAGACCCCTGCAGGGTGCCAGTGCTGATGGACCAGAAGCTGGATGTGATGCTCCCCAGCCTTACACGCTGCCTCCTGTCAGTTAAGAAGCTGGTAATCCACAGACAGATGGAGCAGGCACCTTGAGCTGGATGAGCTTCTTGTGGATATATTTCAGGGATGATGGTGTTGAACGCCAAGCTGAAGTCCATAAACAGGATCCTTGTGTAAGTCCCTGGGGAGTTGAGGGTGTGCAGGATGTAGTGCAGTCCAATGTTGACTGCATCATCCACCGCCTTGTTTGCCCGGTAGGCAGGGGGTCCAGCAGTGAGCCTGTGATGTCCTTCAGGTGGCACAGCAGCAGTCTTTCAAAGGATTCCATGACCACAGATGTCAGTACGATGGGTATTGTCCTGCAGGCCTCTCCAAATGATCTCTTTTGTCAGCTTGTTTCTGGCCTACATGTACAGGGCCCGATCCTTGCTCCTGTTGGCCTCCTTCTTGGCCTGGCGCAGCCGCCTTAGTTTAGTGAACCAGGGTTTGTTGTTGTTTAAATGTGCAGAAGGTCTTGATGTAGGATGTCACGGTGTCAGTCAGTCCTTTAGGATGTAGAAGCACGCTCCGCCTCGCTTCATTTTCCCAGAGACCTCAGTGAGGCGATCCGCTCGAATAAAGTAAGAATCCCAGCAGCCATAATGTGCTATCCGGGATGTGTTCACTGAGCCAGGTTTCAGTGAAACACAGGGCAGCAGATGTGCTTAAGTCTGAGTTTTTATGAGTGAGCAGCAGCAATTCGTCCACTTTTTTGCCAATGAGCGGACACCTGTATAGATGGGAGCGGAGCACATAATCCCCGCTGCCATAGCCATAGCGCTGCAGAGCACTTGCTCTGTCTCCGTCTCCAGCGAATCCCAAGGAGAGCCACTGCGCCTCTGACCAAAATCTCTGCAAAACTCACTGGGCAACAAATTTCCAGTGCAGGACTGATCAATGTGTAGGAGTTACTCTCTGGTAACCCTGATCTCTTTTGTCAGCTTGTGTCTGGCCTGTTTGTACAGGGCCCAATCCTTGCTCCTGTAGGCCTCCTCCTTGGCCTGGCACAGCCGCCTGAGTTTGGATGTGAACCAGGGTTTGTTGTTGTTGTATTTACAGAAAATCTTGGTCTGCACACACATATCCTCTAAAAAACTGATGTAGGATGTCACAGTGTCAGTCAGTTCATTTGGGATGTTTTTTTTTTCATTTATTTAACCTTTATTTAACCAGGAAAAGACTCATTGAGATTAAAAATCTCTTTTACAAGAGTGTCCTGGCCAAGACAGGCAGCAGCATAATCGTACTTACACACAAACACAAGGTGGTAGAAGGTAGAAGCATGTTCCGCCTCCCTTTGTTTTCCCTGAGAGCTCCGTGAATGCGCTGTCCAGGTTATGTTCACTGAGCCAGGTTTCAGCGAAACACAGGGCAGCAGATTTGCGTAAGTCTGAGCTTTTATGAGTGAGCAGCAGCAACTCGTCCATCTTATTTGGCAGAATGCGTATGGAGTGTATAGACTGCAGCGGGTTAGGGTTAGGGTTAGGGTAATAAAAAATACTTATATGCATTCATGCTTGGGCACTGTTATTTACATGACAACACCTGAACAGAACTTGTTCTTCAGCTTGTTTCAAGCCTGCTTGTACAGGGCCCGATCCTTGCTCCTGTAGGCCTCCTCCTTGGCCTGGTGCAGCCGCCTGAGTTTGGGTGTGAACCAGAGTTTGCTGTTGTTGTATGTACAGAAGGTCTTGGTCTGCACACACATATCCTCACAAAAACTGATGTAGGATGTCGAAGTGTCAGTCAGTTCGTTTAGGATGTAGAAGCACGTTCCGCCTCCCTTTGTTTTCCCCAAGAGCTACATAATGCGGCCCGCTCAGAAAAGCTGGAATCCCAGCAGCCATAATGCACTGTACAGGATGTGTTCACTGAGCCAGGTTTCACACAGGTTGACACACAGGGCGGCAGATGTGCTCAAGACCCACTGTTGTAGAATTACAACAATTTTTGTTATCCCCCCCAAAAATGTATTTATTTATTTATTTTTGTTCAACCACATTAACATACTCATTTGGTCCTATTGTTCAGTCTCAGAATGCTACTGGGTCATACATTTGTATATAAGGCCTGCCCTCAAATCCAGAAGTCACACAACTTCCAGATTTTTGAGAGAGCATCATCCCCTCGATTTACTGGACTGGATTTGTCTGATTGAAGTAAGTAAAATACCTTAAATATTTTTCTTTTGAGTATATTACAGTGTCTAGAACATGTCCATAGGTAGTCATTGTGGAAAATGTGCCTTACATTGTATTTAGAGCTTGTTTTGTAATTGTTGCAATATAACAACGTTGGGTGAATGTGGTAGTCAAAACAACCCTGTTTTGAGAGGAACGTCTTGAGAGGAACTTCAATTTAAATTTTCCCAATATAACTTTAAACTACACATGATTTACACATTCTATATTAGATTACATATTATTGTTTTAGATATATTGCCATATCTAATCATTTTCATTTACTTATAATGATTTCTAACCACCTTCAACACTCAGTATTTTCCCCTTATCACAGAAAGCAGGACTTTCTAACAAAGAAATTCTGTTTGTGCATGTCTGCCCTTTGTCTTGGCTATTGATAAGAAAATGTTCCTATCAATTCATTGTCAAAGCAGTTGTAGGGGATGCTTGGGGGGGGGGCAATTTTTCCATTGTTCTGGAACAGGTGTTGATGTTCAGGAATGTAAGGTGTTGTTAAATAATAATAAATTGGAGGCTACCTGCATACTTATTAGTATGATAATCAGAGTTTACAATTGGTCAGCTATACACTATTGTGTGACCACTTAAATCTGTGAATAGGTTACTTCAGTGCAATATGTAAACAATTCATATTGAAATCAATCTGCCCACCATCCACTCTTTCTGCAAGTTATCTAGAATCATGTGCATAAGCATGTGTGCTGTTTATATATACATTTGTTTCAATTTTATTTTTTCCATTTCAGAATGCCACCAGAAAGGAGAGATCCTCGGTACAGTTTGCAGGATGTGATTGGGATTGTCCAAAATGGAGAGAGTGATGTAGACATGGAGTTCAACGACACTGATGCGAGTGACGAGGAGTCAGATAACGATGCCTGTGTGGTCAAAGAAAACCAAGAACCTACTGATTGCCCAGCCAATGTGGACATTGAGTCCCAATCAAATGAACACATCAAGCCCCGTGACAGATATCGCTGGTAAAAAAAAATGGAGTTAATTGTTTAACTTAGGTTCAGGAGCAGGACCACGCCTCAACCACTCCTCTAATCACCTGACTAACGTATATATATGCCAGCTCAGCGCTACCACAGGCCTGTCAGATCTCTCGAACATTGGTGACCCTACGTTTCTCAGCAGTGTGTTTTTCGTGTACTCACCAAGAAGGATCATGTGCTGCAAGTCAACCCGTCCGGGTCCGACTCCGAAGACTCGTACGACTCCCTGTTTGAGCCAGGTGATCCTCTGACTCCGTATCAGCAGTCTGCCGGTAGTCAACACTCCCAGGGGAGCCAGCCGCGCTCCGTGGTCCACATCCCTCAGTCTCGCCGTGGTTCTCCGTTGGGCTCCATCAACGAGATCGCCCCGACTCCTACTGGATCTCAGGCTGCCATGGGAGCCAGCGGCAGTCTCCTCCTCCTCCTTCCCGCAGTGGTGCAGCGACTAACCAACCTCGCCGCTCCCGCGGCGCTCCATCACACTCCACTCGGCCATATCCACCATCTCCACATTCACAACAAGAGCCGAATTCAGGGATTGGACCATCGCCCAGCTCCAGCAGTTCCTGACAACAAGTCCAGGCTGTTCCAGCTCTATTCAGCCGCCGTCCTGGCTCCGGAGGCCACAGCTCCTTCTCCCAAGCCGGCCGCACTTCCGGGTCGCCCTCCGAGGCCTTCTCCCGCCAGCGCCACCGTCGGTGACGTCACGGCGCCTCCACCACTCCAGCTGGAGCAGCCTCTCTCATTCATCCCCCCAGCCGGGGGTCAGGTCGTATCACCCCCTGTGCCTGCTCCCTCCGAAGCAGATATGTCACGCGCAATATTTGCCTTCTTCTCCTCCCTGTCTCACAGGCCTCCACTCTCACCCCGTGCACACACATCCTCCATCCCCACATCCCTTTCCTCTACCCTTCCTTCCAACTATCCTGTTCCAGTTGGCATCACAGCCCAGAAGCCCCGTCCTACAGCACAAGGGGCTCCTCCGGCGGGTGTTTCACTGCCTTCGACTCTCTTTCCGATGTGTCTGTCCTTATCCCTTCCCTACCCACCCCCACCCCCTCCCTTCACCAACACCCTAATGTTTTTTTTCCTCTGCTGCAGTCCACACTCTGGCCACAGTCACACCACCGGCTCCGCCGGCCTCTGCCACCCACCTCGCACTCACTGCGCCAGCAAATATCGTCCAGTAATCATGTAGACCCAGCTCAGCTCATTCAGCCATCCCTTTTCGATGGTAGTCAACCCAGAGAACCGCAGACTGTCCGCGGTCCACTTCTACTAAAGCAGTCCCTGAGCGCATTGATTATTCAAGTGGTCATCTAAACAGCATAATCCGATAGGCTTTTTCAGATAAAAGCCATTATCCGATTATCAGAAAGCAAATAAACACATCTAGCTTTTCCCAAATGGTCAGATTATTCGGTGCATGTATACCCTTTAATCTGGTTTCTTCTGGGTTTTGCTATTTTATACTCCCACTCCACTACATTTTAGAGGGAAATATCGTACCTTCCACTCCACTACATTAACCTGATAGCTTCCGTTTCCTTTCAGATAAAGATTTTACATAAAATAATATATTTTCATATTTGCAGTGTTTACATTGTCACTTTCATTTTATCACGTTATGCACCTCGTGCGACAAGTTTATATACAATACACTCGTATATTGCACTTTGCGGTACTTTTACTACAAATCTACCTAAAGTATAAAATAAATAAATAAATAATTAAATAAAAATGAATAAATAAATCTCACCAAGCCTCTGCATGCACTATCATGGCTCCTCCACCTCCGTAGGTTTCGGCACGTATTACGGGGGGAAGTGGTTCGCTGCTGCTTAGCTCTCTTAGTTAGAATCTCTCGACGCAGAGTCATGTTCTCCCTCGTCTGCTCCGTACGAGCTGTATTCCGTGATCATCGTCCCCTCTAATTCGGGGGCACAAATGGTCAAAAAAATGCATCACTATTCACCCCGTCAACACAGCAGCAGTAGATACCATCAATAAAGGCCGTTCCCCGGCCATCATGTCATTCACCCGCAGACCCACTCTCATCTCCGCTCAGCATCAATTCATCCTCCACGCGTATCACATTCCCGGTCACCACCACGCCATCGCTGACTCACCTTCCCGCTTCATTTTCTAGAAATCCAGGTGCTTGGCTCCAGACTCGGATGTCCATCCCGCACCAACCCCACCATTTTCAGCGACCATATTCTATTAAATCCTCATCTGGCAAATCTCACTCGCACCTTCCAAGAAGCCATCCTTAACAGTTTAGCACCAAACACGCTATCCGATTACCTCACTGGCGGGAATTCTTTCAAGAATTACCGCACCACTTATCATCTACCATTTCCCTCTCTGGACGCTATGTCCACGTGCAACTTCATCACACACTGTCATACTGTAACATAGATCCGGGCCTTTAGTTTACAAACATATCCGGTCGGTATCAATTAATTAGTTACATAAATTATCCACCGGCCTCCCACGTCAGTCAATCTCTCAAGGTCACGTCACCATATTAATCAAAGGCTTACGAAAGCACGAACCGGCACCAACCGCCAGACGCCTTCCTCTCACCTCCAGTCTGCTCCGCCACTGCATACGCACTCTGGTTACATTTCTCCCACAGTCGACTTAACACTGGAATCAATGTTTCTGCTCGCTTTCTTCGGATCCTGAGGTGCTCTGAATTCACTCCAACATTATCTGTCTGCGATCTTTCCCGTCATACCAGTCTACCCGACATCACCACTCACACTACCACTCGCTCATATTCACACTCCGCCGGAGTAAAATTGATCAGTTAAGAGCATCCTTTCTCATCTACATCTTTCGCCTCAACTCCTTTCTCAGCCCGCATGAGCCACTGACCAGATACATCGACACCCGGTATTCCGCCCACGCCTCACCACAAGATCCCCTCTTCCTCACCGAAACAGGGAGGATGGCACCCGTTTCTGGTTCCAGAAACATTTCCATAATATCCTCCATCTCTCCGAAATCTCACCAGATCATTACTCCTGCCATTCATTCCATGTCTGCACTGCCTCCTCAGCTGCCAGGTCAGGAATTTCAGACCAAGTCATCCAGGTCCTCGGCCGCCGGTCTTCACAAGCATATCAAACCTACATCCACGATAACCTCAATGATCTCCGTCTAGCACACGACAAAGTCTCACTTAACCAGACTCTTTTGGGGGCTTCCTAAACAGCATGGGCTCACCAGGACAGGAGACGGAACCCCCACACTGAGTCTCTCCGCCCACATCAACACCTCACCCAGTCCGACCCTCCGATGACGTCATCTCCATCTCGTTCACTCATCTGCAAATCTGCACTTCCCTTGGGGTGACGTCATCTCCATCCCATTCACTCATCTGCAAATCTGCACTCCCCCTCCGATGACGTCATCTCCATCCTGCTCACTCACCTGCAAATCTGCAACTCCCCCTTCGATGATGTCATCTCCATTCCGTCCATTCATCTGCAAATCTGCACTCCCATATTTATCATCACCCAATTCCTTACCATTTCTCTGACAATCACATCTTCATTAAATCTTTAAAACTGCATTTCGTTGTGGTGTGGTCCTTGCTAGTGAAAAAGGATTCTATCAGTCCCAATACTTATTTTTCTGGTCCAGCTGTCACAGACGATGCAACTTTCCTCCACACACCGCCCTGAAATCCCAGCGTTGGTACATGTACATCTTCTGGCACACCATCACCCTTGCTGTGGTCAATGCCTGGCTCCTCTACAAGCAGCACTGCAAGGCTCTCAAGATGCCAAAGAAGGAGATACTGAACATGAGAAAGTTCCAGGCACAACTGGCATCCTCTCTCATTCTGGTAAGACTCTATTTCTGCTATTTGTCATGTTTGTGATATCTTTGACTTGCAACATCATGCATTTTTGGCATGTACATGAATTGATTATTAATATTAATATTAATGTTGATTCTTCTCTTTCCAGGTGGACACAACACTGAAAACTCAGAAGAGATGACAACCATCTTCCGGCAATGGGATCCCAGATGCAGCAGGGAGTCCTTTGAATGCTGGGAAGAGACCATCCCCAGGTGATGGGAGTCCAAACGGTCCCTCTTCCAAGAAGGAATGTGCACACCCCCCACAGGATGTGTGCAAGGACCTAACTGGACATTATCCGATGAAGGTGAAGAGAGGACGCTGCAGACATGGTATACTAATACCCAATGCAGCAAGTGTGATGTTCGCCTCTGTTTTTCAGAGGACAAGAACTGTTTCTGGGACTATCACTGTAAATAAATGTCAAAGTTCTTGTTGTTGCAATAAATAACTGTTCATAACAACATGACTGAGATTAGGCTTCCTACAACAACATCTTAATGGTTGAAAAAAAATTTTTGTGTGTTTTTCTATATTTGGGTTTTACAAGGTTAAAGGGAAATTTCATGCTGTCTCCAATCGTCCTTAATTTGTTTCAAGTGACTAGTGACATAGAAATAATAGTTAGCATGTTAGCTGTTAGCCTAGATACAACCGGGGCGCACCTAGTAGCGTCAGACCTGTTAAAACGTAAGCGAAATGGCATACTCTTCAAGTGCAAAGTTAGTCCACTAAACAAGCTTTTTTCCACAAAGACCGCCTCATATCATGAGGATAAATGTCAGAGAACATATAGAAAACGACATGTAAACGTGTTGTCTTACCTTAAATGTGTGCAGCCATGTTTGTTTACCATGTAGCTCTGCTTTCCAAAGCGTGGCCAAAATATCGCGAGAACAAGCAGCAATCTCATACCACGCCTGAAATCTTGCGAGAACAAGCAGCTCTAGGTAAAGCCCAGCTGGATACTACTCCAGGTGGAGGGCATTACCGGAGATTACAGGCAACAAGTCGGAGATCAGTTTGGCAAAGTAAAATTGTTCGTAAGTGTGCATTTCATAATTGTGAAAACAAAATGTGGCGGTACAAATGTATGATCTAATGTATGAAGCTGTTAAAGATTCCAAGTCACAGTATTTTCAATTAAAAAAGTTAAGATTTTTTTTATATGTTGTATATTGTTTTGTTGTGTAATTTGTATTTGTTTTGTTCAAATAAATGTATATATCTTATCTTACTATCTGACTATATAATGACAAAAACTCAATCAATCCATGTGAAATTTAGTACAGTGGTAGAGGATAATGGGAGGATGCGAATTAAGCAATATTACATCATTTGGCCAAAGGGTGGTTGTTATAGCAACCGATTGAAATTGCAAACTTTGAACGGGCATATCTCATGCCCCGTATGTCGTAGAGACATAAAACTTAGCACAGAGATGCCTCTCCTCATGAGGAACAAATTGCCTCATGAACCCATAGCTTCCAGTTATACAGATTTTCCTCCATTTTGAATTTTTTGAAAAACACTTAAAATCGATCTCTTCCTAGGAAGTTTGTCCGTTCTGCATGAGACTCAATGAACATAATCTAGGGACCAATATCTAAAGTTCCCTCTTGGCAAAAGTTGGAAAAATTACTAAAACTGAGCATCTATAAGGCAATGAATATTGTGGAGGGCGTGGCTCATCACATAAAGGTGTATAACATCTCAAGGGTTTCACCGATCACCATGCAACTTTGTAGGTATATGACCACACATAATCTGAGGGGATCCCTGCATTATTGACCTGATCAAACAAAATGGCGACAGAGAGCTAATTTTCTATCTAGGCCTAACCGCCATATCAATTTTTACTAAACTTGGGAGATATGTAGAACAGGACGCCGCAAGGTTTTAACTCTAATTGGCAACTGGGTGGTGCTATAACAACAGAAAAATGCTTAAAAATGCCTAAAATGCCACCGATCACTGTGGCTGCCCGCTTGTTTTTTTTTTCTTCAAATTACTAAACTCATGGTATGGTATGCTGTACATAATCACGGAAACTGTCACTGTGTTATTCAGTCAGTCAGTCATTCTGTCTGCCCCACATTTTTCTACTCAGTGACGTGATCAATCTATGTGAAACTGCACATAGGCATTGAGGATTGGCATAGGTAGAAGGTGACAAAACTACTTTTCCCAAAAATGACACGATCAGTATATTCTTTTCCCATGTGAACTACCAGTGCGCCCCCCTTTTAAGTCAATACAACATATAAACATCTTAAGTAACTGCCTTCAATGTGCTACCTCAACTACTAATGTACAGTTTTATCCCACTATTGGCAATGGTACTACTGTACTTTCAATAAAGCAATCAAATTAACTATATTTGTGTGTGTGTATACATATATATATATATATATATATATATATATATATACAGTACAGGCCAAAAGTTTGGACACACCTTCTCATTCAATGCGTTTTCTTTATTTTCATGACTATTTACATTGTAGATTCTCACTGAAGGCATCAAAACTATGAATGAACACATGTGGAGTTATGCACTTAACAAAAAAAGGTGAAATAACTGAAAACATGTTTTATATTCTAGTTTCTTCAAAATAGCCACCCTTTGCTCCTATTACTGCTTTGCACACTCTTGGCATTCTCTCGATGAGCTTCAAGAGATAGTCACCTGAAATGGTTTTCACTTCACAGGTGTGGCTTATCAGGGTTAATTAGTGGAATTCCTTGCTTTATCAATGGGGTTGGGACCATCAGTTGTGTTGTGCAGAAGTCAGGTTAATACACAGCCGACAGCCCTATTGGACAAATGTTAAAATTCATATTATGGCAAGAACCAATCAGCTAACTAAAGAAAAACGAGTGGCCATCATTACTTTAAGAAATGAAGGTCAATCAGTCCGGAAAATTGCAAAAACTTTAAATGTGTCCCCAAGTGGAGTCGCAAAAACCATCAAGCGCTACAACGAAACTGGCACACATGAGGACCGACCCAGGAAGGGAAGACCAAAAATCACCTCTGCTTCTGAGGATAAGTTCATCCGAGTCACCAGCCTCAGAAATCGCAAGTTAACAGCAGCTCAGATCAGAGACCAGATGAATGCCACACAGAGTTCTAGCAGCAGACCCATCTCTAGAACAACTGTTAAGAGGAGACTGCGCGAATCAGGCCCTCATGGTCAAATAGCCGCTAGGAAACCACTGCTAAGGAGAGGCAACAAGCAGAAGAGATTTGTTTGGGCCAAGAAACACAAGGAATGGACATTAGACCAGTGGAAATCTGTGCTTTGGTCTGATGAGTCCAAATTTGAGATCTTTGGTTCCAACCGCCGTGTCTTTGTGAGACGCAGAAAAGGTGAATGGATGGATTCCACATGCCTGGTTCCCACTGTGAAGCATGGAGGAGGAGGTGTGATGGTGTAGGGGTGTTTTGCTGGTGACACTGTTGGGGATTTATCCAAAATTGAAGGCACACTGAACCAGCATGGCTACCACAGCATCCTGCAGCGACATGCCATTCCATCTGGTTTGATGGAGTGCTGCGGCAGATGACCTGGCCTCCACAGTCACCGGACCTGAACCCAAATGAGATGGTTTGGGGTGAGAGTGAAGGCAAAGGGGCCAACAAGTGCTAAACACCTCTGGGAACTCCTTCAAGACTGTTGGAAAACCATTTCAGGTGACTACCTCTTGAAGCTCATTGAGAGAATGCCAAGAGTGTGCAAAGCAGTAATCAGAGCAAAGGGTGGCTATTTTGAAGAAACTAGAATATAAAACATGTTTTCAGTTATTTCACCTTTTTTTGTTAAGTACCGTATTTTTCGCACTATAAGGCGCATCGGATTATAAGGCGCACCTTCAATGAATGGCCTATTTTAAAACTGTTTTCATATATAGGGCGCACTGCATTATAAGGCGCATAGAATAGAAACTACTGTAGTGGCTGGGCTTGCATTATGCATCCACGAGATGGAGCTGCGCTAAAGGGAATGTCAACAAAACAGTCAGATAAGTCAGTCAGTCAAACTTTATTAATAGAATACAAACCAACGTTCTGACAACTCCGTTCACTCCCAAAACTGCGTGACTGATAGCCTTGAGTTTGAACTCTGCGTCGTAAGCGTGTCTCTTGAAAGGTGCCATTGTGGGGTCTTTATACACACACAAGTGGTGTGGGACTGGAATTCCCCTTTACCGTTTTTACTGCTGTTACTTCGGCGACGCCCCCTGACTACGGTAGCCATAATTAACCAATATTGATCCATATATAAGGCGCATTGGATTATAAGGCGCACTGTCGGTTTTGAGAAAATTATAGGCTTTTAGGTGCGCCTTATAGTGCGGAAAATACGGTACATAACTCCACATGTGTTCATTCATAGTTTTGATGCCTTCAGTGAGAATCTACAATGTAAATAGTCATGAAAATAAAGAAAACGCATTGAATGAGAAGGTGTGTCCAAACTTTTGGCCTGTACTGTATATCATAAAATAATAATTAAAATGATACCTGCAGCTCAGTACAGTGCATATCAGAGCTGCACCCATTCTCATCCCAGTGAACCTACACATCAAAATATGACATGCTGTGTACCTTCCTGTGTCTGTTTTGGATGTCTGTCTTTATTCTACAGGTGGTGCTACAAAGTGACGTAGCCCAGTGCGTATCATACAGCCTTAAACTATGACTCTCTACATCCATATCTAATGATCTACCAACAAAAGCAGCGGTATTTGATAAGTTGGGTTGTTGCCCAAGGTCACTTAACAGTCTTGAAATTACATAAATTAGGTATGACTGAAAAGCTGAGACTCTTGTGGATTCATGAACCCAGACAAAACGGACATCACTGTATAAAATGACCTGTTGTGACCTCCGGATAATACGATAAGGGGGTTTCTCAGCAGTTTCTAGAACAGAAGTGCTCATCATCCAATCACCAAAAATATATTTTTATAGGAAAATTCCATATGTCAACATTTTTTCTCACCAAATTACAGCATGGACCTTTCTATAGGGTTTCTCAACCTCTTGGGTGTCTTAATGTTGTATTTTTGGAAGGAGGTTTGACCATTTCCATTCATTCTGGAGTGGTAAAGAAAAAGCTTAAATTTAGCACCGAAACTGTGTAACAGCTGATCACCTACCTCTGAATCAATCAATAATTCCTTGATTTGTGTTATAATGCAAGTGTCTTCCAAAATGTTCCACTCTCCTGTTTCCTGACAGACAGCAGTCCTGCTCCCCTCTTGACCACTGTCACATCCTATGGTTGATTTGTCGCCTACTCGTCCAGTCCCATATGGTGGATCCTTACATGTAAATTCTTAAGAATTAAATATTCAATTAATATTACACAAAAGATGGTAAATAAATGGTAAATGAACAGTGCTGTCACATTTCAAATATTGCTCTTACCCTCTTTGAAAATGATCATTTTTGTCGTCTTTTCGTAACCCTCAGGATCATCTACTTTACAAGTAAACTGTATTGTCTGTGACTCGCTGCAGCTCTGTAGCTGGTAATCATATGTGATGCAGTAGGTTTCTCCATTATTAGTAGTGACAGTGAAATCTGTGAACATTTAATAATGCTGTTATTAAGAAACTGTTAATAGCCGTGTCTGGTTTTTCAGTGTGGTCATCCTGAGGGGTTTCCACTTACCTAAGGGTAAATCAGTTGGGCCTAAAAACCACCTGACCTCATAGGGGTACTGTACGCAACACTGAAGTGGTTTTTGTCCCTCTGTCCCTTCTTCACATTTAACATTAACTCTACTCTGTAGTCGTACAATGGGAGCTGATCTGATTTCATTTCTTGTTATATCTCCATTTTGGTGGAAATTTATGACTCCACCCGTCAGAGTACATTCGTAATGTCCTGTGATTAAAAGAAAGAAGTATTAATGACTGCAGTGTTATCTTGTAAAATAAAGAAAAAATAAAATTGTCAACATGCCAGTATTTCACTTTCATGTTTTCATATTTCATATTTCGTATTTTGATATTTAGTCACAGCTGTGACTAAATATTTTGATACACTAATGATAATAATAATAATAATAATAATAATAATAATAATAATAATAACATACTATATTATATTTATAGAGCACTTTTCATGGTTTTTTACTTTTCACACAAGTTAAAAACGATCATAAAATGGACTACAATAAAATACACACAACATCATGCACATATTAAAACCCATTTTGAAAAGATGAGTTTTGATAAATCATTTGAACCAGGAAAGGTCAGTGCAGTCTTGTGTTCCAAAGGGAGGGGCCAGCTATCGAGAAGGCTCTGTTGCCCCAGGTCCAGTGCTTGGTCTTGAGTGGTGGAGTCATGAGGTTGGGATCAGAGGAGCGGAGATTGCGGGAAGGAGTGTGGCAGTGGAGCAGGTCAGTGAGGTAGGAGGGGGCCTGGTTATGGAGGTCTTTGTAAGTGAGGAGAGGGGCTTTCAATTGTATGCTTTGTGGGACAGGATGTGGAGGTTCTAAAGGACAGGGGTGATGTGATTGCAGTAGCGGAAATGGGTGAGCAGAGGTGCCAGCAGAGTTCTGGATATTCTGTTTTGACTGTTAAATAACATCCTATTTTTATTTCTGACCATGGCCCTCTTTCTTTAGATATTCAGTAAGCTCCACAACCCCTATTCTCAGCATTCTCATACATTTATTGCAGCCTCAATTGATGACTTAATCACTATTAATCAGAATGAGACAGAGCCTGTCTCCTGTTCTTTGCTGTGGGAATCTATATGCATGCCTTTGGGGTCAAATCATTTCCTACTCTGCACATTTAACTAAAACCCATAATTCCAAACTGCAGGAACTCTCTATTAGCATCAGTAGGTTTAAATCACTGAATCACTAAATCACTGACCAAGTGTCAATGTTTGATGATTTTGGAATGAGAACAGGTTGGGAAAAGACAACATTCATTTTCTTTCACAATATTCTGATGAAACATAAAATTAATAAAATTCTAATTTATGATATCTGATCTCACTACACAGTATCAGGGAATGTATATGCCTTATATGGTGTATACTTGGGGAACTACTACGTTGTTCAAATTTATATTGATTTCATAGTTACTGATTTCTTATTAGTTAACAAACTCAGCTATCTTTGACTTACCAATATCAGCAAGGATGACATTCTTAACTGTAAGCACAGATGTCATGTTAAAAGTAGTTACTTCAAGCCTTCCACTCTCTTTAATTTCTCTTCCTTGAAGTTTCCACACAGAACCAGAGATTAGTCCTACATTAACATTTTCAGGAGGACCACACATCAGCGACATGGTGTTTCCGGTATAAGTAAGGCTTGGAAAGCTGATTGTAGTTTTACCTGGGAAGAAAGTCAAAGAGATCAGTTTGGAATTTGGTCAAGTGGAACAATAAGTAATTACTCACTGTATTTTTGGCTGGACCAACGAATGTAAGGCCAGCCCTATAAACACAAAAATCTGCCCATCGCTGAGTGACTGATTACGTCAAATTACGTCATTGGTTGTGATGTGCCCTGCGATAGTTTGGCTACCTGTCCAGTGTGTACTGTGCCTTTCGCCCAATGTGAGGCTCCAGCCCCATCATCTCATCAATTTGTTTGAGGAACAGTATGACATAAATCTTGAATTTATTTAAACCTTATTAGCTTGTCAGAACCATAGAACGGGTGCCACCACTGAGGAGAGAGTGGAAATAACACGATGATGGAAACTTTACTTAATATTACGTGTTACACTGTCAAAACGGGTGCCACCACAATTACAAAATTCTTCTTTTGGTAATCAGCACCCATCGTACATTTTTCAGACTGTTGCTATAGGTGGAACTTGGCTCCAATAATGGCCGAAGCCTGCACAGCCTCCACCAGTCACGCGGGGACGTACATCCCTAGGCGGAGCCAAAGGGGGGAGGGTTGTGTTAAACTGAGCAAAAATTAGCTGATCAGTGGGTTTATCACCAGAGAAAGCAGCTCTCCTTTGCTATGTCCAAGTGTACTGTTCTTCATTTTAAAATGTACTTAAGTCTACATAAAATTTTGTGCTGGACTGTAACAACAGGGCCAGCTCTGTCAATGAAAAGTCATGGCATAAGTCCATGACGGAGTTCACTTACTCTTTCAAATAAAAAGTAAATGCACGGTCCAGCTATGAACTAGGTTTTGACCTATTCTTGTTTGAACTTACTGTTGTATGATGCAGTAACTGGGCCAATGACAGTGGCAATGGGCTGCATTGCTTCACGGAGTTTTCCATTTGCTTCAGCCACTTCATCCGCAATAACTTCAGTTGTCTCAACAACAAAGTCTGTGATTATGCTTCCTTCTCTGTAAGATAAACACAGAGGCCAGAGTTGTGGTGTAAAAGGTATACACATTCCTGCCTGCAAATGTTTTAAGTGGCAGAATTACTATACCTGAATCTGCTCACAGAAACATCGATAAACCCTGTGAGTCCTTTATACTGCTTCTCTAACTGTGGGACAGATATGATTATTATTATTTGCTCAAAATACAAGTTACATGTGGATATGATGTTATAAGCATACTTACCACTGAATTAATCCTTCTTTGAAGATCCTTGTATGTTGCACTTGTTGCATCATTTAATTCTGCTGTGTATTCCTTGTCTAATTCGACTGACATTTCCACATCAAATCCTGTTCATTTGAAAGAAATGAAAAACATGAGCAAAGCTTATCTGTGGTTAACACAAGGTTAAGAGACATTTAAAACTTGTTCTACAACATAAAATACGTTGAATAGTAAATACCCCACTGTGAATTTTGAAGCTTTTCATGTGTCTTCAAGAAGACACATAAGACCAAAAATAGCTTTACAGCCATGCTGTGGTGGAGACATTGGGCCCTAGTTTCGTGACTGGCAGACAGCGCGCACACGTCACCAAAACCTCACAGGCAGGTTTCCAGAATATCAGGCACATTAACAATTCAATAAATACCCACAAACACTACTATTCTATGCAACTATCTGCAATCAGCACATAAATGTATCTCTATATCGACTATCCCCTTTACATCTGATGTCAGATCAAAGGGGACTGGCACTGTTTGGCACATTTGGCACGCGTAATGGAAACCCAACTTGATTTGATTGACACAGCTGCAGACTAATGAGTTCACATCCCTCTCAGCCAACCACAAAAAGACACAGCATCAGATAGGGAGTATATATTCAGCATCTGTCATCTTAGAAAAGTCAAAAGAAAAGAAACAGAGTGAGACTGCGAGAGAGAAAGAGAGAGCGCACCTGCACGAGAGAAACGCAACATTGATTTACAACTGTGGTGACCTCCTCCCAGGCTACCTTTGCATCATCACCCTGTGGAGGTCTGCTCGCAGTTCCGTATATTCAGACACTGTGAGTTTGGGCCTCCCGGACCAATACATCAGTTTCCTCCTGGGAGGAGTTTGGCTGTCTGATGCTTCTGCACTCTTCTGCCATGGCAAATTGAGTAAACTCTCATTATGCCTTCATGTGGCGCATTTAAGGGCGGGGAGAGGGGCTCATTTCATTGGTGTGATGTGTGTAAAACCCACTTCACGCCTTCTCTCCTCCCTCTTTCCGACTTGTGCCAGTAGGAGGAACGGAGGTGGGATAGAGAAGTAGCTGCGCCAGGGCGCACGGTGTGCCAAACTTGCAAAATCCACCTGGCCACACCCAGTTGGTGAAGTGCAGGTGCGCTACGCCTCCACCGTGCCCGGTCTGCGAAACTAGAGCCCATTAAGTCATGTGACTGTGGCATAGTTCTTTTATAGCCTTTTTACTTTTGGCAAATGCATTTATGCTTCAAAAATCATAAAAACTGTGTTCATCTGTGAGGATTATCTTGCTGAACAAAACATTGAAGTATCATAAAAATTTGTCTGGACACAGGTTATATTTTGCAATAATCCAAAATCCAATGGGAAATCGCAAAGGCTTTTTGGCTTTTTTTTTCGGTAATCAGGGTGACTCTGTGCAGATTACCTTAATATGCTCCTCAGTGAGTGATTGTCACTGTCAGAGCATGCTAGTGCACTGATGGGTATGATGGAGTGGAGTGTATGTGGAGGGATTTGAGTGAGAAAAAAATAAAGAAGAAAATGAAATGTGCATATACTATTATTGTCATGTGGACTAAGCACTTCTATTGTTTGTTTACTTAGTTATAATATAGATATTATAAGCCTGCCCAGGGCACTTAATGTGCTAGGTCCAATACTGTCTGCTACCACAACTTTGACATGCCAAGTGGTTGGCAAAACACAGTAGGCTGACAAATATTCAAACAGTATTCAGAGCAAGTATTAAAAGCCAAGTAATTCAACAACATACTTTGCTAGCTATGTCACCCTAACATTTCTCATTCATGTATCAAGTCTCATATCAGCAGTCAGTTAGTGTGTGGAAAACTAACATGGCAGTCCATAACACATAGAGTATCTCCTCTCTACTATCTGGTATATTTTAGATGTCAAATGACCACCATACTTTTTTCATACTGTTTGGGAAGGGGCAAAAAAAACAGCAAGCCATAAAGTTCATTTTGTATTAATAAACAGAAAACTTAAAACTACAAAATAAAAACTAGATCAGTACTAGACAGGCATGATGGAAAATGAGTGCAGTCTCATTGTTACTAGACTCTCAGCACTGGCTTGGAGGTGCCCATCACAGCTGAGACAGTGAGTCAAGTGGTGTGCTCACAGTTATAGTAGCAAACTATGAAATACATTGCTTACATTGTATTTCATTGTATGTATGTCTTTCAATTTTTCGTTGTATTTCATATCTCAAACAATTATTCAATTTCATTAGAAGTCTACTATAATTCTGCCACTGAGAGCTGCCATGTTACTTATGCTTATGCTTATCTCTTTGCTGGGTTACGAGGTAGCTACCAAGCTACAGCTATAAAGGACGGTGTAGTGTAATATTTACTGTAGTGTTTATACTATACCTTTACGCTGACCTTTAAAGATACGTTTTGAAGCAATGTACTCTGTGCAACTGACAAATGACACACTGGTTTATTATTTCATGTATTCTTATGACACACACACTCATTGAGCACTTAAGCATTGTGGTAGAAAAGTACCTAGGGTTCACTGTGCATCATCCCTAAAAATAGCATGAGGATGGGCTCAGAAAACACTGGTGGAAAGTTATGTGAATTCCAGCTTGTCCTAATATGACTCTAGAGGAGGCGGGTTTAGACTGCCCAGAGAAGCATCACATGGTGAAATTGGCTCCAAGGGGGAAGGACTAAAAAAGTGGAGACTCAGCAGAAATGTGACACCGTCATGATTGGCACCAGTGGGAAGGGTTAAGGAAAAAAGATGACTCAGCAGAAATTTTCACAATAAAAAGCGAGTGCGAACAAAGAAATTCCAGTCTTGCTCCGGGGCTTGACTCATTGAGTTGTGATGTTTGTTGCCTGCGAGCACATTAAACTCAGTTGCATCTGATTCTACGTGTCTCCAGTGATTTTTTGACCTCTGAGTATTTGAGTTTTTGATATCTAATAGAAGACAAAGAAAGTTTGCTTGGGAAGTAGAGAGCGAGGTCGCAAGCTTTCTGGCACAGCTCAAGACCTTGACTTTTTTTGCTTCGACATTTTTGGCGAGCCAGGCATAGGAGGGCAAGAAGGTCGAATCCTAAGATCGGGGGCACTGGGCTGCGCATCAGACATACAGGTGGCCACCAGATAAGGTAAGCAGAGCCTTTTTTCTGCCAAAAATGGGTGCGTCTGAGGGGAGGTATTTGACAAATTCCTCTCCTAAAGAACCTAAAATGTGATGTAATAATTACTAACTAATAACACAACATTGGAACATAGCTGATATATTGCTGGAGACAACTGAATCTAATGCAACACAGTGAGACCTTGGTGTGTGTGTGTGTGTGTGTGTGTGTGTGCGTGTGTGTGTAAGACAGAGAGATAAGCATGTAGAGTGAATGTGGGGGAGTGAGCTAGAATAACCAAGAAGGCAAAAGGAGGGGAGTGTGTGTGTGTGTGTGTGTGTGTGTGTGTGTGTGTGTGTGTGTGTTTAAGACAGTAAAGAGAAAATAAATCATGTGAAGAAAAAGAGAAAAAAATAAGATATATACATAAAAGCATATCTGTGGTTACCACTGTTTTCTCACCAACATAACTTGTAGAGGCAGGTTTTGGGGCGAAAGGCAGGTCTGTGTGATCGAAATGCTAAAGATAATAGTGGTACCCACAGATATGCTTTTATCTGTTATCTCGCAACGCCTAAAGCAGGATAGTTGTGTTAGAGAAGTAGGTCTGCACGGGCAGAATGCCAAAGAGATAAAAGAAGAGATAAAGAGAAATAAGGGATAAATAGATAAGAGATTGATCAAAGAATAAAAATTGTAAATATTATAGGAGAAGATAGAAGTTGTTATTAATAGACGTGTGTAGATAAAAGACTGAGGACATAATAGACTAACGACTGGACGAAGACGGGGAGCATAAGGCGAGGCAAGGCAAGTTTATTTGTAGAGCACAATTCGTACACAAAGTAATTCCAAGTGCTTTACAGAACAAGAAAATGCATTAAAATCACAATACAAAATAAAAACATAAATAATCATTAGAAAATGAACTTTAAAAGAGAAGAGTGCAGATAAGATCTTTTCAGTCATATGCACAGTGGAATAGAGCCTAGATTTGAACATTGTCAGAGTAGAGGCCTGTCTCACATCTTCAGAAAGACTGTTCCAGATTTTAGCTGCATAAAACTGGAACCCTGATTCCTCATGTTTAGTTCTGACTCTGGGCACCAGCAGGAGGCCGGTCCCTGAGGTCCTGAGAGTCCGAGATGGTTCATATGGCACTAACATGTCAGAGATGTACTTTGGTGCTAGGCCGTGGAGAGACTTGTACACAAGCAGAGCTGCTTTAAAGTCTATTCTCTGAGCCACAGGAAGCCAGTGTAGAGACCTGAGCACAGGACTAATGTGCTCGTACTTCCTGGTTCTGGTCAGGACCCAGGCAGCAGCATTCTGGATGTACTGCAGCTGTCTTACGGCCCATTTGGAGTGGCCAGTGAGCAGGCCGTTACGGTAGTCTAACCTACTAGAAACAAATGCATGGATAAGTCTCTCTAAGTCAGGTTTAGACACTATACCTTTGATTTGGGCAATGTTTTTTAGACGGTAAAAGGCTGCTGATGTTATTGATTTGATGTGGCTGTTAAAGTTCAAGTCTGAGTCCATTATTACCCCGAGATTTCTAACCTGATTTGTAGGTTTTAGAGAAAGAGACTGGAGGTGACTGCTGACACTTTCTCTTTGTTTCTGTGGACCAAATACGATTACTTCAGTCTTGTCTGAATTTAGCTGGAGAAAGTTGTTTTGCATCCACACACTGACCTGTTGGATGCAGTGACAGAGTGATTCCACTGGTCCATATTCACCCGCTGTCAGTGAGACATAGATCTGAGTGTCGTCTGCATAATTGTGATAGGACACATTATTACTTTGTATTAACTGGCCTAAAGGCAGCATGTAGAGATTGAACAGAAGGGGTCCCAGGATTGACCCTTGGGGCACCCCACAGGTCAAGGCCATGTGGTCTGAGACACAGTCACCAATTTCAACAAAGTACCTCCTGTCTTCTAGATAGGACTTCAACCAATTTAGGGCAGTGCCAGAGATGCCCACCCAGTCCTCTAGCCTCGAAAAAGCACTCAGATCTAGCAGGACTAAAAGTGAGACTTTGCCTGCGTCAGTGTTCAGGCGGATGTCACATGTCACCTTAATAAGAGCGGTCTCAGTGCTGTGATGGGGTCTAAAACCTGACTGGAAAACATCAAAGGAGTTGTTCATTAGGAGAAAGTCAGTAAGCTGTTGGTAAACAACTTTTTTAAGGACTTTGCCTAAAAACGGCAGATTTGAAATGGGCCGGTAGTTGTTCAGTACTGTGGCATCAAGACTGCTCTTCTTTAGGAGAGGCTTTATGACCGCAGTTTTCAAGGCCTTTGGGAATGTTCCAGACATGTTAACTATGTGAGCAAGTGGTGGTAACAAACTGCTCAGCACAGACTTTAGAAATCTAGTGGGTAACACGTCAAGGCAGCATGTAGATGAACTCAGACTGGTGATGATCTCTTGGACAGTTTTGTCAGTTACAGGTGCAAAATGAGTCAGCTGTAAGTGTCTGGGTTGTTATTGGTGTTGTGGAAATGATTGCATTTTTAATGGTCTGAACCTTGTCGCAAAAGAATACTGCAAACTCATTACACTTAGATATGGAGATCAGTTCCAATGGCAGTTGAGCTGGAGGGTTTGTTAATCTGTCCACTGTTGCAAATAAGACATGCGAGTTGTTACTGCAGTTTCCAATAATTTCAGAAAAGTACCTCTCCCTTGTTCTATGTAAGATCTGGTTGAACACGTACAACTTTTCTTTAGAAATTTCATGATGAACATGAAGCTTTGACTTGCGCCATTTCCGCTCGGCCCTCCGGCACTCCCTTTTCTGAGCCCTGACCGAGGCGTAAGAGGTAGATACGTGTGTAGATAAAAAGCCTGAGGTCATAATAGACTAACGACTGGACAAGGATGGGGAGTGTAGGAGGTAGATAAAAAGTGCACACAGCCAGCAGAAGTGGGCTTATACAAGAAAAACAAAGCTTTGTAAAACAAAAATTTAATACTTGGTTCTGATCTCTATTGGGTTAAAGGTCATTACAAATAAATTCTTTTGACATTTTGGTGCCTGAATGTTTTCATCATAATCTAGTATCTGTGTGTTTGTTTTATGTGATTCATTTTAAAGTTTTGTTAAATGTGGTACTTATTAACAGTGTCTCAGTGAAACAAAACCAGACAAGGGTAACCTAACGGTGTCAACAAATTGTCTGAGGACTGGAAACCTAACGGTGCCAACGAAAAGTCCATATGTTTCACTGATCAAACCAGTTGCTCGGGTGAACTCCATCCAAACTGGTCGGTTGTTAAGGGGAGAATAAAAAAAAAATTTGTTATCTTAATTTAGTTTTATAGATAAATAAAATAAGTAATAAATTATAAATAAATCAAATAAGTGATAAAAATAGCTTTATAAATAAATAAAATAAGTAATAAAATAATAAATTATTAGTGATCAATATAGCTTTATAATAAATAAAATAAGTAATAAAATAAAGAAAAAAGAGGAGTTGAGATCAGGCTGCTAAGAGTTGGATGGAAGAGGGTGACAGCAGTAGTGACGAAATTTGGGCTGAAGAACATTGCATGACTGATGGTTCAGTAGATACTAGAGGCATAAAGAACACATTTCTGGTTAGGAAGAACTTACATAGACAACAAAGGTGAGGAGCAGTGGCAAGACGAGCAAGAGATTCGACTAAAACTTTGGATGGTTAGTAAATTTACCAACTGAAACAAATGAAGGAAGAATTTTCAGGTACACAGTGGGAGACTATTCTAAATGATTTGTGGACTCCCCGCTCATTAGATTCACTGCTGCAATATTTGTGTGATAATTATAAAAACAGACCCGTAGCTTCACTTCTTCTGAACCAGGTAGTATTTCAAGATTTAGAGAACGGAGTGGAATTTAATCCAATATTGCAGATTGTTGTCATGCCTAGAAAAGTTGATTGGGGAGACAGGAAAATTTGGCTGTTTAAGGAAACAGATCATATAAATTAGAATATAACCCCTGAAGAAAAAAAAATACAGAACTGCCATCACAGTAGGGAAATTACTAGCACTGATACACACAAAAGAAACAGACGAGCAACCACAAATTTCAAGAGTGCGTAAAGTTAAATAAGGCTTCATGGGAGCCAACCAAGGAAAGTTGGAAAAGGGGGTTCTGACACCCATAGAGATAGTGATGACACAACACCCAGGTCGGAGAAACCGAATCCAACACTGTGTGACCAAATGGCACAAAAGAACATCAGGAAAGAAATCGTTGGCCTAAAGATGGAACCTTAAACCTGGCATGTTGCAACGAGGTGGAGACAGAACTACGACACACTGAGGCAAAAGACACTAAGGCAAGTTATAAGAAAAAGAACAAAAGGGTTAAAGGGCCAGTGTGTAAAATGGGTTGAAAACAATGATATCAGTGGTCAAATTCTAGATTGCAGGCCTCACTCACTCACCCCTCCCATCGGGTAAATGACGGTGGCCTTGTAGGGACAAAAAGCCTTGCGCAGACATGAGTTTTTCAGGAGTACGTATCTAGCGATAAGGTGAATGTTTATTTAGAAATCTAAACAATGTTACCATATTGTAATGAATCCCTCACAAGCAGGAGACCAGAGTAGCGTTCGGGAAAAAGGCCCGTTTATTTGAGGACTCCAAAGACTCTGGTAACACTCCAGGGGGTAAATCCGTCCCAAACTCTGACTCTTCTAGTGTAACATACACACTTAATACACACATACTCGTTTACAGTACCTAGTGGGTACCCCCTCCCCTCTCTGCTCCACCAATCTCCAGCTCGCACACTGACTGACAGCATAGCCTGTAAACAGAGTTCAGCTGTTTATTTAGCCTAGCAATATCTCCGGACTGTAGTAGCTGCAATGGACAATTTTGAACACAATTTTGAAGAGTTTCTTGTAGTGGACACAGATCCAGAGCCATACTTATTTGAGCCGGAGCATACAGATGAGGAAATCCTTGTGTTGGATGCTGAGCGGGTGAGAAGAGAGGCTGAATCCTCCGCTCCCATTTTGCTGCACAGAATGGGATTCGGTGCTACCATAGTTGGGGAGATATATCATCAGGAGGAAAAGCGCCGCAGAGAGTGCATCACAAGGAGTGAAGTTGCATCTTCTTTTCCTTGCAGATGCCTGTTCGGGTTCATTCTCTCCTGTTGCGTGGTAAATGTGGTCCATTCGCAAACTTTATAACTAAAAAAACTTTTCACTACTTTCTATCGACAAACTACTAACACTCTCTGCTTTTTCCTCCTCCTTCTTCCTTCCTTCCGCTGTCTTCGTTGGTTTATTTATACATGCGAAACGCATTCTCTGGCTGGCTGGATTGTCCGCTCGATCTGCCATACATACATGGCGGCGCAAGATGGCGACCTCTCTAAAGCAAAGCCCTTGCTATATACATATATATATATATATATATATATATATATATATATATATATAAAAAAAGCATAATTATAAGGTTACGAAAACCAAACTAATTTTATTTTATAGCGATTATACAATTATATAAACATATTAATGGGTAGAATATTCAGATTCAGATTCAGATTTGATAATAAACCATGCCAAATATTACACACTGGCCCTTTAAAATTAAATTCCATATTTTAAGGGACGGGAGACGACCCTAGCTAAGGCTACAACTTTAGTGCATCCATATACTGGAATTAATATGTGCTACAGTGAATAATGCCTTCAAACAGCCCAGATTGAGCTGTTTTGGGAGCTAACGACAGACTTAGCAAAGTTAGCTGAAGGATGTGTGACGATGTTGGGTTTTCAAAATAAGGTGTTATAAAATACATACAACATTATAGAAATACGATTAATTGGATTATAGTAAGAAGACCTGTGAAAAGTAAATACCACTAACTTGTGAGGGAAATGTCCTTATTCTTTCATATTTGGGTTGCTGGAAACGAAAATTAAAAAGATTAATCCTGACATGTCTGAAAACATACAGACACAAAACTCAAGTATTTTTACTGCATCAGTATTTAGAGAAACTTCATAGTAAAACTCCCACACTTCTACATTGAACATCTGAAACTTGAAAAAAAGGACAATAACTAAAATATTTGAATTATGGACATTTCACACTACATCCATCCTGAAAGTCAAGCAGGTTTCACAGGTCCAGCCCACTTGTAAGTTTGTGCTGTATGTGGTACCCGCACTAAAATTAGTTTGACACCATCTGCATTACAGCATAATGTTAATAATGTTTTTACTTTAGCATTTTTGAACCAGAGAAACTTTTTGAGAGGCCCTTTTTTACTGTGCCTGCACTGCAAGAAGTTGGAACGAGTAGTTTTCAAGGACTTTTTTTGCACCTATGTCAGAGTAGGAACTCTCCCAGTACAAGAGGAACCTTGAGTGACATTGACTGACCAAACCCCACCTTAAAAAAACAAACGAACAAACAAACAAAAAAACAACAACTGTTAGCTATGTAAACTACAGACAACACAAAACACAGACTGTTCCAACAGTGAAGTCAAGGCTTTACTGAGCGTATATGTGACAAGGGAAATACAATGCAAATTAGACTTGTTAAAATGAAAGTGACCTTGTTACACCAGCTGCAGGCGGGCTTACATCACTTTAGCATTCATATTTAGCCTTGAAATCCACACCTGCGCTTCGCCAACTGGGTGTGGCCAGGCAGATTTTGCAAGTTTGGCACACCGTGCGCGCTGGCACAGCTACTACTTTTTCTCACCTCCGTCCCCCCTACCTGCGCATGTCGGAAAGAGGGAGGGGCCGCCACACCCATCTCAGCACACCTCGGTCTGCCAAACTACCAAAATGAGTGCGCCTTGGGTTGCACTGCTCAAAACTAGCTCTGCACGGGGTTCACCACCCTGCGCCACCCTGCACCGCGCCGGGAAACTAGAGGCCTTTGAGTCTGGCCCTCAACTATTCCCTTCACCCTTCCTACCCAAGGGCAGGGACAGGCAGTATTTCTATTACTTGCATTTAAAATACGTTTTTCAATTACAATTGAGAATTTGTATTTGATAAGGCCGATAAAAAGCAAATGTAATGTAATGTACTTTTTCTTTTCTTTTTTTTTTAAACTTGGGCCATTTAATTTGCCCCTCAATGACCTAGTGGTCTGTTTTACTGGACTGTGCATAACTCTCTTTCATTTGAAAAAAGTTGAACACAGGGCTCCAAAGGCTCCAGGTTAGACAGCAAACAAGCTCACTAGCTACAGTATCTTGCTGCTGTTTAGCGAGACTGTTGGTGGACAGTTCACAGCACAGCTAGACTAAACTTGCTAGGCATGCTGCACGTGCTGCTCACAGTGTGACAGATGTCAACTGGCTTGATGTATGATTTATGTCTGGCTCTGGCTACATAGCCTATTGTATAACAATAAACATGGTGATGATAGTTATATTATCAAGCTCTAATTGCAGCATGTAATTTTTGGGCATTTTTGGTCAAGGATTTTTTGAGTTATTCACAAAAAGATTTGACTCGGTTAGTATAGCACCACCTATGGACGAATCGTGGGCATTCTTTCTGGTATGGTTACTCATGGTCTCTAGCTACAGTATGCATTTTAACAAAATTTGGTCAAGGACTATTATTATTATTATTATTATTATTATTATTCACAAAAAACTTTGTGGACCGACCAACCGACCCACAAACAGAGTGACCAATAGAGCTGCAGGTTGCTGTTAAATAGAAAAAGAATTTTTTTTCTGTATTTGGAAAAACAAAATACATGTATTTTATCTTGATACATTTTCTGAAACCAGTATTTTGTATTTTGTTTTGATACATTTATTTGAGGGCTAGAATTACTGCCGGCTCTATGCCTCTGTAAACCAGTCAAGTTGCACTTGCAGTTTATATCCACGTCTGTCCGGACTAAAGCCTGATTTATGGTCGTGCGTTGAATCGACGACGTCGCTACATGGTTGCCATGACGCCGTCGTGAACCCTTCGAACTTCTCCGTCACTCCATTTCATCACGGTGCAATTCACCGCCAGAGTGGTAGGAGGCTACATTCATTTACTGAGTGGTTATCGTCGTCTCTAGTTGATTCTTCATTGAGCTTCCGGCTTTTCCGGTCACAGAGAAATGAACGCGGAGCGCGGAGCACGGACAGACGGCTCCGGCCAGGTATCCATATCCGTATTGAACGTTGAGCTTCAAGAGGTAGTCACTTGAAATGGTTTTCCAACAGTCTTGAAGGAGTTCCCAGAGGTGTTTAGCACTTGTTGGCCCCGTTGCCTTCACTCTGCGGTCCAGCTCACCCCAAAGCATCTCGATTGGGTTCAGGTCCAGTGACTGTGGAGGCCAGGTCATCTGCCGCAGCACTCCATCACTCTCCTTCTTGGTCAAATAGCCCTTACACAGCCTGGAGGTGTGTTTGGGGTCATTGTCCTGTTGAAAAATAAATGATCGTCCAACTAAACGCAAACCGGATGGAATGGCATGTCGCTGCAGGATGCTGTGGTAGCCATGCTGGTTCAGTGTGCCTTCAATTTTGAATAAATCCCCAACAGTGTCACCAGCAAAACACCCCCACACCATCACACCTCCTCCTCCATGCTTCACAGTAGGAACGAGGCATGTGGAATCCATCCGTTCACCTTTTCTGCGTCTCACAAAGACACGGCGGTTGGAACCAAAGATCTCAAATTTGGACTCATCAGACCAAAGCAGATTTCCACTGGTCTAATGTCCATTCCTTGTGTTTCTTGGCCCAAACAAATCTCTTCTGCTTGTTGCCTCTCCTTAGCAGTGGTTTCCCAGCAGCTATTTGACCATGAAGGCCTGATTCGCGCAGTCTCCTCTTAACAGTTGTTCTAGAGATGGGTCTGCTGCTAGAACTCTGTGTGGCATTCATCTGGTCTCTGATCTGAGCTGCTGTTAACTTGTGATTTCTGAGGCTGGTGACTCGGATGAACTTATCCTCAGAAGCAGAGGTGATTTTTGGTCTTCCCTTCCTGGGTCGGTCCTCATGTGTGCCAGTTTCGTTGTAGCGCTTGATGGTTTTTGCGACTCCACTTGGGGACACATTTAAAGTTTTTGCAATTTTCCGGACTGACTGACCTTCATTTCTTAAAGTAATGATGGCCACTCGTTTTTCTTTAGTTAGCTGATTGGTTCTTGCCATAATATGAATTTTAACAGTTGTCCAATAGGGCTGTCGGCTGTGTATTAACCTGACTTCTGTACAACACAACTGATGGTCCCAACCCCATTGACAAAGCAAGGAATTCCACTAATTAACCCTGATAAGGCACACCTGTGAAGTGAAAACCATTTCAGGTGACTACCTCTTGAAGCTCATCGAGAGAATGCCAAGAGTGTGCAAAGCAGTAATCAGAGCAAAGGGTGGCTATTTTAAAGAAACTAGAATATAAAACATGTTTTCAGTTATTTCACCTTTTTTTTGTTAAGTACATAACTCCACGTGTTCATTCATAGTTTTGATGCCTTCAGGGAGAATCTACAATGTAAATAGTCATGAAAATAAAGAAAACGCATTGAATGAGAAGGTGTGTCCAAACTTTTGGCCTGTACTGTACATCGCAACAGAAGATGTTTAAAGACGGCGGGGCTGCCGGAATCTGAAAATACGAAACCGGAAATGTGTTGCTACCAAGCAAACCGGTCTGCACTGGGTCTGCGTCGCCGCAACGCGTAGTTACATTTTTGGGGAGGTGCACGTCAGGCTACGCCGGGGGCTACGGCGAGCCTTCTGCGTAGCCCCGTACCCTACGACGTCGATTCAACGCACGACCATAAATCACGCTTTAGATGTAGCCATGACAGCTGACAATGCAACAGATGTTGCTGCAAAGAAACTGCATATTCTAGATTATATTTGATGCTTCTCCCACATCTTCTACCCAACAGCACAGAGGATCTATACAATTAGCACAGTTTCAAGGTAGGCACCTAGGATTAGTGTCACTAATTCATTGTCTGATCAAATGTCTTCACTTCTGTTTTTGAGTTATGATGTTGAACAATGGCCAGAAAAGTGCTTTTTCCAAATTCTGTGATGTCACAGTGAACAAGACCTTTGGCCTTTGGGATATAAAATGTCATCACCTTATCCTTTTATATTTATTTAAGTCACAGTGATCTTGACCTCTGACCACCAAAATCCAATCAGTTCATCGTTGAGTCCACCTTTCTGCCAAATTTGAGGAAATTCCCACAAGGCCTTCTTGAGATGTTACATTCATGAACACAAGGTCACAGCAAGGTCACTTCATCGTTAAGTCCAAGTGGATACTTGTGCCAAATATGTTCATGAGAACAGGACACATAGACAACCCAAAAACATAATGCCTCTGGCCACATCTATCAATGGCACAGAGGCATAAAAAGCCCTTGAAGCTACGCAGTTCTTGAGGGTGCTCCCCAGTGGGCGGTTCCTCTTAGGGAATGAACTCTGGTTTTATTCTCATTGTGAACGCGGTGCCCATGTCTCAAGGTCTTGTGCAAGCGCACACATGAGCACGGTGTACAGAGAGGCAGTTAGAGCTACAGGCTACAATGAAGCTAAAAACAGAGTTCAAATGGCGTTTTTCCTAACAACTTTTTATGTGGAGGCTTCAGGACACTTAGATCACTATGGACGAGCAGTATGGAGATATTTTGTGGTTTCAATTATGTGTTTTTGGATGTTTGAATCTGGGGCGCCTTAAGCCTCCATTGGGAGGAGTTGTGTTGCTACCCCCTCTCCCCTTGGATCTCCCCTTGGAAGGGATGTGAGGACTCTAAAACTTCACCGGAGCCTCCTCATCATATGAATGAGTAGATAATGGCTGAATTTTTCATTTTTAGGTGCACTATCCCTTTAAGGTAAAAATAAATATATCGTTAGTGATCATAAAGCAGTCTGTAGTGCCTCTTTACCCCACTCTTGTCAATGAAACCATACCTGTAACAGCTGTAGTAGGAGGCATGGTTGTTATTGCAGGTGTAGAAGTGGAAGCCCTGGTTGTTGAAGGGGCACTGCTACCAGTAGCAGTTGTGGAGGTAGTGGTGGGGGAAATAGTGGTAGTAACCCTGGTAGTGGCTTTGGTAGATGCCATCATAGTAGTGGTAGTAGCCTTGGTGCTTCTTGCTGTTGTGAGAGCTGTGGTTGGAGCTGGGGTAGAGGTTGCAGTTGTTACTGGTGTGGCAGCTGCTGTAGCAACAGAAAAGAACACATTGTCAGTAAAAAACTGAAATCCTTTAACCCTTTAGGCGCCGGAGTTTTTTCAAGAAAATATACAATTTTGATATCAAGATTTCAAAAGGCTATTGCTTCAAAGTAGTTTGAGATAAAGGTATGCTGTCAATGAGAAAATTGTTCAGTATGACTCAAAGTTTGTGATGGAAGTGAAATTATTCATCTAATTTGCATATTATGACGTCACAAGGTGGTGGCCATATTGGAAAATGTTCAATTTTGATATCAAGGTTTCAAAAGGCTATAACTTGAAAGTGGTTTGAGATAAAGGCATCCTGTAAATGAGAAATATCTTCAGTATGAACCAAAATTTGGGATGGAAGTACATTTGTCATCTAATTTGATTACTGTGACATCACCAGGTGGCGGCCATATTGGAAAACATCCATTTTTGTTTTCAAGATTTCAAAAGGCTGCAGTTTGAAAGTGGTTTGAGATAAGGGCATACTGTAATTGAGGAATATCTTCAGTTTGAAGCAAAATTTGGGCTGGAAGTAAATTGTCATCTAATTTGCATATTGTGACATGAACAGGTGGTGGCCATATTGGAAAATGTCAATTTTCTTATAAAGATTTCAAAAGGCTGTAGTTTGAGAGCGGTTTGAGATAAGGGAATACTGTCAACAGTCAATGTGAAATATCTTTAGTATGAAACGAAATTTGGGATAGAAATAAATTCACTGATTCAATTTGTATAATCTTTTAGCACTGGTCGGCGGCCATATGGATTTGTATTATTTTCAAAGACCTTCAATGATCAAGATGGCACTGCTTGTAGTTTTTCAGTGTGTGGTATCTTTCATTGCAAGGCACAACACAAAGACCTACTCCACACTGACGGCACCTGAACTGTGTCTGCCGACGGCCTTTCGGCCGTGATTTACGATGCGGCAGTGAACGCCACCTCCGCTGCCATTAGCGGTGTGTTTGCCGCGACCACCGCGGTTGTTTTCATCCCCGCTACATTCACCGCTATTTGCGGTGTTATGAGCCCCCCTGCCACCTCGACCACGTCCCCTACTTGGCGTTCGCAGAATACTTCCACCCCGGCCACGGTGAGGTGAAGCATCCGCTTTACCATGTGCTGATTGTGGACTATGGCGCACGGACTCGCCGTCACTACTAACGTCAGTTTCGGCTTCACTGGACAACTGCATGTCTTCCTCCTCGGAATCGGAGTCAGCCAGTACCTGACGAAGTACTTCGTCGACGGTAAACTGACCTCTCAGCATCGTGAGTAAATGAAAATACACTCTTTCGCTCTGCTCTGCTCTCGCTACGCTCAGCACTACTACCACTGCTTCGCCGCCGCGTCTCTGCGCCGGAGTGTGTTTTACAAACTCTTTTTACTCTAAAACTTTGAATAGAACCACGCCCACAAATGCTGCTCAGATTACAGGCACACATGTCCGCCATCTCCTGGTGAAAAGTAGTAACAAGATTCGGCACCACATTTATAGATACAGCCTGTTTTATTCAGCTATGTTGCTTGTCGCAATTTTGCGACTTTGGCGCTTAAAGGGTTAAGTTAAAATAAATGAAAAATCTCAACTGGGGGAGAGTTACCCCAACACATATTTCTAAATACCTATGTATCGGATCGGATGTATCAAAGAGAGGCATGATGATCAGTACTGAAGGAGTTGACCTACTAGAGGGCAACATACAAGATATCCAGGACAGCTGCAACCTTGGGATCCTGCAGGCTAATGGAAATCATAAGGAGGCCGCAAGAAAGTCGACCACAACCAAATACCTCCAGAGAGAAAGGCAAGTCCTGAGAGGTCAGCTGAATGGTCAGAACAATGTCCGAGCTATCAACATCTAGGCGCTGCCAGGATCATAAACTGTCCAAGGGAGGAGACAGAAGCCACAGATATCAAGACAAGAAAGTGCCTCACCATGCATAGAAGGTTCCACCCCAAGTCCAGCACCCTGAGGCTATACACTAAGTGGAAAGAAGGAGGGTGAGGACTAGTGAGCATCAGAGCCACTATCCAGGATGACACATCCAAAATCCAGGAATACATCAAGAAGATGGCCCCAAAGGATGAGCTTCTAAGTGAATGCCCCAGACAACAGAAACCTGATGAGAGCGAAGAGGTGTAGCTCCTACATGGTGCATACCACGGTCAGAAAGAGGAAACGGCTGATATCAAGAAGACCTACCAGTGGCTGGACAAAGACCTACCAGTGGCTGGACAATCCTGGACTGACAGACAGTACGGAGGCTCTAATCATCGCAGCACAGACCATAAGCACAAGGGCCATAGAGGCCAGGGTCTACCACAGCAGATCAGACCCAAGGCGCAGGCTGTGCAAAGATGCCCCTGAGATGGTCCAGCACATAGTTTTTGTTTTTTGTTTTTTTTCCCATTAAAGGGTTTTTTTGGGGGAGTTTTTCCCTATCCGCTACGAGGGTCTTAAGGCCAGGAATGTCGTATGCTGTAAAGGCCTGTGAGGCAAATTGTGATTTGTGATATTGGGCTTTATAAATAAAATTGACTGAATTGATTGATTGGCAGGGTGTAATATGCAAGCAGGATCAGCATACATGGAGAGGCACAACCAAGTGGCTGGGACAGTCTACAGGAACATCTGTCCACAGTATGGACTTGAACTACCCAAAGTCCAATGGGACATGCGACCGAAGGTGGTTGAGAACAACAGGGCTAAGATTCTGTGGGATTTCAGCTTCCAGACTGACAAATAGCTGCTGGCTAACCAACCGGACATAGTGGTGGTTGTGAAACACCAGAAGAGGGCAGTGGGGGTAGATGTGGCGATACCAGCCGCAAGCAACATCACAAAGAAGGAACACAAAAAGTGGAGAAGTATCAAAGGTTGAAAGAACAGCTGGAACAGATGTGGAACGTCGAAGTTGACGTGGTCCCCATGGTAGCAGGAGCACTTGGGCAGTGACCCCGCAACTGGGACAGCAGATTCCAGGACAACATCTGAAGCCTCATTCCATAAGTGTGCAGTCCAAGGAACAGCTAAGATACTGCACAGAACCCTGAAACTCCCAGGCCTTTGGTAGAGGACCTGAGCTTGAGGATGACACAGATACTACCCTAAGAGGGTGATTTATGTAATTAAAAATAAATATCCCAAGCGTCGATTAGGGTTTTACCTTTCAAAGCCACAGTGTGTAGAAATTTTCCCATCTAATGTTGAAATCACATATTGCATTCAAACAGATGGCGCACTCTAGCGCCTCACTGTTTCAAACAGGTATTGCAACAACTGTAGCCGCTGTGTACCAAAAAGCTATGATAACACTGATGAAACTATGTCATCCGATACTTCATGGAGTATTAATTCAGGCTCCTACACAGACACACGCAATGCGAGTTGACAAACCCCCTCCTCACCATGCTGGCTGTGTTTACAACGTAGGACTGTAGGGGCGGGTGTAAATTGAAACAGCTGATAGTGGCCAGTGGCACTACTGCCGCATAACAAAGTCCCACTCTTTGAGCATAATGCAGGATCATGTATTATGCAGCATCATAGGAGACGGAATCCTTGTCGCCAAGAAAGTGCAAAAGGGAATCAAAAAGGCAGTGTGACGGGTGAATTAAAAAAACAAGGGTCAGCACTGGGGTTGCCTTTTCCAGGTGGAAAGAGCTGCTGAAGGAGAAAGGTAATACAATCACAGGCCAGCGCTAACGGCGGCTAACGGCTAATGGCGACTAACGGCTAACAGCGGCTAACGGTGGCTAACGGCTAACGGCTAACAGCAGCTAACGGCGGCGCAGTGATACGAGGAGAGGGATGAGGCTGTTAGCGACTGGCGGCTAACAGCGGCTAACAGCCAACAGCGGCGCTGGCCTGTGATTGCATTACCATCCTCGCTCAGCAGCTCTCTCTACCTGGGAAAGGCTGGCCCGATGTGGGCCTTCGTTTTTTTTAATTCGCCGGTCACGCTACCTTTTCTATTCCCTTTTGCGCTTTCTTGGCGACAAGGATTCCGTCTCCCATGATGCTGCATATGCATGATCCTGCATTATGCTCAAAGAGTGGGACTTTGTTTCAAATTTGCCAGGGTAGCAGCAAAGCGCCTCTTGCTCCTCTCCTTCGGCTCCTCAGTCACGCAGTGCTGGCCTGGCTCTCAATGAAAACACCGAAGGCGGTGCTGTATGTCCCTTGCTGGCGGGTGTATTCTCAAGATGGCGAAGCGTAATGGAACCCCCCAAACGACTTACCCGCACAATGTACAAACAAATCCGAAATTCTCCTTTTACGAGAATAAGTCAGATTATTGGTGGAGGTAATAGTACACCAGTGATGACATATTTATGAATGCAGATAGCAATTTTTGCCAATAAACAACTGAAAATGTTTCACAATGTCCCTTTAATGCTGTAACAATTTTTATTTTTCCAATGCTTACTTGTTACAGGTATTGTTGTGTTCATATGTGTTGTAGCAACTGCTGTTGAATCTAAAAAAAGACAATTTTATAATCATGTATTATGAACTGGAAGATTAAAAAAGTTAAAGTTACTCCCAAAGTTTTTTAACAAATGTCAACCAGGGAGGAGTTATCTAAATGCTTTCTTCCTGAATACCATCAGCTAGTAATAGCTGTTAGTGGAGACGCTTGTTTCATAAAGACCGTTTTATAACAATGTTATAGCTGCCAGTAAAAGCCAAAATGATTCCAGCCCAGATAACTTGCTTTTAATACACAGCTCTATTAAATGCTAGGGCCGTAACGGTACATGTATTTGTGTTGAACCGTTCGGTACGCGTCTTTCAGTTCGGCATGACCCTGTACCGAATGATTGGGCGCAGGATATTATTTTATTTTATTTTGTTTTATTTTAATTCAGTTTTTGCGAGCTGAACCATTTAAAATATCTAGTTCCCCGACGGACAAAATTGAGTGACGGACCGAGTCCCGTAAATCTCCACTTTCACTTTGTGCAGTGCATTCTCGCATTTTGACAACATGGCAAGTGAGCCTGACGAACCTGAAGACCCACTCGCAAACCTTAAGTCCTTCGTTTGGGAACACTTTGGTTTCAGGGTAAAATATGAAGATGGAAATAAACAAGTTGACAAGACAAAAGCAGTGTGCCGACACTGCAGAACAGCGGTCGGGTATGTACTTGGAAACAGCCTAATTAACATGCTAACGTATCTACACCATCCGAGTTTGAACGTTAACCGGCACGACTAGAAAAAGCAATCTGGTGCAAACTACGATATCGTCATCGTTTAGAAAGAAAGAGCGTTTCCCTGACAAAAGAAATAAAGAAATAACCAACGCCATTGGAGTTGAGTAAAATTGTTTAAGCTGCACTTTAGATATAAGCATGTTTTGTTTACTGCTCTTTAACAAAGTGGGAAAGCTAAGTTCCTAGTAAAACTGAATCTGAGCAGGCTTTAGTATAAGAGCAGGCTTTAGTATAAGTGTAGTACAGCTGGTCAGCTTGCTGGTCAGCAAGAGAGAGCAGCAGAGAGGGAGAAGCCATCGCTAACTGTAAAGCTAAGTAACTAGCAGTTTGCTCAAATAACTAGCAGATTGCTAACCGCTCAGCTAAAGTAAGTAGCATCTCTGAATAGAGTGTAAATGACTGAGATTAGCGAGACAGTCGCTAAAAAGGAGAGCCATGACTTTAACACATGGAAAATCGGACATTATAATCAGTTTATTTAAAAAACCCGGACACCCCGGACGGGATGTGAAAAGTGGACATGTCCGAGCAAATGAGGACGTTTGGTCAGCCTAAGTAACGTTACTACTGATAATTAGATCAAAGTTTGACGATCCGGTGTAGGTACCAGATCGGCTCGGGCTGCTACACTGGCCGACGGACCCCATTTGCATAAAGTGAAACATAAAGTGAATATAACTTCAGTAATATATCTCGTCTATGAGCATGTCTCTGCTGCTGAAGCTCGCTCTGCCATAAAAACTGCCACGGTCGGTTTCAGTTACAGGAGTGAGGAACGTTAGAGCTGTATCTGTTTTATAACTACGCTACTTCGTGACGTCGTCCAACACCTTCTGTTATTGTTTTGGTTTGAGAACCCTAGCGGCAGAAAATTACATATTGCACGTTTAAAGCAGAAATGTATATTTTTCATTCAAAAAGTGTGTTAAAAAAAACAGCAGGATTTTATTTTTCACTTTTATATTTCTATTTTCATCCAAATAATGTGAAAAAGCAGGACTTTATATATATTTGTTTCATTCAAAAATTGTGTAAAAACAGTTAACTGCTGAGGTGGTATGTTTTACTAAGGTTACCAATAAGTAAAAGATATTTAATAGTTGTCTATTGTTTTCATTACTGTACCGAAAACACCCCAAACCGTAGCTGTGTTCGAAACCGTCCACTCACTCACTCACTCACTATTCCCTATTTCGTGTTTACTATATAGTGCACTACATGGGGAGCGACTGAACGAGATTTCGGACACTAACTGAAATTTTCTGAACGTCGTTGCGTCAGTAGCTGCGCCGCATACTTCTGTGACGCAGACGCGCCGAGCATCATGTAAACAAACCGGGCGCTTCGAGGATGACCAAACTGTATGGTGGTTGTACTTTTTGTCAATAAATTGTTGAAATGTCAATGGTGTGGACGTTTGGTTTTGTCAGCTACAGTTGTGTGTCTGCATTGTGAGCTGTAATAGCCCACGATAGTGCACGAGCTACAAGCTACCTGGCTCGTGCGAGCTAAGTGGCTAATGTTAGCTCATGAGCTAACGTTACCGGCTAGCATGCTATTCGTTTCTTTTCTCTTTGCGGTTGTTGTTGTTCTTCTCCTCTGGCAAAAGACGACCGCATTGCATTGTGGTATACAGGAGTAAAATGTAGGGTACATCATTTGTTCACTCACATTTGCTGTGCATTGTGGGTATTTTATAGTCCACTATATAGTGAATGAAATTAACAGCGGAGAATTTATAAACACTATAAAATGGCGAACACACTATATAGTCAGGGCTCCAGACTAACTTTTTCCACTAGGAGCACCAGCGCTCCTTACTGAAAATTTTAGGAGCGCCAGCACAAAATTTAGGAGCACTATCTATATCGACACAACATGTTCATAATTTTGTAGAGATTAACTGCATTACATATAATTTAGCAATAAACACAGACAGCCCTGCAGGGTTCAACGCTAAGGTTTTTTTTCACTTGCCCGAAGTCAGTTTTTACTTGCCCTATAAAAATTGTTTAATTTAAGTGGCTATCAAATAACAAAGACTGCAGTTATTTTTATGTTATGTAATCTTTATTCACACTGTATCGTTCTCTCTCTATAATTTTGCGCCCTACTTGAGTCATGCCCACCTCTATTTATTTTCCCCCCTCTCTCCAGTTCTGCTGTATTAACACCGGGTTTAATATATTTTGCTTCCATCTCTCTGCCCTGCTCTACTCTACTTCAACGCTACTTAGCTCTCTCTGCTCTACCAGTAGACAACCACATCCACCTGTTGCACAAAACGCACACAGCAGTGTTTCCCCTAGGATGGAGTTGTAGCAGCAGAGGTGAAGCACACACATGAAAAATAATTTTCACATGCGTGAAACTCTTTTGTATGTTTACAAAGCACAGCCTGCTGGGATGTTTCTATGTATCTACTGGCACCAGAAGGGCTCTTTAGGACTCAATACATACAGTACATGTGTGCACAGTAATGAGCAGGTGAAATGTCTGTCTAGCTTACATATGAGGTGTCTCAAGATTTAGGAACATACAATTTTATTGAACATAAAAGTAAAAAGTCACTTGACATGCTGCTGTTTTGTGCTATGACCTATTTAAGTGCTGGAAGTTGTTAATTACGTGACAACGCCTGAACGCAACACAAGCTCAGCACCGAGTGCCGTGCTGCGCTGCGCTGCTGTGCAAGCGGCGTGTTTGTCTGTGCGTAACAGCAGTCTGTTGTTATTTACACACTTTCCATAACAATAACTTTGTCAGCTGTTAAACTGCGCCAGGCTCCGCTCAGGTTTATCAGGAAAATGCGGCCGAGCTGCTCACCTGTGTGTGTGTGTATGGCAGAACTCTGCCGTGCGCAATACAGAGAGCAGAGGATAAATGTTCACGCGTTACCATGTAGAGACAGAAATGACACTATGACATAACGCCATAAATAGTATATTGTTAGGTTATTATATGAAGCGTCCGTCGTGCAAAATAATATCAATGGGGCGCTGTGTGCAGGACATTGCTGACTCGTCCTCTGAACTATCTGAAGTTTGGGAAACTGGCACAGGACCGACAGGAGTTTCTGGATATTTTTTTCTTTTGAAAAACGAATCTATAGTTCGTTTCATAGCGTCACTTTATGGTCAAACGACACAGCACTTTGTACTCGACACCGGCTCTGTGACCCCTCTCTGTCTAACCCCGCGTACAGTACACACGTAGGTACTAAAACTGCGGCACTTTGTAATGGTTACTGGCGCCCCCCCGCCTCGCAGTGCGCATCCAGACACACATGGCAGGCACACACACACACACACACACACACACACACACACACACACACACACACACTTTCTTCCGCTCCTCCATGAAATGCAATTATAAAAGGAAGAAAAAAATAAAGAAAAAAGGGGAGAGGAGTGGATTTGTAAATCGCGCTGGTGCTCCTAGTTAAAAAAATAGGTCGCACGGCCTCCAAAAAAGGTCGCAAAATGCGACCAATTAGGCGCAGTCTGGAGCCCTGATAGTGCACTATATCCCTGATAGGGTGCGATTTCGAACACAGCTCGTGACTTATGTACCAAGGTATGTACCGAACCGAGATTTTTGTGTACGGTTACACCCCTATTAAATGCTGTATTCTGATTGGTCAGTCGCTGCATTCAGAGGTCTGATATTACTGTGTAATGACCGTTGCTATGCAGCCCAGCATTGCTTTTCATTTTCTCTTGATTCCCTGTAGCAATTGTAGGGCAGATTCAGCCGTTGCCGGCAGTTTTTTTTTCTCTCCTCCCGATTTTATTCTTAAATCAATAAAAATCGTATAATTAATCAATAAGTCTAAAATTATTTATTTAACTGATAATTAGCCATGTAATAAGCGGGATAATGTATAATGAGCCGGTGAATACTGGGAAAACAACTCCCTTCAGGGGAATAGACCCTGTCTGTATTCCCAGTATTCACCGGCTCATTATACATTATCCCTTACTTACTACACATTTACTGCACTGCAAGTATGTCAAGTGTGAATACCAAATACCATTTACTGTGTACCATTGTATAACTACCATGTTATTAGCAAGGAGGCCATTGTAACTCTTCTTGGTGTAGTTTGAGTGTTGCAGCATTAGATGTGTTGTGAAAAGAGATGTTCAGTCAGGATCAATAATATTCTGATCATGTATATATTTGCGAAAAAAACTAAATCATTCAAGCCCAGATTCATTACTGTAGTTCTCACCACATTCTTATGTTGTGACTATTTTTTTTAAGCACTTACTTGTTGAAGTTGTCATTGGTGTTGTGGCAACTGTTGTAGCAATTGTTGTTGAATCTGGAAAAACAATAAAGTTAGGAAAATGACATAATTTCTAATGAATATTAAATATTAACAAGCTTTGACAATGCCTCGTATGTAACAGCGTTTTGGTAATGGAGTTGGTGTAGTTGTATGTGATGTAGTGCTCTGATTTGTTATAGCAGGGGGTGTTGAGTCTGCAGAAACTGTTTTATAATTATTTGAGCCCAAGTCATTAACTTTAAGGTATTACTAAATTTAACACATTTTGCCTAAATTATTGACTTTTTTTCCAAACAACTCACGTGTTACAGTTACTGTTGTTGCAGCTGTTGTTGGTGTAACAACAGGTGTTGAATCTGAACAAACCATATTGCAATATGTAAAAAAAAAAAAAAAAAAAAAAAAAAAGTATATAAAATTGTCAAATAAATGTTGGGAAGTTCCACCCAATTAGTTACGTATATCTGAAAACTATCACTGATAGCTGTAGTTGTTGGTGAAGTTAAGAGTGTTGTGGTGTTCAGATGTGTTGTGGCAACTGGTGTTGAATCTGCAAGGACAATTTTGCAATCACAGTTATTGTTGACACTACAAACCCCAAAGCTATTCAACAAAATTATTCACTTTAAGTATCACTACATATTTAGTGGACAACTAAACATTATTTAAACTTAAGCACTGCATTCTCATTGAATGTGATGCTGTGAAGTGTTGTTTGTGATAGAAACATATTCTCATATTATTAAGGATTTGTGTTCTAATTATCATGTTTCTATTGTCAGGTATTGAAGGCCTAGATGGATTTTCTGTGCTCCTCTCCAGATTTTTATGTACAGAATTTCTCTGTAGCATTCTCTATGATATTTTTCAATAACATATATTGACCTTGACTATTGTATGCATTTTCTGTCATAAAATATAGACAGCTTCTCAGTCTTATTGTATGCTATTGTCATCTAAGAGGGTCTTAAGAAGGTTTTGTGATGATTGTTTTTAAAAAAAATTGTATTTTTTGTATTATTCTATCATTTTCCACCATTTTTGTTGTGGGAGGTCCTTCTGATTGCTAGTTGTGTGTAGCTTGACATGATTGACTTATTGCCCTCTGTTCCACTCAGTCTCTGATTGGCTGCATCTCACAGAGTAGGCTACTGTATATCTGCTTGGTGTGTCATTGTAGCAACTCATAATGTAATAAAGGTTCATAATGTAATAATCAGTTCATAATGTAATAAAATCATGAGCACATAATGTAATAACGGTTTTGCGCATAATGTCATAATGTAGTAAGTTATTACATTATGAGCCTTACTGGTGCCACTCAATGTAATAACAGCTTATAATGTAATAATGGCTCATATTGTACGAAAACTGCTGCATTATCATCATTTTTACCTCTTAAAGGTGCAAATAAAACAAACGGAATGGGTTTCAGCACATTATTAAACAAAATTTGTGAAAGCAAGAATTATTTAATATTAATTACACTCTCACAGTTTATTATGTAAGATCTATAAAGTTGAGCCACTAGCTGGCACCCATGCTAGGTATTTTGGTGACATATGGTGATCATTTGACTCTACAAAGAGCATCTACCATATTCAATGTGCAGTTCATGATTGTATCAACACTGGATGTGGATGCAACAACAATAGTATCCCCACATGGTCACTTATGTTAGCCTTGATGGATCAGTCAGACCATTCATTCAAAGAATTCAGGAAACAGAGAAGCAGAGCATGCTTGTTTATAATACTGGCTCTGATGCAGTTCCTGACTCTGACCACCATTCAAACCCTGACTCTGACCATCACTCTGACCTCAACAATCATCTTCCCCTGGACTCTGACCACCATTCAAACCCTGACTCTGACCATCCCTCTGACTCCAACAATCATCTTCTCCTGGACTGGGACCACTCGAACCCTGACTCTGTCCATCATTCTGACTCCAACACAGAATGTCACACTGGCCCTGATGTTGTTCCTTCTGCAGGTCCTACAGTGCCAAAATGTATGTTTCATGGTGATCCTGACACCCTCTTGGTTGCTAGCCCTAACTTGCCTCTGCTCGTACTGTCATCCATTATCCAGTATTGTGTGTTGATGGAACTTGTTCAGAGAGCTAACCCTGCCATTCCTACGAAGAATTTATATTTATGATACTTCGGTGGAAAGTTTAGGTTATACGGAGCGGCTGGACGCAATAGTGGCCTTGTGTCGAATATCAGGGAGCTCTTCAGCCAAAATGCTAGGTGGATTACAGCCTGGATCGTGATTCAACATATATCCTTCGGATGATTCCATATTCTTTTTTTTTTTTTTCTTTTTTAAATCCCATTCGCTCATTAAAGCCTGATTTATGGTCCTGTCGCGTACCTACGACGTACCTACGTCGTTGCTGTGACACTGTCGTGAACCCTTCGCGCTTCCCCGTCACTCCATTTCGTCGCGGTGCAGTTCACTGCCACAGCGGTAGTGGGCTGTGTTGCTTTCCTGAATGGTTATCATCATCTCTAGTTGATTCTTTGTTTAGCTTCCAGCTTTTCCGAATCCGGTCACAGTGAACAATGGCGACCGAGAGAGAGAGAGAATCTTGCTGGAGTTGGAGTTGTTGGATGTCAAAGACAGTATGTTAATACTGCAACATCTACATCGCAACAGAATATGTTTAAAGATGGCGGGGATGGCACAATCTGGAAATACAGAACCGGAAATGAATTGCTACCAAGCAAACCAATCATAGCCCCCTCGGTCTGCGCTGGGTCAGTGTCGCCTTGACGTGTAGTTAAATTTTTTGGCAGGTGCACGCCAGGGGCTACGACGAGTCTCCTGTGTAGCCACGTACCCTACAATGTAGGTACGTCGTTGATTTAATGCAGAACCATAAATCAGGCTTAAGCCTTGATCTGAGTGAACACTGACATTGACAAATGGAGCCCCCTGGACTTGATTTTTTTTTGGCAGCTATAATTTATGGTCATGTATTATTTATGCATATTGTTTTGTTAAATTTATTTGGACTTATGTTTTTACTTGGATGTCCTGGCAGGCTGTGTTTATATTTTAAGAACTTTTGAGCTGGTTCATTGTTATTATATGGTTCTAAAACGCTCTTTTCATTCTTGCACAAGTTCCAAAATAAAGTAAATCGAATGAATATATCATGCTGCTATCATGTATTTAACCTAAGTAGTAGAAAAACAATACTTAAAAGTCTTTATTAAATTGGCATTAAGACCAACAATAAAATAACAGTAACTGGAAGGTCTTCATCAGGTTCTATGAAAGGAAGAGTCCTCACTTATTATTGTGTCCTGCATTTATTGTAGCAACAGTAAACAAAAGAAAATGCTCTTTAAAGCTAAATGAACTGCAGTCCCCCTCCTTCCCTAATCCACCCTCTTCTCCTGCTGGCTTTTTAGTTGGTTACTGTCGCACCACCTATGTACAAATGTCTCTGTCTGCAACTTTGTGTTTTTGCTGCTGCTGCCCATCTTGGCCAGGTCTCCCTTGAAAAAGAGATTCTTAATCTCAACGGGACTAACCTGGCTAAATAAAGGTTAAATAAAAATAAATAAAACAAATCATAGTCAAACACAGACCTCTTCCCTTAGTGCATTCTCGTTGTCAGTGTGCGCAATTTTGACCTTTAAACAAATAGGCTTCTCTTCCTGTTTACGTATGTGGCCCGCTGCGTATTGGGGGTGGAGGTATATGGTATCTAAGTTGGCCATTGCTCCACTACGTTTTGCAGAAATTGTGTGATCCTGCTGACAGACAGACAGACAGAGAGACACAGAGGTGAAAGCATTTCCCTCCACCCCTGCAGGAATTGCAGAGGTAAAAATGATGATAATGCAACACTTTTCTCACAATATGAGCCATTATTACATTATGAGTGGCGCCAATAAGACTCATAATGTAATAAGTTATTACATTATGACATTATGCGCAAAGCTGTTATTACATCATGCGCTCAAGATTTTATTACATTCTGAGCAATTATTACATTATGAACTTTTATTACATTAAAGTTATTTCATTATGAGCCATTATTACATTATGAGCCATTATTACATTATGAGTTGCTACATGTCTTCATCTCTGCTTGACAGAAGTCTGAGGACCGAAATGTTGCTGTTAATAAAGTACTTTGCAAATTAAAGGACAAAGATTAAATATAAACAAATTCAATAAAATTCTGGAAAAGGAATGGACTGTATGAATTCTTTTAAAGCACTGGCTTGTTAGAGGTAAACTTTGATATAGATAAAATATAGACATATCTTAAGATAATTTGAAAAGGCAAATAATATATGACTTTTAAGCACTGACTTGTTATAATTGTTGGTGTCGTAGTAACTGTCGTTGTGTTCTCAACCGTAGTAGTAACTGCAGTTGAGTCTGAAAATAAACATTAAAAAATAATACATAATAATAATTCTGTGTGTTAAACTTAGATGTAAAAATCTGATTAACAAAAATGAAATACAGACACATCAAAAAAACATTTGAGAAAGACAAATAATGCCTGATTTTTTTATGCACTGACTTGTTATAATTGTTGGTGTTGTAGTAATTGCTGTTGTGTTCACAGTTGTGGCATCAGCTGTTGTTGAGTCTATAAAGGAAAAAAAAAGTCTGTGTGTTGAACAGAGATAAAATCTGATAAATGGAGACAAAATAAAAAACAAATTCTAAGAAAATCTGGGAAAGGAAAAGTAATGTGAGAATCATTTTTAAAGCACTGACTTGTTATAATTGTTGGTGTTGAGGTAACTGTTGTGTTCACAACTGTAGTAGCAACTGCAGTTGAGTCTAAAAATAAACATTAAAAAAATAATACATAATAATAATTCTGCGTGTTAAACTTAGATGTAAAAATCTGATGAACAAAAATGAAATACAGACACACCAAAAAACATTTGAGAAAGACAAATAATGCCTGATTTTTTATGCACTGACTTGTTATAATTGTTTGTGTTGTAGTAATTGCTGTTGTGTTTACTGTTGTGGCATCAGCTGTTGTTGAGTCTGAAAAGGAAAAAACAAAAGTCTGTGTGTTAAACAGATATAAAATCTGATAAACAAAGATAAGATAAAAACCAAATTCAATAAAATTCTGGAAAAGGAATGTACTGTATGAATTCTTTTAAAGCACTGGCTTGTTAGAGGTAAATTTTGATAAAGATAACATACAGACACATCTTAAAATAATTTGAAAAGGGTAAACAATATATGACTTTTAAGCATTGACTTGTTATAATTGTCGGTGTTGTGGTAACTGTTGTGTTCACAACTGTAGTAGCAACTGCAGTTGAGTCTAAAAATAAACATTAAAAAATAATGCATAATAATAATTCTGTGTGTTAAGCTTAGATGCAAAAATCTGATGAACAAAAATGAAATACAGACACACCAAAAAACATTTGAGAAAGACAAAGAATGCCTGATTTTTTTATGCACTGACTTGTTATAATTGTTGGTGTTGTAGTGATTGCTGTTGTGTTCATAGTTGTGGCATCAGCTGTTGTTGAGTCTGAAAAGGAAAAACAAAAGTCTGTGTGTTAAAGAGATATAAAATCTGATAAACAAAGATTAAATAAAAACAAATTCAATAAAATTCTGGAAAAGGAATGGACTGTATGAATTCTTTTAAAGCACTGGCTTGTTAGAGGTAAACTTTGATATAGATAAAATATAGACATATCTTAAGATAATTTGAAAAGGCAAATAATATATGACTTTTAAGCACTGACTTGTTATAATTGTTGGTGTCGTAGTAACTGTCGTTGTGTTCTCAACCGTAGTAGTAACTGCAGTTGAGTCTGAAAATAAACATTAAAAAATAATACATAATAATAATTCTGTGTGTTAAACTTAGATGTAAAAATCTGATGAACAAAAATGAAATACAGACACATCAAAAAAACATTTGAGAAAGACAAATAATGCCTGATTTTTTTTATGCACTGACTTGTTATAATTGTTGGTGTTGTAGTAATTGCTGTTGTGTTCACAGTTGTGGCATCAGCTGTTGTTGAGTCTATAAAGGAAAAAAAAAGTCTGTGTGTTGAACAGAGATAAAATCTGATAAATGGAGACAAAATAAAAAACAAATTCTAAGAAAATCTGGGAAAGGAAAAGTAATGTGAGAATCATTTTTAAAGCACTGACTTGTTATAATTGTTGGTGTTGAGGTAACTGTTGTGTTCACAACTGTAGTAGCAACTGCAGTTGAGTCTAAAAATAAACATTAAAAAATAATACATAATAATAATTCTGCGTGTTAAACTTAGATGTAAAAATCTGATGAACAAAAATGAAATACAGACACACCAAAAAACATTTGAGAAAGACAAATAATGCCTGATTTTTTATGCACTGACTTGTTATAATTGTTTGTGTTGTAGTAATTGCTGTTGTGTTTACTGTTGTGGCATCAGCTGTTGTTGAGTCTGAAAAGGAAAAAACAAAAGTCTGTGTGTTAAACAGATATAAAATCTGATAAACAAAGATAAGATAAAAACAAATTCAATAAAATTCTGGAAAAGGAATGTACTGTATGAATTCTTTTAAAGCACTGGCTTGTTAGAGGTAAATTTTGATAAAGATAACATACAGACACATCTTAAAATAATTTGAAAAGGGTAAACAATATATGACTTTTAAGCATTGACTTGTTATAATTGTCGGTGTTGTGGTAACTGTTGTGTTCACAACTGTAGTAGCAACTGCAGTTGAGTCTAAAAATAAACATTAAAAAATAATGCATAATAATAATTCTGTGTGTTAAGCTTAGATGCAAAAATCTGATGAACAAAAATGAAATACAGACACACCAAAAAACATTTGAGAAAGACAAAGAATGCCTGATTTTTTTATGCACTGACTTGTTATAATTGTTGGTGTTGGAGTAATTGCTGTTGTGTTCACTGTTGTGGCATCAGCTGTTGTTGAGTCTGAAAAGGAAAAAACAAAAGTCTGTGTGTTAAACATATAAAATCTGATAAACAAAGATAAGATAAAACAAATTCAATAAAATTCTGGAAAAGGAATGTACTGTGTGAATTCTTTTAAAGCACTGGCTTGTTAGAGGTAAACTTTGATAAAGAGACCATACAGACACATCTTAAGATAATTTGAAAAGGGTAAACAATATATGACTTTTAAGCACTGACTTGTCATAATTGTCGGTGTTGTAGTAACTGCTGTTGTGTTCACAGCCATAGTAGCAACTGTTGTTGAGTCTGAAAAGGAAAAAAAAGTATGTGTGTTGAACAGAGATAAAATCTGATAAATGGAGACAAAATCAAAACAAATTCTAAGAAAATCTGGAAAAGGAAAAATAATGTAAGAATTATTTTTAAAGCACTGACTTGTTATAATTGTTGGCGTCATGGTAACTGTTGTTGTGTTCACAACTGTTGTAGCAATTGCAGTTGAGTCTGAAAATAAACACAAAAAAATTATTCTGTGTTAAAATTAGATGTAAAAATTTAACGAAAAAAAACAGAAATACAGACTTATACTGTACAAAAAAAAAACCAGACAAAAATACAGATTTTTTTTAATGCACTGACTTGTTATAATTGTTGGTGTTGTAGAAATTGCAGTAGTGTTCACAGTTGTGGCACTAGCTGTTGTTGAGTCTGGAAAAAAACATTATTTTGTGTCTTAAGGGTCTTAAGAAAATTTGAAAAGGGCAAATAATGCATGATTTTTCAAAGCACTGACTTGTTAGAATTGTTGGTATCATAGTAACTGCTGTTGTATTCACAGCTGTGGTTGAAACTGTTGTGAAGACTGAAAAGGAAAAACAAAAGTCTGTGTGTTAAACAGATATAAAATCTGACAAACAAAGATAAAATAAAAACAAATTTAAAAAGAATTCTGGAAAAGGAATGTACTGTATGAATTCTTTTAAAGCACTGGCTTGTTACAGGTAAACTTTAATATAGATAAAATACAGACATGTCTTAAGATAATTTGAAAAAGGTAAACAACATATGACTTTTAAGCACTGACTTGTTATAATTGTCGGTGTTGTAGTAACTGCTGTTGTGTTCACAGCTGTGGTAGCAATTGTTGTTGAGTCTGAAAAGGAAAAGAAAAGTCTGTGTTTAACAGAGATAAAATCTGATAAATGGAGACAAAATCAAAACAAATTCTAAGAAAATCTGGAAAAGGAAAAATAATGTAAGAATTATTTTTAAAGCACTGACTTGTTATAATTGTTGTGTTCACAACTGTAGTAACAACTGCGGTTGAGTCTAAAAATAAACATTAAAAAAAATAATTGTGTGTTGAACTTAGATGTAAAAATCTGATAAACAAAATTGAAATACAGACATATTAAAAAAACATTTGAGAAAGACAAAAAATGCCTGATTTTTTATGCGCTGACTTGTTATAATTGTTGGTGTTGAGGTAATCGCTGTTATTTTCACAGCTGTGGTAGCAACTGTTGTTGAGTCTGAAAAGAAAAAAAAAAAAGTCTGTGTGTGTTAAGTAAGGGATAATGTATAATGAGCCGGTGAATACTGGGACAATAACTCCCGACAGGGGAACAGAACCCTGACGCACAGCGGAGGGGTTATATTCCTCTGAAGGCAAATAATGTATGAATTAGGGCAAATATGTATGAATTATTTTCAAGCACTGAGTTGTTATAATTGTTGGTGTTAAGGTAACTGCTGTTGTGGTAGCAACTGTTGTTGAGTCTGAGAGAAAAAAACAATTCTGTGTGTTAAACGTAGGGGTGAAATCTGACAAATATAAAATATAAATTTTAATAAATTTGGGAAAAAAGAAGTCGTGTATGATTTTTTTAAGTACTGACTTGTTACAGCTGTTGTTGTTGTAACTGCTGTTGTGTTCACAGCTGTTGTAGAGACTGTTGTTGAGCCTGAAAAGAACAAAATCATAATTGTGTGTGTTAACTGAGGAGTAAAATCTGATAAACAGACAAAATACAGACAAAATGAAAGACAATTTGGAAAACAGAAACTAGTGTATTAATTATTTTTAAAGCACTGACTAGTTATACTTGCTGTTAGTGTATTAGCTGTTGCAGTGTTCATATCTGTTGTTGCAACAGATGTCTTCAACAGCAATGTGCACATTTTATAAATGTGCACATTGCTGTTGAAGAAAACCTGCAAAGACCATTTTAAAGTCAATGTCATTTAAACACAACACTTAAACCTTATGATTTAAAAAGTTAACTGAAAATGAAACTTATATATTCTCTCTCATAAAAGCCACACTCTGATACTATGGTTTTGGTTATTTGTGTGTGTGTGTGTGTGTGTGTGTGTCTGTGTGTCTGTGTCTGTGTGTCGTGTCTGTGTCACTGTGTCTGTGTGTATGTGTGTATGTGTTAGTGTGAAAGGCATGCATTTGTGAGGTACTGAGCACAAGACTGGATAAATGAGACCTGGATTATACTACTCAGGTTGTGTGAGTGTTTGGTAATGGATGCTTTGATATAGTTTTGCATTTTTTTTTTTAAAGCTGGCCCCAGTTAATTAATAAATCAATATATTTGCCAATTTCTGTGGAGTCATGTAAGTAAAACAAAGTTCTTTACAAATACACAGTAATACAACTATACTAATTGATTTACAAATGACAAGTACAGGACTTTGGCTAATGTTCAAATCCTTGTGAAACCAAAAGTCAATTTTATGTTTTTTTATGTCGTATTAGTCACTTGTTAGTCATAAGTCACAGGGGTTGTTAGTTTGTCATTTGTCAGTTGTTAGTCATGCGAGTTGTTAGTGAGTTGCTGGACTAGTTGTTAGTTACATGAGTCATTAGTTGGTACTACTTGGTAGTCAGTTGTAAGTCACGGAAGTCTTTAGCCAATTGACCTTTTGCAAAGCTCCGTCCCTTTATGATGATCCAACAAGCTGTTGGAGTAAGCATGGAGCCCACGCTGTAACTAACTTCACTCCCTGAATAAATGTTATCAAATTTTTGAAAAATGAAATAGTGATTCCAGAGAGAAGCAGACAGAGGGGTGGGTTTAACACTTCGCATTCTCATTCTCCTGTGCGGTTGCAAATTTGTAGATTATGAAGGACGTAGTAAGAGCACTTGTTGAAGCTGAAGAGTTTCTAGATGGGTGTACAAATCAATCAATTTTATTTATAAAGCCCAATATCACAAATACAATTTGCCTCACAGGGCTTTACAGCATACGACATACCTCTGTCCTTTAGACCCTCACAGCGGATAAGGAAAAACTCCCCAAAAAAAACCCTTTACCAGGGGAAAAAAAATGGTAGAAACCTCAGGAAGAGCAACTGAGGAGGGATCCCTCTTCCAGGACGGACAGACGTGCAATAGATGTCGTACAGAACAGATCAGCATAACAAATTAACAGTAATCCGTATGACACAATACAGTAATCCGTATGACATCCTCGGTAATGACAGTAGCTTACAACAACATTCATGAAAGTAATAATATTGTCGTTATAGTTCTGGCTACTGTGGTACAATATGTTGAAAGTATGTATTAGTATCTGGCAGTATACATGTATGATAATAATCATATGTGTATAATAACAGTAGAAGTATGACTAATGACTAATGATGGCAGCAGCAGCAGCAGAAGGCATCTGGCAGGACCACGGTAGCAGCACAACCACACATGTCACACTATCCAGGCACCGCTGCAATACGAGTTAACCTGAGAGACAGTGGAGCACAAAGGCTCCGGAGAAGAAGCCGAGTTAGTGACATCCAGAATGGCCGAGTTAACAAGATACAGTAATAGGATACGCGAGAGAGAGAGAGAGAGAGAGAGAGAGAGAGAAGGAGGTGCCCGGTGCATTATAGGGGGTCCTCCGGCAGACAAGGCCTAAGTCAGCCTAACAAGGGGCTGGTACAGGGCAAGCCTGAGCCAGCCCTAACTATAAGCTTTATCAAAGAGGAAAGTCTTAAGTCTAGCCTTAAATGTGGAGACGGTGTCTGCCTCCCGGACCGTAACAGGAAGATGATTCCACAGGAGAGGAGCCTGATAGCTGAAGGCTCTGGCTCCTGATCTACTTTTGGAGACTTTAGGGACCACGAGTAACCCTGCGTTCTCAGAGCGCAGAGTTCTGGTGGGATAATATGGCACTATGAGCTCTCTAAGATATGGCGGAGCTTGAACATTTAGAGCTTTATAAGTTAACAGTAGGATTTTAAATTTAATTCTGGATTTTACAGGGAGCCAGTGCAGAGAAGCTAAAACAGGAGAAATATGATCTTGTTTCTTAGTTCCTGTTAGTACTTGTGCTGCTGCATTCTGAATTAGCTGGAGAGTTTTTAATGATTTACTAGAGCTACCTGATAATAGAGAGTTACAGTAATCCAGCCTTGAGGTAACAAAAGCGTGGACCAATTTTTCTGCATCTTTTTGGGTCAGGATAGGCCTAATTTTTGCAATATTACGCAGATGAAAAAATGCAGTCCGTGAGTTTGTTTTAAATGAGAATTAAAAGACAAATCTTGATCAAATGTTACTCCGAGGTTTCTTACGGTAGTGGTAGAGGCCAGAGCAATGCCATCGAGAGAAACTATGTCATCAGATAAAGAGTCTCTGAGTTGTTTGGGGCCAAGAACAATAACTTCAGTTTTGTCTGAATTTAACATCAGGAAATTGGTGCTCATCCAGGTTTTTATGTCTTGAAGACAATTATGAAGTTTAGTTAATTGATCACTTTCTTCTGGCTTCATCGATAAATACAGCTGTGTATCATCCGCATAACAATGGAAATTTATAGAGTGATTTCTAATGATGTTGCCTAAAGGAAGCATATATAGAATAAATAGGATTGGTCCAAGCACAGAACCTTGCAGAACTCCAAAACAAACTTTAGTACGTACGGATGATTCATTATGAACGTCAACAAATTGAAAACGATCAGATAAATAAGATTTAAACCAGCTTAGTGCAGAACCTTTTAGGCCAATTAAGTGTTCCAGTCTCTGTAGCAGAATTTCATGGTCAACAGTGTCAAACACTGCACTAAGATCTAATAAAACAAGTACAGAGATGAGTCCTTTGTCTGAAGCAATCAGAAGGTCATTTGTAATTTTAACTAATGTTGTCTCAGTGCTATGATGCACTCTAAATCCTGACTGTAATTCCTCAAATAAATTATTATCATGGAGAAAATCACACAGCTAGTCTGCGACTACTTTCTCAAGGATCTTTGACATAAAGGGAAGATTAGATATTGGTCTATAGTTGGCTAACACCTCTGGATCCAGGGTGGGCTTTTTTAGTAGAGGTTTAATTACAGCTACCTTAAAAGACTGTGTACATTGCCTGTTAATAAGGATATATTGACCATATCTAATATATGGGTGTTAACTAAAGGTAAGACCTCCTTGAGTAGCCTAGTTGGGATGGGGTCTAAGAAACACGTTGATGATTTAGATGAAGAAATCACTGCGGTCAATTCTTGAAGAGAAATTGGGGAGAAGCAATCTAAATAAATATTAGGTCTTACAGCTGTGTTTGAGGTTAGATAGGTACTATCTGAGGACAGGAGGTCATGAATTTTGCCTCCAATAGTTAGAATTTTGTCATTAAAGAAGCTCATAAAATCATTACTGCTAAGGGCTAAAGGAATGCAAGGCTCAATAGAGCTTTGGCTCTCAGTCAGCCTGGCTACAGTGCTGAAAAGAAACCTGGGGTTATTTTTGTTTTCTTCTATTAAAGCTGAGTAATAGTTTGCTCTGGCATTGCGGAGGCCCCTCTTATACGTTTTGAGACTGTCTGCCCAATTTAAACGAGATTCTTTCAGTTTGGTTAATCGCCAATTCCTTTCAAACTTTCGCGATATTTGTTTTAATTTATGGGTTTGAGAGTTATACCATTCGCAGCAAGCTTACGGTGCTATCAACAAATTGATCAATTTGGAAGAGGTTAAAGTCGGTGCAGGAAACCTCTGTTACTAAAGGACTTGGTATTGAATTTAACGACAGAGTAATCATTTCCTTAAATTTTGCGACAGCACTATCTGATAAACATCTTGTATAGTAACTGTTGCTGAGTGGTGTGTAATCGAGTAAAAGGAAATCAAAAGTAATCAAATAATGATCCGATAGCGAGGGATTCTGTGGAAAGACTGTTAGGTTATCAATTTCAATTCCATACGTCAGACGTCATGCATATAAATCAAGGTCTAAGCAAAATGGAGCTAATGATGAGCCCAAACCTGCGTTGTTTGTTGCGCCGGTTTTTGAGCAGGGGTCCGTTGCACAAAAGTAGGATTCAGACATCCAGGATAAATGACAGAGCTGGGTTCAACGAATCCAAAACAAGAGCGTCCAGGTTTTATTGGTTGCACAAAGACCAAGCCAGGATGAGCAGACACGGATTCATCAAGCTAGGTGAAACCAATCCTGGATCAGTGCACGCACGCAGATTCCTCAAACAGACTCCGCCATCAATCACAGATTCACAAATTCACCATGGCAATAGGAGCAGCATACTTTACACTGTCAGAGGCAGAAATCCTCATGGAGACTTACGAAGAGGTAAAAGATCAAATAAAAAAGAAAGGTAAAACCGCCGCAGTTATAAAACAACGAGGGAAAGTGTGGCAAAGTATTGCAGACCGCCTGAATGCGTAAATAGTGCACAAATACACACTCACTGCTCCGCTGAAACCATCAATTACAATTCAGATAGTTAATTAACATCTCCGAAAACGTAGTTGTACTCTGATTATGAATCAGTTGAAATTGTAAGTGAAATTGACTGCAGATGTGAGTGAGATTGTGTAAATGTAACTCCATCGGACTGTATAACTGTATAAACTGTATAACTAAATAGATGAGCTCACTGACTGAATTGCCCTTTGGGATAAATAAAGTTCCTCTTATCTTATCTTATCTTATCTTATCTTATCTAATCTTATCTTATCTTAAGTTTGCTCCTCATGCTCCATGCTCCTCTGCTGTTTCATTATATGTATGCAATTTTGTGTGTATTTGTGTGCGTGCGTGTGTATGCTGATTGATCATAAGAGAATATATATATATATATATATATCTAGCCTGTTCTCCCTGTGTCAGCGTGGGTTCTCTCCGGGCACTACCGCTTTCTCCCACAGTCCAAAGACATGCATTTGGGGGACTAGGTTAATTGATAACTCTAAATTGTCCGTAGGTGTGAATGTGAGCATGAATGGTTGTTTGTCTCTATGTGTCAGCCCTACGATAGTCTGGCAACCTGTCCAGGGTGTACCCTGCCTCTCACCCGATGTCAGCTGGAATAGGCCCCAGCCCCCCCGTGACCCTCAAGAGGATGAAGCGGTTAGAAGATGAATGAATGAATGAATGTCCTGCAGTGGCAGAGACGCATGCTGTGAATTTCACTTAAATATGGCCTGCATTGACAATTATTGATTTGGCCTCTTATGTTGTTTGTGCTGTATACTGTGTGTATACAAGCTCGCAGGGAGGCTACTGCATCCATTCATTTGTCTGTTCATTTGTTGTGTATGGATTTCTCCTGCATTTATTTCAGTGTGCAGACATCCGGGTTGTATCATATACAGACCTTTGAATGTGTATTTATTCTTGTGTTGTATAATATGCTGATTCCGTGCTTTCTATCTTGTAGAGTTACTGTGTGACTTCAGTTTTGAAAGGAGCTGATGGTTTACTTGCTTTGATTTATCTTTATTCAATAAAGGAACATCATGTTACTCTTTGATGTGTATTTATATTTATATGGGATGTGTATTTTATATATAGTCTATGGGAAACTGTAAATTATCTAATGATTGCAAAATCATCTAAAATCATCATTTATCTAAAATGACTGCAATTAATGATCACAAATGTTTAAATAATGACAGTGGTTCTGGTTGAATGTGATAACAATGTGCAGTGGGCAGTGGAATAACTATTGGTTTCTGTTTGTGGTGACTGCTGACTGAGATAAGGGATGAGATTAAACAGATCCTGGAACTTAGCCTGGTCTGGAGCAGGCTAGCTCCACGGAATAAATCTCCATGGTAACTTATGTCATAACATATCCCGCCTTCCACTATCCCGCTTTTGTGCAACCGGATCAAGGATAAGTTGAGCCAGGATAACCAAGAAATCCCAGCTTAATCTCTTATCCTAGTTTTGTGCAATAGGCCCCAGGTGTTGCAGTCCTCAGGTGGTGAATTAAAAACGCTGGGGTGTAGTCCAGAGCTGCAGTCCTACCTGCCTTTCATCTCTGAAGGTTCTGTGTCTCTGGTAGGAAGTAATGATAAAATCCACATAAAAATACTGGGTGACACTGGTGCTTTTGATTCATTCATTTTAGCATCAGCCTTGCCATTTTCAGAGGACTCCAACATGGGTGTCTACATTCCAGTATTCAGGATGGGGTTAAATATTCTGTGTGTTCCTCTTCATAAAATGATGTTGTCCTGTAATCTGTTTAAGGGTGAGGTGGCGGATGGCATGCATCCGGCTCTGCCTGTGGATGGTGTTACCATGATCTTGGGTAATGGTATAGCGGAGAGTCAGGTGTGGGCTGATGTTGCACCTCCTGCCGTTGTTGTGTCAGCGCCCTTGGTTAGCAGTGAGCCTGACAGGAACGATTAAGAGTTTCCTGAAGTGTTCAGGGCATGCACTGTGACGCGCGCAATGAAACAAGCAGAGTTAAAGGAGGCCAATTCCACTGATGATGATTCTTTGATGTAGCATGATGTAATATGTCCTGATGTTCTTTGGTCTGTCTCTCACAGTGAGCTCATGGAGGAACAGTGGGCCGACAGTTCATTGAAGGGTCTGTTGGAGGTGGTGGTGAGGTGAAAAATCACACTCATTGTTATTTCATTCAGAATGATGTGTTGATGAGATAGTGGGTGCCTCAGGGGGAGCAATTTGTTGGTGAGCTTCTTTACCAAGTTGTTGTGCCTTCCAGGTTTCATAGTGTGGTGTTGCAGATTTCCCATGATGAGTCTGGCCACCTAGGCATCAGGAAGACGTACAACTGCATATTGAGGTATTTCTTTTGGCTGTGGTCCATGTGTTGTCACAGTTTATTTCAATCTTTGGTGTTCCGAGAGTCATTCAGTCAGATCAGAGATCAAATTTCTCATCCTATTTGTTCGCACAGGTGCTGAAGCAGCCGCGAGTTAAACACAACCAGGCATCCGCGTACCATGCGCAGAGCCAAGGTGCTCTAGAGCGGTTTCATCAAACACTTAAGTCCATGTTGCGTGCCTACTGTACGCAAATGAATAGAGGAGGGGGTTTGCCATGGTTGTTGTTAGCTGCCAGGGAGGTAGTCCAGGAGAGCACAGGGTTCAGCCCTAATGACCTTGTTTTTGGTCATACTGTGCGCGGTCCCTTGGCCCTGTTGCATGATGAACCACCACAGAATCTCATTGAGTATGTAAATGGTTTTCGGTATTAGCTTTACAAAGCTCAGGAAGTCACCAAAAATAATTTGGAGTCTGTACAGTGCAAAATGAAGAAGCTCTTGGATCGCGGGGTTGAGAAACATGTTTTTCTCCCTGGGGATCAGGTGCTTGCTTTGCTGCCCATTGTCACCTCTCCATTTCAGGCTAAATTGTCTGGACCATTTTCTGTGGTGAAGAAGGTGTCAGAGCAGAACTATGTCATAGCTACTCCCAGTCGTAGATCCTCTCCTCAGCTCTGTCATGTAAATTTGTTGAAGCCATACTATTCTCGGGTGCAGCAGTCAGCCAGTTAGGGAGAGCAGGTAGCTGATGTCCATCCAGCTTGCTTATCAGTGTCCATATCCCCTCATGCTGTGGCCAGGCAAAGGGAGGAGATGTGCCAGGACCAGATGAAGCTGTACTTTGCAGTCGTCTCTGTAGAATCTTGATGGCTTGTTGGGTCACTTGGATGGTTCTAGACGTGGTCAATGTTTTTGTAGGAATGTTTCTACTGTTGTTGCTCCTCTCACAGATTCATTGAAGGGTAAATCCAAGTATGTGTGGTCCCCAGAGTGTCAGGAGGCATTTGACAGTGTTAAAGCCTTGATTTGTAATGCTCCTGTTTTGGCTGCGCCACAGTGGGATAAATCATTCAAGCTGGAAGTAGATGCTAGTCATGTCGGTGCAGACGCAGTGTTGTTGCGGATGTGGCTGCTGCCGCACGCCTATCGGTCCCCTCCAGACATAGGGTTAGGGTTAGGCTTTTGAGCTGTCGTCTGTTATTTTGCACTGACAACATGCACCTTACATTATCCAACACATCCACGCACCCTCACACACCACTGATACTGACCTCCACACCCCATCGCAGTATTTATTGTTTACCTTGTTTAATAAACTTTTGTTAACTTTTGGAACCACCCCGTCTACATCTCCCTCATTTCTTACGGCCCACGAGCCGGCCGTAATAGTCATATTGATTTTAATATGTAATACCGGGGTCTAGTGGAATAGATTTATGTGCTTTAATGTTAAAAAAAAACCTCATTATTTGTCTTATACTGCCCATTGCTGCAGCACCTCTGTCTGAAATGCTATGTTTGGGCTTAAGTCCCGCCTCCCCAGCAGCCCAGTCTGCTCTGATTGGTCAGCGTGCTCAGTCTGTTGTGACCGGTGCAACACTTAGAGCGTGTATCGGAAATGTCACGGCCCTTACCTTATATGATTATACTTCCGGGGGCTACCTCAAACAACATCACTGTGGCCAAGCTAACGATGACAGCAGTTCGCCCTCATCAATTTGAGTGAAGAAACACATTTGCAACAAATACTGGAGCAGGACATTTCACAATGGCAACTTATTTTGCAGCGGTCCTATATTTCAGTTGTAACATGATAACTGTAACATATTTGACATTATGCTAACAACTGTATGTTTGTCCTCTGACTGAATGAGGTTGAAAACATCTGCTGCAAAGTACAAAAGGTTTCTAATAATATAGTAACAACAATTATTACAACAATTATTGTGAGACCGCACTTTATTTAATGCACCTATCTGACCACTGTGTTCTTATCAGTGTTATCTTTGATTTTTATCTTATCCAGTGTCATAACGTTACTTCTTATGTTTTATATTTCTTATATGACCACAGTCAGTGCACATACTACCTATACTGTTATTTATTCTGATGCGTGTTTATGTCACTATATGTTTCCTGTGTTTTATGTTTTTACTTATATGTGATCCTATGAGCTGCAACACAAATTGCCCTTTGGGACATGAAATAAATTGAACCTGAACCTGAACCTGAACCTGTACTACATAATGTGGAAACATCATCAGCAGCACACAGTTATGCAGTGGTGTAAAGCATAACTCTTTTTTTTATCTAAGCAAGCTTATCTCAGATCAGACTAATGTAGCTTGTGCTAGGTAATGATACCAAAGTTATTATAAATTCTGCTAACTAACACGTCCCCGTTAAAACCACACAAGTTTTAACCCATGAATTCATCAATTTAACCACAGCAGATTGAGATGACAGGATTCTGTATTATACAAAAACAAATTAATAAAAACAACAGGTACATTCAGATGTGTTAGCTGTCATGTTTACTGAAACCATTCTAAAATGTAGCTGCATTTTATAATCATCTTTACCTTATGATTGTAATCTGTGCAAAGTACCAATGTGTCTCAATTCTCAACATCATTTATATAAAATCAAAATTTCATCATAAAACGCATGTTGCTTCCTAGATCAGTATTTGTTCTATGCAGTGATGTGTCTCCTGAGTCTTTATTTGCTTACTTATAAAACAGTATGCCTTGTGTCTCTTTTGCTTATTAGGTTTCGGGGTAATGAACCAGGTTCCAGTTTATTCTACATGCTTGATACACCATCCAGGCCTAGAGCCTGACTGTTTGAAGCTATACACCCTGCAGAACATCCAAAGCATTTACAGGTATGACAATAGAATTGACGAAGAGTACGTTTTTTTATGACATGTAATGTGTAAACTCAATTCCGAACACTAAGGTTCCATTATACCAAAAAGCCCACTAATAAAGAAATGACAAATAAGTATTTTGTAAAAAGTACTTTATTTTTAGCAAATGTAAAAAAATGAAAACTACAAAAAACTTAAAATACATAAAATACAATAGATAGATACATAAATATGAACACAGCAGCGTTTTATCTACAATATTAATAGTGTCCAATACTTTCCATTCAGGCGTCCATCCTGTCCTGTGTTGTACTCCAGATACGCCAGCAGTTTCCTGATCCAGGTGGTTACTGCATTGGCCTCGTGCTGCCCCTTGGCTGAAGCGAGAGATGTGTAAGGCAACCACTTCCTCTTTTGAGGAAGGTCATTTACAGTCTGTAAAATATTGAATTTAAATATTGATTTCCTTTAAATTCCTTTAAATTAAGTTCTTCCTGAATCCACCTTTCAAGTGTTGCCACAACTATTTCATATCTTTTATCTGATGTTATTATGTTGGTAATGAATAGAGCTGGGTAAGGGTTACTTTAAAACTAATCAAAGTACTTTACTGCGTTACTTTTTTAAAAAGTAACCAGTTATTTACTGCATTACTCCCTGAGTAAAGTAACTCAAGTACTTTTAAAGTACTTCCAACGTTACTCCCTGAAAAAAGTAATTTAAGCACTTTTAAAGTACTTTTGAGTATTCTACATTTCCTATTGGGCAATGGACCACAGGGCGCTTAGCCTACATTTTCTGTTTTTTCTTTATAAAGTTAACATATCGCATCATCATTTCAAAATCAACACATCCTGAATTTCTTTAAGATTAAAAGCCCTTTATAACCTTGGTAAGAGAATCCCTCCATTTTCTAAATAGGCTTTTATTCTGAAACATTTGTATAAACTTGTGGCGGATACAGTAGCTTGAATGTTTACATATGGTGCTTCAAATGTAGCTCCTGCCATCTGCTGATGCTTTTATGTGACTACAACAATATTTCGGCTGGGACATGAACAGACACAGTAGCTGTGTCCCAATTCAGGGTCTGCATCCTTCGAAGGGCGAATTTGAAGGCCGCTTACATCACAGCGCTGCACGAAGGCTGTACCAATTCATCTAAATTCGATGGCTCCTCCAAATGCAGCCAACAAATTCGCTCTCCTTTTCCCTGTATTCGGAGGATGCACCGTGACTATCCTTTGTGGCCTCCCATATCCCAAGATTCTTTGCGCGCCTCTGTCACAACAGTGGCGAGCACTAGTACCAGTAGCAGCACCAAATACACCTTAAAATATAAGTAACGGATTTTTACTTAACGCCAGAAGTTAAAGGGGCTCTAAATGGCTGTTTAAATACATGACGTTAGTGATGGTAGCCAGCTCCATGATGTAAAGTTAGCTTAAGGCTAACCTGTTGATATGAGGAGCTCAGTTAACGTTAACGTTAGCTTTTAAAAGTAATGTTAACGGTAAAGCCTAAACCCCTTCACTTTCAATTGTTACAAGCTTGGAGGGTGACTTATGTCTTATTGTAACTGTGGAGACGCTGTAGGCTGTTTATACTTCACATCAGGTGCATAAACGCACCGCAATGAACAAATATAAAGTTAATGAGAAGATAGGTTGTGAGTCCCGCTGTATTTCTAGGCTGTAAAACGGTAAACGTTTGGATTGAATAAAGAGCTAACTTCAGGAGCATTATTGTTGTTATCGTTATTCTATAGAACAATCATTTTGCCTATTGACATAACAGAAAATATGTCTTACATTTCATTTTGTTGTAGGGAGCAAGGAGCAAATGGAGGAGTTTATTAAACTCCGTGGTGAAAATGACCACCTGTTCACAGGAGCCAGGAATAAAGCCACACTTGGATGGAGGTACCTATAAATAATAAATAGCCCATTTGTACTCTATGCATATTTGTATGTAAAGGTTTCTTAAATTAACCCAAATCCTGTACAGAGACCAAAGTACAAATATAATCTTAAGATCACAGTAAGTGAATGTTGTTTTTAGGTGGGGTGGGAGTTTTATATCTGTCCTAATGTCACCTTTTGTGATCATGTGTGTTTACCTTTTGTCATGCTTCTCACTTGTTTAGAACAATCCTTCATAAAATGGTCCTGGAGGGAAGAGTGGAGCCTCAGCAGGTGAAAAAAGTGGGACAACTTAAAAAAAAAAAAAAAAGTATGTGCAGGTTTGGATAATGATATGGAAACTACATTTGTTTTACCCAAGTTAATACCTTGATAAAGAAACGTCACCCATCCCGATCGCATCCAAAAATATGGGGAACTGTCCGATTGTTTCAGTGATCACTCCATTATTTTTTGTGTCTGTAAGATCAAATTGCCTCGCAAAAATCCAAAATCCAAAACTCCAAAATACATCAGAGTAAGGCAGCTTAAAAATTTGAACACCGAGCTTCTAATTCAGGATTTGAACAACATTAATTGGAACAGGCTTCAGCTAATTTCATCTATTGAAGATCCCTGGAATTTCTTTTATACCGAGCTGATTAACGTTTTTGACCGGCATACCCCTTGCATAATCGTTAAGGTTATAGGGAGGCATTTACCACGGATCAATGGTGACCTCACACATCTTTTTAAACAGAGGGATAAGGCTTGGTCAAAGTATCATATCACAAAAGATCCTGCTGATTACAAACAATTAAGAAATATATGCACAACCAAAATAAGAAATGCTAAATCAAATTATTATAGGGACTGTCTGAATAATCATTCCAACAACCCAAAACAAAGTTTGGAATAGAATTAATAGTCTATTTAATAAAGCTAACTCAAACACAAATCATATCAGAGTTCATAATAACTTAACTAATGATCCCTCTACAATTGCTGATGCCTTGCTCAGCACTTTTCTTCTGTCTGTAGCTCCCAATTTTCTGATCTTCCCTACTCTGATGTTACCCTTGTTAATCCTAAATGCAGCAGATCCTTTTCCTTCCAAAGGATTTATCCTGTTGATGTGGAAAAGGTGATCCGTGAATTAACTACAGGTAAAGCTGTTGGCCTAGATGGTCTAAAGCTTAGGTTCATAAAGATTGCAGCTCATGTTTTATCATATCTCCTTGCTATGTTATTCAATTTATCTCTATCTACATATGAATTCCATTCCCACCGAGCTGGAAGTGTGCCAAAATCACCCCACTGCATAAAGGTGGTGATCCTCATGATGTCAACAATTACAGACCCATCTCTATTATTAATAGTACAGTTAAGATATTTGAAAAGCTTATCTTCAACCAACTATCACCGTACCTCAATGACTTTCATATATTATCTCCATTTCAATCCAGATTTAGATCTAACTTTTCCACAACCACTGCAACGACACTTTCTCTTCCTTTGATAACAGCATGTTAACAGGTGCAATATTTATAGATCTTTCTAAGGCTTTTGACATGGTTGATCACTATCTCCTTCTTGACAAACTCTATGCAATAGGTCTCTCAAGACAAACCCCACTTTGGTTTAATTCCTACCTCCATCTTAGAAAGCAGTATGTCTTGTCATACCATTTTGTGAGGCTTCGGTGCAGCTTTCCCTCGGTTGGCATGGAGGAGGAGGCACAGCAGCTAGCGACTTCGTCAGGAGCAGGCTGCTCCCCGGGGGTGTTCTGGTGAGACTGCTTCCTCTGCTCATGCCCTGTCTGTAGGTGCTGCTGCACCTGCTTTAATTAATAATAATGGTGTGTGACATTTGATTTTCTTTTATTTGATAATTATATTATTGTACATCTTCCATAAAACGTATGATAAAAGCTGATCCACACTGAAACTCTGGGTACAGCCACACATTTTGACAAAAAAAATGCAGGTCTTACTTCCAACTGTCCTGTTGGCTAATCGCTCTAGTTAGTGGCAGTTATCTGCTGAGATTGGGCATCACACATTGAAATGTCGACAATTTTATCAATATGGACATGCTGCACAGTGTTCGCTCTGTTAGATTCTCTACAATTTAATCGTTAAATTCATCTTACTGAGTGTAACTCCTCCGAAAAAGCCAATTTACAATCACACTCATGCAGCCACACATTTTGACAATTGTATGCAGGTCTTAATTCGACCCCAGGTCTGATTCGACCCCAGGTCTGATTGCTGCCATGGTGTCGGCTAATCGCTCGGGGCTAGAGGCAGTAGCTGCTTAGCTCGGGCATCACACATAGAAATGTTTTAACTTTTGTCAATATGGACATGTGAAACATTGTTAGCTTTGTTAGAGTTTCCACAATTTAATCGTTGAATTCATCTTACTGACACCACCTAGCTAACAGTTTAACTTACTGTAAGCCGAGAATAAAATTGATTGATTGATAGCAAAAGCATTTCAAAAACAACAGCTTTAGTTAGCCAGTTAGCCAAGGCCTACAGCTAAGCACTGGGTGTACAGCCTAACGTTAGCTCCTATAGCCATCTACTCCACACTTCAACACTCAGTAGCAGCTAGTAGCAGCCTAGTTTGTTTTACACCACAAATTCACAACTTGTAAAGCATACTTACAGGCTGTGATCCTGAATCTCCAGATTTTCCAAACAAAGTGGGAACTTCCCAGCTTTCAAGTGTAATGGCTTTGAAAATCCATCAGTAAACTGTTGCCAGTTTGTGAAGCAGTCCTCAGGAAAATAGAGGCAACACAATAAAATCTCCAGGTTGTATTGTGGAGGGATTGTATCAAAAATAAATTCCAGCCACTTCTTCTTTATTCCTTCGTCCTTTGGCAGTCCAAACAAATTTTGGTCAAAATTGAGCAAGCAGCATCTCCTAGACATGGTGGTCTCCTCAACAGCTCCACAACAGTTCAAACTCTGTAGCCTCTGCTCCAGCTTTGCTTGGAGCAATTTCTTTTCAGGGTGCAGCTCAGTGGCCAGCAAGCGGGCTCTGTGTCCATTGCTAATTTGTTACATTGTTAGGAAATACTTCGCAGAAGTAAAGGTGGAAAATTCAAATGAGCTGTTTCAGGCAGGTAAAGGAGCTGTGTCTGTGGGAACACAGACATCTCTTTAGCCTGGACTTTTTTTTTTTTTTTTTTTTTACTTAGCAGAACTTATAGAGGCAGAAAAATGCAAGCAAAAGCAGCATGTGTATACATTCAGTAGGTTTTATCTTCAGTAAGTAGCCAGCTAATCCTACACTTTTCAGGGTTTGATTTTGGTTTTGGAACAGGGAAGATACATATATCTCTTTTCAACCTCTCAAGGTAAAGAGTATCATTAATACACGTGCCCCAGGCACAACAGCTCGAAATCCACAAAACCAGCCTGAAAATGAAGGCAATCTGAAACACTGCATTAGAGTCAATGAAGCACAGCTATGTTGTTGTGGGACCCTGTTCTGAGCTGGCCTGCTGCTACATTAAGATTGGCCAGTTTGCATCTGGAGGCGGGATTTAGCCAAGAGTCAGTTGTTAGCATATATTTGTAATAATACCTAGATACTAGATGCCAAGATGGCACCCACCTGCGACTTCCCACTTATTAGTCAGTGAGCTTAGTCATATGAGTCTTAAGTCACTTGTTAATCAGTCACTTGAGTCGGTAGTCATGTGAGTTGTTAGTGATGTTGGTCTTTAATCAGGTGAGTTGACACGTGATTTACCATCAGCTCTTTGTGCATCAAGATCGGTGTCAAGATATAATGCAAAAGGTTGCCACTGTCCAGTCGTCAAAATATGACAAAATAGGATGAGATCATGTTGATATATTTTACTCAGGGGAAACTTCATATAGCATTAGTACAATGATGACCTGGAAGAAACTGATACACAACATTTCTGATATATTGTCAGACAGTGTATTTTTTTTCTTGAATTCCAAAGGTGAAATTTAATATAAGCATTTATGCTGTTAAAATTATTGAAATATTAACTACTAACACACACATATATATATATATATATATATATATATATATATATATATATATATATATATATATATATATGTATATATATATATATATATATATATATATAGGATATATTTCATTTGTATCAGAATTAAAAGTCTTTCAGGCCAATAAAGAAAACAAATAACTACTACATTGAATTGTTTCAGTTCAGTTTTGTCTTGCTTTAGTTTGAAGACTCACAGTGTTAAGATATGTAGTCTACTGTTATTGTAGGTGATCTGTCTAACAATTGAATTTAGAGAGTGTTAAACAAAAAATTTGACAAAAATGTTGTAGTAACAGGTGTTGAATCTGAAGTGTTACTCATACCTTATCTGTAAGTGCTTACTGGTCACTACAGTCTCAGGTGTTGTGTTCAAGTTTGTTGTATAAATCAGTGTTGTGTCTGAAAAGGCAATTTATGACCATGTGTGGCATCACAACAATGATAACAAATTGCTTATTACAGTGTTTACAGCTGTTGTGGGGATAAGATCTGTTGTAACAACAGGTGTTGGGTCTTTAAATAACAGTTTGTTACAATCAATTTAATGGGCTACTCATACACTATGGATTACTCATATACTGTGGATTCCACTATTACTCTATTATTTGCAGTGCCATGCATCGGAGGTGATGATAGCAATACAGATGTGCATACACCGGTGTTATCTGAGGTGTTAGCTTGTACAGTATAAAGTTAACCCTTTTGTTACTGTTTAGTTGTTGTTGTATTGGATAAAGCAAGATACCCCACTCAGCTCACTTCCTGGTTCAGTGATGTCAGCACCACGCCCCTGTTGGAGACTTGCGGCAGCTCTGAATGTATTGTCGTCAATGAGGAAAATGAATGGGATCATAATTTATGATCAATTCTTTCGCCCTATAGTCACCAAAGTAAATATTGGGTTCATTTTCCACAAATTCTGACACTAAAGCTGCATTTTTCATCTGCACAGCTTAAGAGAAAGTTAACTTTGTTTGAACCCTGTCCATCTCAGAAAACAAGTTGTCGCGAGATCTTGTGATCTTGATAAACAGGCGGTAAAATCAGGCGCAAAATCACAGTTAGCTTACAAACAGTTATTTACCGCAAGTAATAAATAAAAAATGCCCAAGCTTTGTGCAGCAATAGGCTGCAATAATAGGAAGAATGTATTTTCGTTCCACCTGCTTCTCGATCCGCATACACAGACATCCACAGATCCTCCGTTCAACAAGGTGATAGTGGGGAAGGGGGGGTTGAGGGAGAACAGGCTCTGATTGGAGAGAGAGCTAACCACGCCCACTAGGAGACAGGAAGAGTAACCATTTTCTTAGCATTGGATAAGCCTACAGTGGGGTATCTCCTTTATCCAATATCTCTGGTAACATGATCTAGCAAGCTCTTTATCGCAAACTGAAAAACTGAAGGCAGAGTCAGTACTTACCAGTTATGACTGTAGGGGTTGGTGTTAAGATTGTAGTGTTCTGTGTTGGTGCAACAGTTGTTGTACCTGTGATTTTAGAAATACCAAACAAAAACAAACCGTTGTTTGCTGAAACATCAAAAATACTGTGAACTTTAGCTTTCCTGACTCAGATCACATATCAGAAACTTGATGAAACAGAATGAATAAGTGACAGGTTGGGGAAAAAAGGGAAAAAGGAGCACCAAAACATTACGGTATTTCCATTTAGTGTGGTATACAATAAATTTTACTTTACAATTTATACAAGTTTGAAAAATGCATTGGTATTTCATACCATTTGGAGGATTTGGCGATGGGCAAATAAAGAGATCTGTTTGAAAAAACGATGACAAAAAAACAAAAACAGAATCAAATCTCAAATCTTTATCTCCTGCCACCCTGTGTCCATTATGTGTTTTCTGCACTTTATACTTTATTCCACTTAACTCAGACCCCTTTTATGCATTAATGGTAGTGAGACCACAATACAATAATCCATGTAAAAAGATGGCAGCCATATCTGCCATGTCAGCATACAGCCAATCCTATCACAAAACCTGATCCAATTTTAATGTTTGAGCTTGTTTATTTATGCTTAATAATGTTTGTAGTGGGCAGCACGGTGGTGTGGTGGTTAGCACTGTCGCCTCACAGCAAGAGGGTTGCCGGTCCGATCCCGGGTGTGGAAGCTCTTCTATGTGGAGTTTGCATGTTCTCCCCATGTCAGCGTGGGTTCTCTCCGGGCACTCCGGCTTCCTCCCACAGTCCAAAGACATGCAATTTGGGGACTAGGTTAATTGATAACTCTAAATTGTCCATAGGTGTGAATGTGAGTGTGAATGGTTGTTTGTCTCTATGAGTCAGCCCTGCGATAGTCTGGCAACCTGTCCAGGGTTTACCCTGCCTCTCAAACAGTTTGAACAGTTTTAGATTTTAACTTGGACTTGACCTCTAACCTGTAAAGTTACTCAACAGTGAACAAATGTTCACTGTTTGTAATTTTATTCAAATATTGACCAAAAAAAAAAAATAGGTTGACACTTGATTATACACTTGTGAAAAAATCAATCCAATGTCCACATATCAGGACATCATTTTTTCAAATACTCCTTAGTTTTCAGAGATAATGTCAATTTATTTATACTTATCAGGTCCTACTGAACCCAAATAGAAAGAATAAATTAAAAATGTGTACCAAACAAAAGGAATTCAAAAAAGGTAATTTCCTACCGGACACTGTCTGGCAATAAAGCCCATATGGAGGAATGGCATTGATGCATCCACAAGTGTTGTCAATTATATCATCACAGCTGCCAAAAGTAGAGCATATCTGACAGGGCCAACGATACTGTTCTTCACATTTGCACTGGAATGTTTTACCGTTCGGGTAACAAACTACACAGAAAATGAAAAGAAATCAATCAGACATATTAGCATATAAATGTGTTAACATAATGTGCTATGAGTTTCAGTGCATGCTAATTAATTCTATGGATTTGTTACTGTTGTTACCTGTAGTGATGTTGACATCATGGATTTGTATTTGGTTGTTGATGCTGACAGGGTAACTGATGTGTCTCAGAATGGTCCTGAGTTGATTTAGTAGTGTAACCTCTGAGATGTTCAACTCAACAGAAATTATGTATTCATAAAGAGCCAGAGGAGCTGCAGAGACATTAAAAGAAACATGGTTTAGTGTAAAGAGAAATGTTGGTGTTTGAAGAAGCAATTGTAATAATAATTTCATGTTCTTCATTGATTAAGCGCTGTCCTCTTAGCCTTACATGTTGGAGATGGAGTGGGTGTTGTTTCAGAACAACCTGTGAAGTCTGTATAGAAGAAGAGAGAGAAGTAGATGCTGATTACAAACATACATGGACACTGACTCTTCTTAGAAAATACTTTGTATATTTCCACACCAATTCAAAACTGCTTGTTAATTCTTACTGTGCTGATCAGCAGGCTGGCAGTATTGTCCATCAGGAGGAATGGCGCTGATACATCCACATGTGTCATCAGTGATATTGTCACAGGATCCGTACATAGAGCACTTGTCACATGACCAACGATACTCGTCCTCACATCTGCAGTGGTAACTACCACTGCTCAGAGAGCAAACTGGGTAATTGGAGATTTGGACAGTCACATTTCTGACAACATATTTCATTTGATACATATGTTTAGTTTCTTACTCTAATTACTTGATTTGTTGAGAAGACTTCACTGCAAAAAAGATATGTAAAAAGATATGTAAGCTACAATAAGCTGAGAGCAAACTGGAGAGAAAACCGCATAATTCATTTCATTTAGGGAAACTGAATATGTCATGAGTTTTTATACTTGTGATGTATTGAGAATTCAGCCCATTATTATTCCAAACTTGTCAAATACTGCCGCTTTGTCTGTGATTTTGACATCAGATACTGACGCACAAAGGCACCTTTTGCAGTGATACAATATACTGCCAAGTGGCGTCAGTTTGTAGCACTGCAAGGCAGAGTCAGTTTTTAATGCCAATGTCAACAATGTAATACAAAGAGCTGAAAATTCCCTATAAGGCAGACAGGCAGGAGGGGAGATGCTCGGAAAGCAAACTTTCAGATTTGGACAGTCAGATTGTTGACAACATATTTCATTTAATACATAAGTTTAATTTCTTACTTTAATTGCTTGAATTGTTAAGAGGTCTTTAGTGCAAAAAAGATATGTATTAGCACAATAAGCTGAAAATGCATTACTGTTTGTTCAGAAATAGTCTGAAACTTCATTTTGAAAGTCATGAATCCTACCTGTAGAGAGGTCGATGCTCGTGATTTGTATTTGGTTTTTGATGCTGATAGGGTAACTGATATTTCTCAGTACGGTCCTGAGTTGATTTATTACTGTGACATCTGAGATGTTCAGCACAACAGAAATGATGTATTCATAAAAAACTGGAGGAGCTGCAGAGGTTGAATTCAAAAGAAAGATTCATACATTTACTACAGTTGCAGTATGACTTACAATCAGTACTGTGCTTGTTTTTTTTTTTACATTTTCAAAATTAAAATACTGTCTTTTCAGTCTTACTTGTTGGTGATGGAGTTGTTGTTGTTGTAAGAGGACAAGCTGTAAAATCTGTATGCAGGAAGAGAAAACACTGTTGAATAAATTCAAATAAAGAGAATAACAATTCTAAGATGATCACCACTGTAACAATATGTTCCACTCCGTAATAGCTTGAGTATAGCTTCCTGTATTTTTCTGCAAGTTACATTTGAAAACATGGAGTTAACCCAATACCCTATCTTGCATCCACATTTCCCTCACTTGCATCTCTTCCTCACATCTTAGCTCCCCCCTCGTAAGACAAGGGGGAGAGATGCAAGGATGAGATGTGAGGAGAGAAGAAATGTGGAAATATGTCTTTGGAGAAATGAGATGTTCTTTCTCGGCTTTTTTAACAGCTATAGAAACTTGGAGTTTGTGTCTGCACACACATAATTTTATATATCCATATATAATAAAGATACAGATGCGATTAACAGTAGCAGAGCAGCAGTGTTTTCTCTCCATCTAACAATCACCTGCACATGAACAACAACCTACATTGTGTATTAAAAATATGCAAAATTCTTCTGCTCAGAGTCACAGAATATGTTTATGGGATTTCGGCCTTTTCATCATTTGCATCTGTATTTATTGATATTCTGAGTGTGAATTCATTATTTAGTAACCCAGAATATGATCATGATGTCCTTTGAACACTGGAAATTATCTATTAGGCCAAATGTTTCAGGGAAAATTAAAATTCTGCAACTCATCAACCCCGATGTTTAGGAATGATCAGCCTCAGCGTGACTGAATGAAAATGACTGTCCATGATATAAAATGTTTTTCTTGCTGACAGAGAAACTCTGACTTTATTTGTATCCATAATTTAAGTTCATGAGCGAAATAACATAATGTGAAGAGAAAAATCTGTCTAAAAAATGAAGAAGGTTATGTGTTTCCTTTTGTTGTTCAGATTTGTAACTCGATGGTGAATCAGAAAACAAATTAAATATCAAACTTGGAAGTGATACACTTATCACTTATCTGTCTTCCCTCTGGAATGAAATTTCACTGATGTTGTGATGTATCAGATCATCCCGATCAGGGAAATTTTCTACATATTACAAATATAAACAGCTACCAAATACTAAAAAAAACTCTGGCCTACATATATAGACCTATTTTTTTTTTTTTTTTGAAAGGCTGTTGTGCTACGGTAACTACATGCTGTTTTTGTCAACCTGTGAGCATTGCATCAGCTTACATTACCAAAGGTTTATGACAAAATCACTTGACGACACCGACTCTTGGCAAGAGAGTGAGGGAGAGATGCCATGCTGCTGCCAAAGGAGTCACTGAATGAGTTCCTTCTGAGTGGTAAAGTCTGAGAAGTCTGGGACTGTTGATTCAGGATGCTACAGTTTATTCCACATTACTATAGGCCTATTCATATTTTGTTATGATCAAGGATTTAATAGGCAGACAGTTTTAGCTAGCGAGCACAGTAGCAACTTGATAAATTGTCTATTCACATTAGATTATTTTATATAGGGATGTCTTCACAAGTATTCACTAAGGAAAATAAACAGACTGTGTTTTTACAATTCCTCATGCAGGGTTCCTACAGCTTAAAGGGGACATTCCGTTTTTTACAACTTGGACCTTATTTCTAGCATTAAATATGGTTGTTTACTCACCCAGATAAGTTTGGTGTCATTTGGAATCATTCGGAAGATATTTAGATATTTAGATCTGCAAGAGCCGCGTACATCCATATAGTGGGAATGATCGAGCCACTGACAACGAGGCTCTAAATAACACATTATCTGCCACGAAACTCGTTCATTTTCACCAATATGTTTTTATGAATTGCTAGAGTTGCTTGTCATCATCATCCGGGTCATTTATACTGACCTACTAACCTCTGACCTGGGTGATGTCATCCAGGTGCGTGCGCCGCCGCACACCCACAGCACGTTTTTGTTTACAACTGGAATTTGCTACTGTTAGTTTTTTGAAACATGGCTGAATATTTGAAGATTTTGAGGTTGTGGATGATGACTTTGAATATGTCCTTACTGTTTTGAGCCAGAGTTTACAGATGAGGAGCTCTTTGAAAGGAGGATGCGGAGGCAGAGAGAGGAACAGCTGGCCGGAGAACAACAAACCGCTGCACATCCGAGAATTGATGCTAACTGGTGGTGTTCTTGTGGACAGTGTTGCACTATGCCAACAGAGGAGGAATGCCTTTGTTGCTCCGAATGGGATTTGAGGCCAGAAGATAATGTTACATGTCTGGATGTCTCCAGAAATGACTGTCTCACAACAGAGGATTTCACTTCTAAGATCAACCGGACTGTTTTTTCGTGTCCCAAAAGTAAACTGGAAGACCCAGCCAAAGCCTGAATGGACTGAATGGGCAACTTACGATTGAGTAAGTAGCCTACATGCATAAATAACTAAATTGTTTATTTTCCTTGAATTTGCTTGATAAGTAAATAACTATGAGAATTTACATTTCTTTAGTTTCTTCTCATCGCTTGTGTAGAATGGCCGCACACTACACAAAAAACAGAGGCACTAATTATGCAAAACATGAATTTATTATTACATAGTGCTCAGTGACAAAAAGTAATAAGCAGAAAGGTGAATGTTTCAGTGGTAAAGAGAATTGTCCTTACGGATTTCCTCTGGTTTTTTGCAGAGGTTAACAGGTAAGTATAAATGACCCCAATGATGATGACAAGCAACTCTAGTGATTCATAAAAACATATTGGTGAAATGAACAAGTTTTGCGGCAGATAATGTGTTATTTAGAGCCTCATTGTCGGTGCCTCGATCATTCCCACTATATGGATGTACGTGGCTCTCGCAGATCTATTCTAAATATCTTCCATATGACTCCAAATGACACCAAACTTATCTGGGTGAGTAATATCCGACTGCGCTGAATGCAGCACGAGATAATGCCAGAGTGGCTAGAGACTGCTTTGTTTGGAAAACTGAGTGGAGCCAGAGGAGTAGCCTATTCCAGAAAGAACTCTGAGTATGTTAACCCTGAAATGAGGGAAACTCTGGGTTTCGGTTCCAGAAAGAGGTAAATCAAACTCTGAGTCAATCACCATGGCAACTGAGTCTGTGAGCAGGTTAGGTTTTTCTCTGTCTCCTCCCTCTTTACACGCTGGTTCATTTCCTCATTCATTCAGTCCGTGTCAAAGCTTGTATCGAAGCGCATTCATTAGCGGCGATTTACCGTCTGTCACAGTCTAAATCCTGCTGGATATTAGGTTTGTTACTCTGGACTGTCTTAAGTTACTAAATTTATGCACATCAATCACTTCTTTGGACATCAGTTTTTGTCTTTACATTCAAATATTACACAGCGAGAATTCACCCTCAGCTCAGAATCAAACCTCTGTCCTTTTTATATTTATTATTTTTTATAACGCTGTGCACAAGGATCAGACTGTCAGTCTGTTAGAGCAGCTCCGACATGTTTATTGCACATAATGTGTAGGTCTAGTTATTTACATTTTAAAACTCAGACTGTCTTAAGTTACTAAATTTATGCACATCAATCACTTCTTTGGACATCAATTTTTGTCTTTACATTCAAATATTACACAGCGAGAATTCACCCTCAGCTCAGAATCAAACCTCTGTCCTTTTTATATTTATTATTTTCTATAACACTGTGCACAAGGATCAGACTGTCAGTCTGTTAGAGCAGCTCCGACATGTTTATTGCACATAATGTGTAGGTCTAGTTATTTACATTTTAAAACTCGGACTGTCTTAAGTTACTAAATTTATGCACATCAATCATTTCTTTGGACATCAGTTTTTGTCTTTACATTCAAATATTACACAGCGAGAATTCACCCTCAGCTCAGAATCAAACCTCTGTCCTTTTTATATTTATTATTTTTTATAACACTGTGCACAAGGATCAGACTGTCAGTCTGTTAGAGCAGCTCCGACATGTTTATTGCACATAATGTGTAGGTCTAGTTATTTACATTTTAAAACTCGGACTGTCTTAAGTTACTAAATTTATGCACATCAATCATTTCTTTGGACATCAGTTTTTGTCTTTACATTCAAATATTACACAGCGAGAATTCACCCTCAGCTCAGAATCAAACCTCTGTCCTTTTTATATTTATTATTTTTTATAACACTGTGCACAAGGATCAGACTGTCAGTCTGTTAGAGCAGCTCCGACATGTTTATTGCACATAATGTGTAGGTCTAGTTATTTACATTTTAAAACTCGGTATGAAGCTTTAGACACATAGTATCAATGACTAATGATCTTCACTGATGTCATTGGTTGCACTGATGGAAAATATTCCTGTAGCTTAATATTAGGGATTATATGTTAATATTTCTGAGTGAGCAATGGTGCAGCATTTCAGTGTCTTTAAATTTACTACATTTGTAGCTGAAATAAAGTCACTGAATGCTGTTGAGTCAAGATACAAATAGATGTCCAACATTTTAAAATCTACTGTATTTTACCTCATTGCTTTTCGAGTGCAAATCACCAAACATATTATTACTGGGTCAGACTGTGAGTTTACAGTCATGTCTTTATGTCTTTGATCTATAGCCTAGCCTATATGTTTTAAATCTTCTGCCTCCTGTGTTTTTCCCCATCAGATTAAATCTGAACAAATATATTATTATATATTATTAATATAATGTAATGTATCTACAGCCTGATACACAGTCAGATTTCACAACTTTATCTTCATTAAGGAAATGTAAGTCTGATAAATGATGAATAAATGGTCAAAACTGAATCAAACTTTTTTATTAACTTTATGGTTAACTTATTTACACTTTCCTCGCTCTGACTCAGGCTCTTCTTTTAAAGATAAACGTGCACCGTCTGCTACACATGCATTAATATCGCTACATCCACTGGATTAAAATGGAGGTGCTGTCTTTTATTTGTGAGTGAACATACTCAGAGTTGACTGAACGGACTCAAATCAGCTAACTCAGAGTTTCCCATCTCAGGGTAAATCAACTCAGAGTTCAGGGTTAGACTCAGAGTTTGTTGAACCTCCTTCAACACTTATTCCTAATATGAACTGTTTCACATGAAACCTCAAATGCAAGACATTGATTGCATGAGATTAAGTTTGTCTGTATGAGTTTGTAAATGGCAGCCCGTGCCCTTATGTAGTGTGAACATACTATTTCTCATCAAACTGTGATAACTGGGATTAAATACGTCTGCCATATGTTGCCACCCCTCAAAGATTCCTGCCCCCCTCTTGCCACCCCCTAAATATTTTTCTAGATCCGCCCCTGCACACATATTAGTGAATGAGGCCCATTGTCCGGAGGTTGTTGATATTGGAGATGGGAGTGGAGGCGCGGTAGAGATGAGAGTAGAACAGAACTGGGAAATACCTGGCGTTTGTTGACAGCTTGATTTTGAGGCATTGTTCTTCACGCTGTGCATGTGGGACTCCACTGCCTTGATTCCCATTGTGCCGATTTTGAAACATCTTGCACAAAATTCACTGTGCCTCGTATAAATTGCCTGGTACCCGTTTCAGCCATCCAGAAAAATCTTTGCTGGACAGCCAATTTTCATCAAATTTAAACTTTCCCATGTGGTCCAACTGCTACATGAATGATGTGCATCTGCCCTGAGAGTCACAGCCGCAAACATCACTGTTTTGATGTGATGTAAATGTTACCTATTATTTTTAGATTTGAGACTAATTACAATCATAAAATCCTACTTAAAACGTGTTAACATTTTTAAGACTTTTGAAAGATCGATTTAAGACATTTTAATGCCAATTAAGACCTTATTTTTAGATTAATGAATTCAGTGCCTCTTAAGACTTTATAAGGATCCACAGGAACCCTGTCATGACAAGGAATTACAAAAAGGCTAAAATCACTGCCTACAGCATATATTGAGATTATAATAAATTAGCAAACTTTGCTCTTTACTGCATATAAATCATACGCCCATGAAAATAAAAATGTCTCACTGAAATTGGTTGGAAAATATAAATGTTACAGTGCTTTTTATCCAGAAAAACTGCAGCTCCCATGTGTACTGGCATTTGTTTACAGGGAAGTCTTGCACTCTTAAATGTGGTGGCACTGCTGACGTACAATCCAGAGGGCAATGAGGCATCTGTGTTTCAATATCTATGGATTCTACAGTAAGGCACATCACATGTTGGCTTCAATGCTGTAATTACTAGAAAACAACTTACTGTGCTGATTAGCAGGCTGGCAGTATTGTCCATCAGGAGGAATGGCACTGATACATCCACATGTGTCATCAGTGATGTTGTCACAGGATCCATACACGAAACACTGGTCACATGACCAACGATACTGGTCCTCACAACTGCACTGGTAACCACCACTGCTCAGAGAGCAAACTGGAAATAATCGTATACATTGTGTTAAAATGTGCATAACACATTTCTAAAGCCACATGACTAGAACTGCCAAGGGACTTCACTGACATCATCCCCCGGATGAGACTTGCACAGTCATTTATAACTCCACACTAACATAACACAGAAACTCTACACAGCATCTATAGTGTTTGCTTCCTTTTTATCTTTTTAATGTGGGTTTAACAAACAGAACTAATTCTGTCACACCATGTCACATGTCATCCATCTCATGAGCTTGTCAAAAAAAAATTTGTTTGTTTTAAATTTTACTATCCAATTAAATTAATTTATTCAATTAAACATTTAGAATTGCCAAAGTAGCCTCCATAATTTTCTGCTGTTGTAACACCATCATCTGTGGTTCTTAAAACTTTTTTTTTCTAAGTTGTTTAGTGGCTAGGTTGAGGGATTAGGAGCTGGGTCACAGAATCTGGCACGTCACAGAACTCAGTGCAACACTGGGAATGATGTGGGAAAGAGGCACTGAAAAAAAAAAAAACTAATACAACTCAAATTATTTACAGAGATGCCAATTTGCATGGAACAAACGGTAATCTAAAAGGAAATTTGTAGTGGAATTTCTACTTAACAAATTACAGACATGCCAGATTTGCCTGGGATAAAGGTCACAGACAACCTCTGCAATTATTAAAAATTCCTAGCGGTCCCCAGGTAATACAATCCTGTACAAATACGGCTTAGATATAAATGTGTGTTGAGTGATGAGTAATGTGCTAAGGCTGAAATTTGTAAATACTGTATGTAATGTACATACCAAAGATTTTGTTGATGTGTACTAATATTTCTGTCCCCCCAGGATTTCACAGACTGTCTCTGGATTTGTTGTTACCTGAAATGCCTGATTTCACAGCAGGTTTTCTAAAAAAAAAATTGCAATGCAATTTCTGATGTTTATAGGTGTATTTTTTTGTGATTTAATTGTGGGGGCAAGCGGAATTTGCAAAAATATGTTGTGATACTGTCAACAACAGCTGATTGCCAAAGATCACCTGCTGATGCCTTTCAAGGCAGCACTGAAAGACCGTTTCCTTGATAGGCTCTCCTGCTGCTCTCTCTGCCCAGTTAGCACAAGCTAACACAGCACTAGTGTTGTCACAGTACCAAAATTGGTACCCATGGGATAGAATACATTGAGAATACATTGAAATGGAATATGTATCTAGTTAGGGCTGGCTCAGGCTTGCCTTGTACCAGCCCCTTGTTAGGCTGACTTAGGCCTAGTCTGCCGGAGGACCACCTATAATGCACCGGGCACCTTCTCCCTCCTCAGTTGCTCTTCCTGAGGTTTCTACCGGTTTTTTTTTTCCCCGGAAAAGGGTTTTTTGGGGGGAGTTTTTCCTTATCCGCTGTGAGGGTCTAAAGGACAGAGGGATATCGTACGCTGTAAAGCCCTGTGAGGCAAATTGTATTTGTGATATTGGGCTTTATAAATAAAATTGATTGACTGAAATTGATTGGTAAAATTAGTTCATAACATTATCATAGAACTTGAGAAATGATGCATGCCAAATTTAGAGATGGAAAGAGAAAAGCAAATGAGATTTTTTTTAAAAAAAAAAAAAGAAAAAACAAATCTTCCCTGACAATTACGGAAATCCAACTACAAATTCAATGTGTGTTACTTTTTAAAATAGATCAAAGTGTGGAAAATGTGTCCACTTAAAAGGCATTCTACTTACATGTAGTAATGTTGATGTCAGAGACTTGAACGTCATCGTTAATGCTGATTGGGTAACTGAAGGTCCTCAGTCTATCTATTACTGTAACATCTGTGGTGTTTAACTCAATAGATATCAGGTATTCATAGACGACTTGAGGAGCTGCCAAGACAGAAAAAAGGGAATTAACGTCCATCATTTCTGATCTTAACTGTGATTATTATGACAAGTGGTGTCTTCTCAGTCGTACTTGGTGATGTAGAGGGTGTTGTAACAGGACAGGAGTTGAATCCTGTCAGGAAAAAGAAAGAGAAATGTTGAATAAGTGCACAAATACGCTATTGTTACTGTTGGGTATACTGTGGACTATAGACAATCATATTTTCATCTCAAAATAAAAGATTAAGATACTTCAGATCTTGCTCTACAAACTGAAACAAATCAATAATACCCTCTAACTTTTCATCAGGCCTGAGACAGTCATGTCATATGTAAATTAGATAAGAACTGTGATGACATGAATCAATTCTTTGTTCAAAGACTTTGTTTCTTTTAAAGTGTTTGATAGAGCACAGCTTACTGTGCTGATCAGCAGGCTTGCAGTATTGTCCATCAGGAGGAATGACACTGATACATGCACATGAGCCATCAGTGATGTTGTCACAGGATCTGTACAGGAAACACTGGTCACATGACCAGCGATACTGGTCCTCACATCTGCACTGGTAACCACCACTTCCCAAAGAGCAAACTGGAGACCATAATGAAAAATACAAGATTTGGAGCCTGTTTACATCTGATATTAACATGCATCTTGGGTGATCCGATCACAAGTGAACGGCTTAAATACAGGTATATGAGCTATCATGGCAAGCATTACATTTATACAAAACATTAACTTTTCAAAGTAAAATTCTGCATGCTATACAACTTTGTAACAAAGCATTAGATTTAAAACAAACTAATTCAAAATCTATACAATTTTTATTTAATTAATTTCAAAACATGGAATATGCATGCAATAATGTTGCAAAAAATCCTGAATGAATATTTTAGCTCTAAAACCAGACAATGTGACTGTGAAACATGTAAGCTACATCTTCTGTAAACATAACATTTTAATCCATTCAACACATACTGTATGCATTTAAACAGTGCAAATTCATGTCAATACAGAGCGTTTCGCCATACTGCAATGCCATTAGTGCACTTGATGACGTTTGAAATGACGTATGCGCGACGACTTCTGGTCGGCCAGAAAATGAGGAAAAATTGCGGGACTTTTAAAAAATTTGCAAGCCCCCACAAATATTGTGGACTTTCATTGCGTTAATTATTGCAGTCACAAAAATGCTTATTATTTATTTAATCATTTATTTATCAATATTCATTATTTATTTATATATTTCTTAGGCCTTAAATTGTATAATTTTTTTTATTTTTGTATATTTATATGTTTATTTATTTCTGTTTTTATGTATTTATTTATGGCCCTTATAATCCTCCATATACCATTATTACAAAAACATTTAATCCATTGAATTCAGATTCAAACAAAAAACCTACCTGTAGAAATGTTGACATCATTGATTTGTATTCGGTTGCTGATGCTGATTGGGTAATTGATGTTTCTCAGAATGTTCCTCAGTTGATTTACTACTGTAATATCTGAGATGTTCAACTCAATAGAAAAGATGTATTCATAAACAACTGGAGGAGCTGCAGCGAGAGAAAATGAAGCAGATGAAAACAGTCATATTAGCTGCATTACTTTGAATGTGTATGTTATTAATAATTATTGATTCATTATTATCTTCTCGGGCTTACTTGTTGGTGTTGGTGATGGAGAGACTGTTGTTAGGGGACAAGCTGTGAAGTCTGTTTGTAGACAGAGAGAGAAGAAAAGGCAAATATAGGGCTTTATGCTAGTAAAATAATTATTATTATTGCTAAATGAAGGCATTACCAGTCCGGAAATGGAATACCAACAGACTGAATGGATATTATGATATCACCTCTTCTTTTCTTTCAAGAGTTAGATGTACAGTAACAGAAGCAAGGTTATTTGCAATAAACAAGGAATTATGACTGAATAGCTGAAAAAGGTTGTAGTTTTTCCCTTCATATATACAGTATGTTTCAATGCTTCAACAAACTAGTACAGCCTGGTTAAAAACAGCTTACTGTTCCAATCAGCAGGCTGGCAGTATATTCCATCAGGGGGAATGGTACTGATACATCCACATGTGTCATCAGTGATGTTGTTACAGGACCCGTACGTATAGCACTGGTCACATGACCAAAGATACTGGTCCTCACATATGCACTGGTAACCACCACTGCTCAGAGAGCAAACTGGAGGCATAGATATTCATCAGTGTTTTGTTAAAAAAAAGCAGATTTAGCAGAATTGTAAAATAACAGATGAAAACAGTCTTTGTGTAAGCATAGGTGAAAAATTATTATAAATAACGGTTGAAATGAGTTGTGTACAGTTGTTATTCCTACCTGTAGAAATGTTGATGTTGTTGATTTGTATTTGGTTGTTGATGTTGATGGGGTAATTTATGTTTTTCAGAATGATCCTGAGTTGATTTATTAGTGTGACATCTGAGATGTTCAACTCAACAGAAATGATGTATTCATAAACAACTGGGGGAGCTGCAGAGAGATATTAGGGAAGAACAATTGGACACGGTGAGAAGAAGAGAAGTGTAATAGAAATGGACTGTATAATGTGGCAGCAACCACATTTTCCATCATGCCTTGTGCTGGACTGAGTAATTAGTAGTTAGTTATAGACTATGCTTATCACTCTAGAAAATATTTTTGTATTTAATTTTCACTTGTTGCTACAATCCTCTCTTGCTACAAAATCTTTTCTTGCTTTTGAGATGACTCCTGTTGAGTCAAAGGTTAGGTTAGGACAGGCTTCACACACCTTAACATACTGGGCTAATTACAGTTAATTTATTGTAGTGATATCAGTTCTCCTAAGTTAGTGTACACCATAACTTTAAACACAAGTCTGATTGTAGCTGACCTACTGATAATATAGCCACAGTCTTACTGTAGCCTGTCTTTATCATCAAATAAAAATAAAAAAACAAACATAAAGAGGGTTATATATCATATGCATTTGGTCTGTCTGTATTTTTTGTAAGGCCAATCGCCTCACCTTGTTAAGTATTGCCCCTTTTAGCGATTACCGCTTTATATTCTACATAGAGCTCCATCAGCATGGTTTGTTCTGACGGAGAGAGGAACATGACTCTTGTTTTCCCTTCCTCTTGCAACATATATTATCCTCTTTTCAACATTTGACTGTTCTGGTCTGCTTTTATACTCATGCACACACTAAATTGAGGCTTATTCCAGCCTAGCTAGAGTTAACGCTGATTAGACAAGGCTGAATTGTGTTTATGGAATGGCTTAAGACTTTGGACGGTGACGATAAATCACACAGGGCGTTTTTTTTTTTTTTGTTTTTTTTTTTAAATTTAATTAAGCGCAGATTTCCTCAATGGTGTTGACCCCCGAGAATGAACTTCCCCTTTAAGTCAAAATATAAACACCATTCACCACGTATCGCAAAAGGCTTCTCAATGAAATAATCAAACACAGCACACATGGTTAAAGAAGTAATCCCTGATTTTTTTAAAAATATAAAATAAAATGAATGCAAAATAAAAATTAATGCAATCTACCCATAAAACCCAAGTTTTACCAGTAACATCAGAGAAAAACAAATTGACCTCTTATTCTATAGACTTATAGACTTGTTTTACAATATATGCCATAACTTTAACTTGGTTACGGTATTAAAACCTTAAGTCTTCTCAGCTTTACCTGTTGATGGTGAAGTTGTTGTCAGAGAACATACTGTAAAGCCTGTAGAGAGAAGCAAAGATATGTTGGTGAAAAGATGTGTAAGTGCTTCTCTTAAAATATCCCTTCATGGTATAAAAAAAGACATATAACCTCTGAGGACCCACTGAAATAAAACAACTTTCAAATATAGCAAAGGAAAGTCATTCACTCACTATTAGTTTCTACATTAGAATGTATCACGTAGAAAATTCAAATTAAAAGTGGTATTATCGTGCGACCATACTCACTTTGATGGTGTATTGACTGACAGTACTGTCTATCTATGGAAATAGTTTTGATGCACCCACAGGTGCTGTTTGTATCACCATCACATTTCCCGTAGATGGCACACTTGTCACAAGGCCAAAGGTAGTCATCCTCACAGCGACACTGGAACCCAGTGTCATATGGGCTGCAAACTTCATAAAGAATACAACATTTTCTCTTATGAAAGGCTAGAAGTTGAAGACAGACATTAACACAAATTTTACCCTCTAAGTGTTCTCACCTGTAGTGATGCCAGCATCTGCTATGTTTATTTGGTTGCTTATTTGGACAGGAAAAGGTATAGTTTTCAGGGTGTTTCTTAGTAGATCTGCATCTGTAGTGTTTACCTCAATGAAAATCTGGTATTCACTAATCACCGGAGGTACTGCTGGAAAAGAGAGCATAATCAGAAACTATTTCTTCATAAGGATTCTTTTTCATGGTGGACAAACTGTCTGGTTCAACAGTATCACGAAATACGCGGTGCTTAATGTTTTGACCCAATGGGCAGTAAAAAGAGCAACAAAGTCGGTGAAGGTAGGTTGTCTGGCTGGTTGTGATGGCCCCTGCTTGGCTGCGTGGGTTGGTTCAGCAGGTTAACATACTGTTGGTCTTTTCTCAGTAACAATGGCAACAATGGACCACTGCTTCCACCTCCAGCGCTCCAACAGGGAAATCAGTTGGCAAAAGAAAGAATATAGCATAACACTATGTTAGCTTTTTCTGCTATATTCTTTCTTTTGCCAACTGATTTCCCTGAGAGCTCCATGCTGCAAGAGCCACAACTCAGGTCAACATCGGCTCTGCTTTCGAGCAATGGGGAAGACTGCAAACAGGAAAAGAATCCATGCACTCCAAACAAATATGAGAACGAGGAAGGAAAGATTAGATTAAAGAGCCTTTAATATAATGGCCAACTCATTAAAAAGCCAACATGTTACGACCAATGCTGGAGAAACAGGTCCAGCCCTGATGAAGACCTTTTGGTGAACATTCCCTCGCTGGACATGAAAATGGATTACATCCGACTGTGGAGATCCCCTTACCGAGGAGTGAGGGACTACTGCATCCTTGTGTTTACTGAGACATGGATGAATGGTAACATATCAGACTCTGGTGTTGAGCTAAAGGAGCTAACACTACATAGAGCAGACAGTGAAGCTGCATCGTCTGGTAAGCTCTGTGGTGACTGTGTGTGAATATACACAAACAATTCAGGGTGCTGTGATGTGAAGAGGATTTCCCAGTTCTGCTCTCAGGATGTGGAGCTTTTGACTGTGAAATGTCAACCCTTTTCATCTTACTATTGCACTATATGTTCTGTCTTATATGTTGCACAAATTGTTTTTAAATGTTTTGTTTCTTTTTGCTTGGGGTATGCAAAATGTCATGTCGTTATATATGACAACACATCATCCACATCAACACATCAACATCCAGTTGCTAATGGCTAATGATAGCCTAGTGTAGCATAGCCTCTGAAACATTATGTATCTTCCTTGTGCGTTTCCACTTACTAGTAATGTTAACGCTACTACCTAAAGTTAGCACTGTAACCTTATTCTAAAACTCATCAGTCAGCACTGACTCTGGTTGAGTTTTAAAACTTGGGTGTTGTTTGTGACTGTCTTGGTTGTAACGTTACACTCGCTCTCCTCTTCCGTGTATTGTTACCTTGCCATCGCCTACGTCTATCATAGATGTCATGAGGACGAAATGGAGGAGGGGGGAATAGACCTTTGGAGGGAGGTGGAGTTGCAGGAGGAGAGGGATGGGACTTTGGAGGGGTGCGGGAGTTGTGGATGTTCAAATTTTTTCTAAGTGCTGTGTGAAATGTAAGAAAGGTAAGAGTTGGTTTAAGTGGTGAACTTAAGGCTCGGATATATTTGCCGCATTTAATTTGCCTGGATAGCTGTGGTCACTGTTTATAGTACAATTGAGGGTCCGCATCACCCCCAGCAATAAATAGGAAGGCTAGGTGGTGAGTTTACCATCCTCCCACTGCCAACATTTGGTCAAAGTGAAACCAGGTAGACGCTGTTGTGTCCAGTGATTATTTCTTTCCCATATTGAAATTACAACAAACTTCATGGGGTGCACTGGCTGAAGTTGTCACTGCAGTGTTTTGAACTAGATTGGTGTGTGGAACAGCAGAGTGGAGCATGCACAGTCAGCCCGGTGACAAAAAGATGGGCTGCACATGGATATCTGCATAGAGGTCTGTGCGGACCCTCGTGGATGTGTTTGGACGATGGCATTTTTTGTCACGCAGACCCTCACAGACACACGGACACTGAAACTTGGCCTGTTCTTATTCCCAACTCATCAAATATTGCTGCTGTGTAGGTGATTTTGAGATATCGACGTACAGAGGCACCGATTGAGGCGGTATAATACCTCCACACTGAGCATCGGACATTCCTGATGCTGCTGGCAATTACCATAGTATAAAGAGTATGGAAGTCCTAAAGGCCAGGTAGGAAAGGTAGGATGGGTCAAACAATCTCCAGACTTTCACCTGGGAGCCCGCTGTTCCTTTCCCGTGTGAAACCAAAAGTCCATAAAGTTACTTTAATAACAGCATAATGTGTAAGTATGTGTGCCATGCAAAAGTAGTAGCATGTGTCATATAATTTATGTCATGGGATGTAACATGATGTTATTAAGAACTGTACTTATTTGAAGCCAAACCAAGATGTTTTTTTCTAAAACTAACCACTGGGCTTTGTTGCATTTGTTTTACCTATGGAGTAAGTTTATCTTATAAAAGACTGTATGTATGTGACAAGCAAAAACTACATTTCCTGTGAAAATGAACAATATTTTGAAGACACAATGCGTGTAACAAGCATCATTGAGACACTATCTGTGAACGTCCAAAACAGACACAGGAGGGTCCCTAGTGCAATGGTTTCCAACTGGTCCAGCCAGAGGGTCTAGATTTCTTCTCAGTCATTAGTTTAAGGGCCATACAGTTTTAGTATAAATTCACTGTCATACTTGCATTTGGATATGTTGTTAAGCTTGTCTGCTGTCTCTGTCAAGTAGCTGTATCTTAGTCACTCACTCTACAATAGAAAATGGCACTTCAAAAGAAAAAACATTATGCTGAAAATTCACTGTACTTCAAAACTGGCCTGACATGTTTGCAAGTCACTTGCAATACAAATAAATGCATGTAAATACACAGAGTCAGTCCAATTCAAGGGTGCATCATTCCCATCAAGCTTGCCTACAGCTTGTTCAAAAAACCAGTGGCTGATGGGACTTAAGGATTTAAGGTACTGATTTGATTTGGCCTTGCAAGTGAAAGTGTACCTTCTCTTAGACGGGAGAAGCTGAAACTCTACATGAAGAGGATGAAGAGGGTTTGCCAGAATGGCCTTTGCCCTCTGCGTGGCTCTGGTTTTAAAAACAAAGTCAAGATCAGTCTGACAATATTCCTCAGCTTGTTTTTATTTGAGATGCTGAGGTTACCAAACCAACAGATCATAGCAAAAGTTAAAATGGACTCAATAAAAGAAGAGTAAAACATTTTTAGAAGCTTTTTGTCAGCATTAAAACACCTCAGTTTCCTCAGATAAAATAACCTTTGATTTGCCTTTCTACAGATGGCATCTGAGTTGGTCTCAAAAGACAGTTCGTCATCCAGGATGGTGCCTAGATATTTGTACTGATTGACTATTTCTACAGCTTTACCATTAACAAAGGTTTGGGCTTTGACAGGTGGATTCTTACGAAAATCAGGAATCATGTCCTTTGTTTTTGAGACATTAAGATGCAGATAAGAATCATTACACCATCCAGCAAAATAGTCCAGGACAGGACCATGTCCATCCTCATGATCCTGCAGAAGGCTTACAAGCATGGAATCATCTGCAAATTTTGTGATGAACCTTGAATCAAACATACTCTTACAGTCATTAGTGTAAAGTATGAACAATAAAGGTGACAGAACACACCCCTGAGGCGAGCCTGTGGAGCACAGCAGGGTTTCAGACAGATTATCATTGACACGAGTTCTCTGCGATCTTGCTGTCAGAAAATCACTAGCCAACATATGGTTCCAAAATCAATGCTGGGTATTTTTGAAAGCCTGTGAGCAAGAACATGAGGCTGCATGCAATTAGAGGCTGCATGCAATTAAAGGCTGATGAAAAGTTAGCAAAGCACAGGCATGCATGTGTCTTCCTACCCTCAAGGTGCCAACTAAATTCAACAGTGTTGCCACAGCATCCTCCACCCCTTTCCTGGGTTGATAGGCAAATTGGAGTGGATCAATCACTGCCTGTGTCATAGAAAGTAAACTCTTCTTCACTAAGCGCTCAAAACTCTTCATCACCACTGACGTGAGGGCCACAGGACGATAGTCATTTAATATCTTTGGTGAGGGGACCTTTGCCACTGGGACAATAATGGATTCTTTCCACAATGAGGGCACTTTGTTAAGTAACAAAGACTGCTGAAAGATAAAAGCAAAGATTCTGCTTAAGAATGGGGCACAACATTTAAGCAGATGGCCGCTAATGCCATCTGGCCCCTGACTTTTCCTTTTTTCAAAAGTGCTCCACACACTGATTTCATCATTCGGAATCTGACTGCTTACTGGGGCAGCCCTGAATATGGAAAGTTCATCAGAAAAATCATTTGAATCAAATCTCAAATGAAATTGGTTTAATTCTTCTGCTCAGCTCTGTCAGCATTAGACACTCTTTTTTTCCTGTCCTGAATTCTCACCATAGATTTAATTCCTTTCCACGCAGAGCGAGAATTACCAGCACAGGTATTTGATGAGTTGGGATGTGAAACTACCAATTGGCCCCTATGTGCCGTTGTGACATATTTGTATTCTGTATGTAACAAACACAATTATTGTAGGCAAAACCACAGTCTTTCCTGAATCTCACAAAGTAATTTTTTTTGTAGTTTTGGCGTCTAAACCTAACAAAACTTCTATCTTTTCACAATGTTAACCACTGTTTAAAACTGCAAACATTCCAGCAGATAATTTTAACTAACTGCCACACCACATAATGCAGTGTAAAGAGGTAGTGGTCAATTCACATATTTCTGTGAGATCAGGTTGAAGATGCTGCTGAAATGTAAAAGTGAACATTTAATAATGAGCCAACAATAAGCATGAAGTAACCATTCAAAGTCTCTGTCACCTGTCATCGGCTTGCAGAATCTCCCATTAGTTGGAATATTGTTGATACAACCACACGTTTCGTCAACGACCTCATCGCAGGCTCCATACGTATTACAGTCTCCATGTGACCACACATACTGTTCCTCACATCGGCACTGGGAGTTGGTACCATTTAGATAACACACTAAACAAAGACAAAACATTCATGAGAACAAAGAAAAGAAAGCACAAGCTACTCAGTGATTAAAGGTGTTCAAAGACATGTAGTATTTTCATCCATCCACAGCCTTCTTGATATGTATTTCACACTTGCTTAAGAACTATGAGGAAAATGTAACATCTATCAGATCAATCATTGATAGGCCACCTACTGTTTTTCGTATCAGTCACTGGGCAGGGTTGGGTTCCCGGTGTGGCCCAGTGACTGCAGGATTTAGTATGTTGAACTTTAACTTGTGCGTGTATGCACAGGACTTGCTGTTGCCCTGTCTGTAAAGCCCAGGAGGAACTTTTTGTGGAAATACAGTGCAATTCAGAAGTATTTGGACAAGTCCTGCCTCTCACTGACTGAAGGAGGGGAAATCCACTTTGTAAGAACGAAGGACTGTATAATATGAAATGTCATGTGTAAAGCAAATAAACTTGGAACAGTTTAGTCGTGATAGGGTCAAGAGAACAGGTGCATGAATTTAGCTGCTGTGCTGGTTCCTTGTCAGTCAGCACACCCCCACTTTGAAGAAGCAGGCTGAAGTCTGACCCAGAAACTAAGCAATATACTGCTTTGGATCAGGGTTAGCAACAAACTGTATTTTAGCCCCCTTAAAGAAGTCCCATCAAAAAACATCAACATCATTTTAAGTGTATGCTATGTCGCATTTTTACTGCTTAATCCTTCCATCGGACAGCTCATTCTAATGGGGAAGCCATTGATATTTGCTTCAGTTCCCCGTCTCTGCTCTCGTCAAGGCCACCAGACTCCACTGACAAAAACAGTAATTTTAGCTTGCTTAACACAGCACTGCTGCTCTACTGCTGCTTTAATCAGTTAGTTAGTTTGTGTTTTTTCCGTGATTTCGGTGAATCTGAACTAACCCTTTAAACACAAACACTATGGGCCCTATTTAGATATTCTAAAGTGGACGCATAGTCCATGTCCCAAGTGTGTGCCCTCTTTGTCTAACTAGCAAATGAACTTGTGCTTCTCTGGGTGTGTTGGTCTAAAAATGAGGAGTGGTCAGGCGCAGTCATGGCGCGTTGCTAGTTAGATGACGTAAAAAGCAAATGCGCCAGTGACCAACAAAAACCTGGGCTGCATCCGAAAGGCCCACTGGCATACTGCATACTACTACGTACTACCACTAGATACTACTAATTCACTAAGTCACTTTGATAAGTCACTTTGAACACCTGTCACCTCACACAGTACAATGACATCCAATAAAACTGCTCTGCCATGATGTACTTTCATTATGCCAAACTTAATCATCATTTGTTTTAACAGTACTAGTATTTATTATTATCACAACTTATTTTATTATTGTTGTTTGTTGTTGTCTTTTGAATGTCAAACGAATGTAAATGTCCAATATCAAACTAACTTAATACCGGTATTAAACAGAATCTTGCCGGGCAGCGACCACGTTGCATTTAAACAGGAGACTGATGATGGGGGTAACATGCCGTGCAACATCTACAATTAGGTAGAAGACGAAGAAGAAGCCCGTGGTGCATTTTGGGTAAGTAGTAGCCCTCCAGTATGCTCTGCCATCATACTACAATGTAAGCGTGTATAGTAGGGGTGGTAGCATGCTACTCCTCCCTACTACGATGTCGGACATACTGCATACTAATTTGGTCTACTACAATCCATACTACTTGGCCTTTCGGACGCAGCCCTGGTCTAAAGTCAACGGCGCAGTATTTCGCTGTTAAACAAGTTAGTAATATGCGTCTCTAGGCGGGTGCACAAGCGTGTGCACTCTGCTCAGACACACACGGATCAGCCACACATATGCAAAAGATAACAGGATGCTGGAGAGGAGCTGGGCTCTCTAACCTCCCGGGTTAAAATAAAATAAATTGAATAATTTACATTTATTTGTTGACAGCGTTTCTCTCATGCGTGCGCACTCTCTCTTTCTCTCTCGCAGTCTCACTCTATTTCTTTTCTTTTAACTTTTCTAAGATGACAGATGCTGAATATATACTCCCTATCTGATGCTGTGGCTGTTTGTGGCTGACTGAGAGGGATGTGAACTCAGCTGTGTTAATCAAATTAGGTTGGGTTTCCATTACGCGTGCCAAACGTGCCAAACGGTGCCAAACCCCTTTGATCTGACACCAGATGTGACGGGACAGTCGATATAGAGATACATTTATCGTGTCCTCAGCTGTAAAACACTTAGGCCCAATTCCAATCCAATCCCTTACAGACTCACTGACTTAGAGGCGTGTTCATGTGAAGTGCGTGAGCGTGTGAGGGCTGTCCCATTGTCAAATCGTCGTGAGTCAGCGACTTACCGTAGGTCCATGGATGCGGACCTACGGTAAGGAAATTACCCACAGTTCATAGCGTTGTGACGTCAAATACAGGGGTTGCCCTCGGAACACTGGAAGTGTTATTTTAAAAAAACGAAAACACGGTTGTCAGATATGCAAACAGTAACGTTTATGGAAGGAGAGCGAAAAAACAGATAGATAAAAAATGAAACATTACATTAACAAGGTACATAAACACACATGAAGTCAGAGGAATACCAGTGGTTATATTCCACACATAAAGAATATATATCTATATATCTATCTATCTATATATATACATTCATATACATATATTTATACAGTACAGGCCAAAAGTTTGGACACACCTTCTCATTCAATGCGTTTTCTTTATTTTCATGACTATTTACATTGTAGATTCTCACTGAAGGCATCAAAACTATGAATGAACACATGTGGAGTTATGTACTTAACAAAAAAAGGTGAAATAACTGAAAACATGTTTTGTATTCTAGTTTCTTCAAAATAGCCACCCTTTGCTCTGATTACTGCTTTGCACACTCTTGGCATTCTCTCAATGAGCTTCAAGAAGTAGTCACCTGAAATGGTTTTCCAACAGTCTTGAAGGAGTTCCCAGAGGTGTTTAGCACTTGTTGGCCCCTTTGCCTTCACTCTCACCCCAAACCATCTCAATTGGGTTCAGGTCCGGTGACTGTGGAGGCCAGGTCATCTGCCGCAGCACTCCATCACTCTCCTTCTTGGTCAAATAGCCCTTACACAGCCTGGAGGTGTGTTTGGGTTCATTGTCCTGTTGAAAAATAAATGATCGTCCAACTAAACGCAAACCGGATGGGATGGCATGTCACTGCAGGATGCTGTGGTAGCCATGCTGGTTCACTGTGCCTTCAATTTTGAATAAATCCCCAACAGTGTCACCAGCAAAACACCCCCACACCATCACACCTCCTCCTCCATGCTTCACAGTAGGAACGAGGCATGTGGAATCCATCCGTTCACCTTTTCTGCGTCTCACAAAGACACGGCGGTTGGAACCAAAGATCTCAAATTTGGACTCATCAGACCAAAGCACAGATTTCCACTGGTCTAATGTCCATTCCTTGTGTTTCTTGGCCCAAACAAATCTCTTCTGCTTGTTGCCTCTCCTTAGCAGTGGTTTCCTAGCACCTATTTGACCATGAAGGCCTAATTCGCGCAGTCTCCTCTTAACAGTTGTTCTAGAGATGGGTCTGCTGCTAGAACTCTGTGTGGCATTCATCTGGTCTCTGATCTGAGCTGCTGTTAACTTGCGATTTCTGAGGCTGGTGACTCAGATGAACTTATCCTCAGAAGCAGAGGTGACTCTCGGTCTTCCTTTCCTCGGTCGGTCCTCATGTGTGCCAGTTTCGTTGTAGCGCTTGATGGTTTTTGCGACTCCACTTGGGGACACATTTAAAGTTTTTGCAATTTTCTGGACTGACTGACCTTCATTTCTTAAAGTAATGATGGCCACTCGTTTTTCTTTAGTTAGCTGATTGGTTCTTGCCATAATATGAATTTTAACATTTGTCCAATAGGGCTGTCGGCTGTGTATTAACCTGACTTCTGCACAACACAACTGATGGTCCCAACCCCATTGATAAAGCAAGGAATTCCACTAATTAACCCTGATAAGGCACACCTGTGAAGTGAAAACCATTTCAGGTGATTACCTCTTGAAGCTCATTGAGAGAATGCCAAGAGTGTGCAAAGCAGTAATCAGAGCAAAGGGTGGCTATTTTGAAGAAACTAGAATATAAAACATGTTTTCAGTTATTTCACCTTTTTTTGTTAAGTACATAACTCCACATGTGTTCATTCATAGTTTTGATGCCTTCAGTGAGAATCTACAATGTAAATAGTCATGAAAATAAAGAAAACGCATTGAATGAGAAGGTGTGTCCAAACTTTTGGCCTGTACTGTATATATATATATATGTACATACATAGATATCCATCTATCCATCTATCTATCTATCTCTCTATAGATATATATTATTTGTGTGTAGAATATATGCTGACAATAACCAATAATGATCACGCCCAGAGCCGCCAGTGTCAACAACATTTTGTAGAGAGGGGGATAAGTGCTGTCCCATTCCTATTTGTAGCATCCGGAGCCCTTTCAGACTCTTACACTCAATCACTTACAGCTGAAGTCAGTTAAGTCAGTGAGGGTTCAGGGCTTGAGTCTTTAGGGGCCGGATTGGAATTGGGCCTTACTCTTTCTAGCTGATAGGTCCGCCATCTAACGAGCTCTCCGCCGTGCGCTCCAATCGCGCTTCATTTAAAGGGAATGAGAGGTGACACTCTGATTGGCTTCTTGAATGATACGCCCAAAACACAACCATGACTAATTCACAGAGTAAGTCCAACCCTTTTACACTCTCCGCCATGGCGCACAGCCTGAAAACGCGCTGTCTAACTAGCAGTTGACTGGGATACGCCCATGCGCAGCACACCTGGGGCTTTGCTTTTTAGATCATCTAAATAGGGCCCGATAACTGCTGGAGGCAGCTCCTGTGTTCAGTGATGTTAAATCACTGTTTTTCTCAATGTAGTTTAGCTTTGAAGAGAGCAATATAAGGGGATCATTTTCCTGTTGGAAATCACTATCTGACATTAAGGTGGAGCAGTGAAAATATTCTAAATATAGTGTACACTTAAAGTGATAATGAATTTATAGATGGGACTCTTTTAGCTGGCTAAAATACATTTTCTTGCAATCCCCTCCACAGCAGTAGATTGCTTAGCTTCCATGTCGGACCTCGGCCTACCTCTCCAAAGTGGGGGTGAGCCGACTGACATCTACTGTATGTATTATAATGTCCATGGATAAGTATCCTATATAACCCATTGACATAAAATCTTAACTTTGGTTAGAGGCATTCTTGTAAGAAACTGTAATGTCATGTCAAATACAAGAAATGTTTTCATGACAGAAATAACAATATACGATAGACAGAAACCCATAAGGAAGTGATTTTAAGGAATTAATAGGAACAGCACACTTTACTGCACCTTGATTCACAAAATGATTATCTATGGTCAAATGATCAGAAGAAGCTCCATTCTTACCTGTGGTGATGTCAACTTGTGTGACATTCACAGTGGGAGCCAAGGTCAGAGGAATGTTGTCATTGTCCAGGAAACTCCTAAGGTAGTCCACTGTTTCAAAATCTGCTACATTCAGCTCCACATCCACTGCATACTCAACGTGAGCTAGCAGTGCTGTTAGAAAAATATAGCATGATTTAGGGTCTTTTTGATTTCAGAACATACAATTGAAACGGGATCGATGCTTGATCACAAATATTTTAGACAACTTGGTTAAAGGTAAAATTTAGATTTCAGTTTCCTGAGAAGGTTGATGGTCCTTTGAAATGTCTGGTCAAATTCACCTAAATTCACATAAAACATCAATCCAAGGCATACCATATCAGATCATTATTTGATTACTTTTGATTTCTTTTTACTTGATTACACGCCACTTAGCAACAGTTACTATACTAGATGTTTATCAGATAGTGCTGTCGCAAAATTTAAGGAAATGATGACTCCGTCGTTAAATTCTATACCAAGTCCTTCAGTAACAGAGGTTTCCCATGTCGACTTTAACCTCTCTCAAATTGATCATTTTGTCAATAGCGCCGTAGGCTCGCTGCGAACACTCAATCTGTAGCTCCTCTTAAAAAGAAGTTAACAAGGCAAAGAAAGGTTGCTCCTTGGTATAACTCTCAAACCCGTAAGTTAAAATAAATATTGCGAAAATTTGAAAGGAATTGGCGATTAACCAAATTGGAAGAATCTCATTTAATCTGGGCAGACAATCTCAAAATATATAAAAGGGGCCTCTGCAATGCCAGAGCAAACTATTACTCAGCATGAATAGAAGAAAACAAGAATAACCCCATGTTTCTTTTCAGCACTGTAGCCAGGCTGACTGAGAGTCACAGCTCTATTGAGCCTTGTATTCCTTTAGCCCTTAGCAGTAATGATTTTATGAGCTTTTTTAATGACAAAAGAATTGACCGCAGTAATTTCTTCATCTAAATCATCAATGTGTCTTTTAGACCCCATCCCAAATAGGCTACTCAAGGAGGTCTTATGTAATTAAACCTCTCCTAAAAAAGCCCACCCTGGATCCAGAGGTGTTAGCTATAGACCGATATCTAATCTTCCCTTTCTTTCAATGATCCTTGAGAAAATAGTCACAGACCAGCTGTGTGATTTTCTCTGTGATAATAATTTAATTTTGTTTTAGCTTCTCTGCACTGGCTCCCTGCAAAATCCAGAATTGAATTTAAAATCCTAAATCCCTAATCCAAAAGTAGATCAGGAGCCAGAGCCTTGAGCTATCAGGCTCCTCTCCTGTGGAATTATCTTCCTGTTGCAGCCCGGGAGGCAGACACCGTCTCCACATTTAAGACTAGACTTAAGACTTTCCTCTTTGATAAAGCTTGTAGTTAGTTCTGGCTCAGGCTTGCCTTGTACCAGCCCCTAGTTAGGCTGACTTGGCCTAGACTGCCAGAGGACCCCCTATAATACACCGGGCACCTTTTTTCTCTCTGTCTCTCTCTCTCTCTCTCTCTCTTCCTATTACTGCATCTTGCTAACTCATCTATTCTGGATGTCACTAACTTGCTTGTTCTCTGGAGTCGTTGTGCTCCACTGTCTCTCAGGTTAATTCGTATTGCAGCGGTGCCTTCATGGAGTGGTGTGTGGTTGTGCTGCTGCAGTGGTCCTGCCAGATGCCTCCTACTGCTGCTGCATCATTTGTCATGCTTCTACTCTTATTATTACACATATGATTATTGTCACATATGTATACTATCAGTTACTAATATATTATTAATAAGTATAATATTATTACTTTCATTAATGTTGTTGTAAGCTCCTGTCATTTCTGTCTGTCCTGCGTCTCTCTCTGTCTCTCTCTCTCCCTCTCTCTTTCTGTCTCATTGTGTCATATGGATTACTGTTAATTTATTGTGTTGATCTGTTCTGTACGACATCTATTGCACGTCTATCCGTCCTTGAAGAGGGATCCCTCCTCAGTTGTTCTTCCTGAGGTTTCTACCGTTTTTTTTTTTTTCCTCGTCAAAGGGGTTTTTTTGGGGGAGTTTTTCCTTGTCCGCTGTGAGGGTCCAAAGGACAAAGGGCTGTCGTATGCTGTAAAGCCCTGTGAGGCAAATTGTGATTTGTGATATTGGGCTTTATAAATAAAATTGAATTGAATTGAATTGAATTGAATTGAATTTAAAACTGGTGACAAGGAGATGCATCCTCATGTAATGTTTGTTGTTTTGGTAGGACGTGTGAGTTTGCAAGTTTTTCAAGGATGCGTAATGCTAGCTCTCGGCTAACTGAGCAGCAGTTTACGCTGGTTGCCACTGCATGACCAGAGCCAGGCCAGCATGGAGGACTGTGCTGCTGCAGAAGGTAAGAGGAATCTCTGCGGTGGAAATATGAAAGTAAGGAGTGTGTTGGAACTGTAAAATAACGAAAGATGAGTCAGTCAAATAAAACAAGGAAAAGAGCTAACTGGCAGTGCACATAAGCACAGGGGTAAGACTGTTTTTGGTGCGTTTATGAGGGACCTCGGCCGAAGGTGAGGACCCTCTTGGTTTTGGTGTGTTTATTATTAGGGACCGAGCCTAGAGGCAGAAGACTCCTAACAGAGGAGTCCTTGCCCTACAATTCTCGTGCTCTCACCCCTGACCTAAATCCAACAGGAAGTGAGCTATTTGCCCTTTCAAAGTAAGATTTTGCCTTAAAACTGCCTTTCCTAAAAAATCTTCTTCTCATACACCATTTATCCTATCGGCTTCAAACTTGCACGGATGACAGATCAACTCCTTCTAATCAGATCTTCTGTATAACTTTTCCATTACTCAATTAGTTTGGATTTTATGGGCTCCTAAAGGTGAGATGTCAGAAAAACGTCCTGACGATCTTTGAAAGCTGCCCCATAGGAAAGCAATGGCAACAGGGCGGAGAAAGAGACCAATCTTTGGGCTTATTCTAGCCTTTACAGCGTCTCCCTACTTTGAGTTACAGACTCCATTCCAGCTCTCAAATTTTGCCACAGGTCTCATCTATTCAGACCTGTTTTCATCTTTTTCATATCTTTTACCATTTTTAATCTGTGCCTCTCAAAGTATCATGAGCAAAAGCGGAGAAATTGTCAGTTTATAATGAGTGTGTATTGCATGGAATGCTGCATGCTAGAGTGGAGAGAGCTCTAAAAATCGTCTACAACTTTTGTCTTTAACTCGCTCTCCTGGCCACAATTGTCACTGTACATACACAATTTATATCACAAAGCGTAGGAAAATTTGTCCTGATCACAGACATGTTGACATGGAATCTCTGACACATACACATCTTTGCTGAGTGACTCCAAAGCGAAGGGAGCGCGACTTTTTTCTCATTCACTCCCATGTAAACTGAGAGGAGAAATTTCTGGGAAACAGATGAGGTGCAACACATTTGTAAATCGCTCATATGACTACATTTTTGACTCCACAAATATGAAACATGGCATGTGTGTTCACAACTAGTGGATGTCTCTCAAAATCACATTTTGTGGTGATTGGAGCAACGGTTTGGAAAGGAGAAGAAGTTGTTCGAGACACTTCAAACCCATGTTTGATCAGCTCATGATCAGCATAGGCCTATGCTGATCATGAGCTGTCTGTGTGCCCCTCAGGTGCAGGCAGGTCGTTAATCACCATGACAACAGCTGCAGGCACTGACACGCACACACATCTGTCAGTCTGTGTGTCTCACAATCTTTAAAGGACAGATTACAGCTGCAGAATCTTCATTTGAAACAGCAAATACACATTATTAACACCTAAAGTTCCAAAATGGGCTCTCTAGTGCCACCTAGGCACACTAAAATGGCCACTGCAGCCTGTAGGTGTGTTGTTTTTGTCATCTCATCCTCAAAATTAAGGAACAGGAATCTGATGGGAGAAAATTCACTCATCTAATTTGCATATCGTGATATCACTTCTACATACCTACAGCTACAGAAAGCATTCAAACATCAAAACGTTCAGCTCTGTGAGAATTTTCTGATGTTTGTGGCAATATGTGTGATATTTCTAAATAATTCGCTGGAGGCCGAAACGGGTGCGAGGCGAGGTCCTGCCAAACGCTGCTTGCAGCTTTAATTATTTCTTTCTTTCTTTTACACAATGAGTCCTCGCTTGTTCTTCTATTGAGCAGCATTTTGGCTGCAATCATGGATTAGCAGAATGCCTAGGGGAAGTTTTGCCTTTATCTGTTAATGTTAAAATTTAAAAAAAAAAATGATAAAAGTTGTTTTTTTTTCATTGTGTAATTAAATTTATAGCTCTCACCCAGTAAAGACTCATTGCGTCCCTGTGATGGTTGAAGTCATGAATTTGTAATGGGTTTTTATTTAAAGATTTTTTTTTGGTTATGTTTTTTAACTTATCTCCCACCATGACTGTTAAATTTTTAAAAAAAAAAATGAAGTTAGTTAATTATCCCTTTACAGGCCGGATTCTGTGATGTACCACCCATTTTTATACAAAAACACAGGCCAAAAATTAAATATTCTGTAGTTAGAGAGGGAATTTTTGAAATGATTACAACTGTCTGAGCTCAGGCAATGTTTCTGAGAAATATCAGTTTTTATGCATTTTTACTTTTTTGTAGTGTTAGATTGAAAAGAAAATATGGATTTCACCCAGTTAAGGACTCACTGAGCCTCAGCCTGGTATATATTTGTGTCTGCCTGTGTATGTGTGTATGTGTGTGTGTGTGTGTGTGTGTGTGTGTGTGTGTGTGGTCACACCTGACAGTATAACATTTACCAAACTGTCCAGTTCATGTGGCTCATTAACTTTTGAAATAAATGCCTGATACCAAAAACTTGTAAATACAAGATCTCCAGGTCAAACTCTTTTGTCTAACCCCTGACTCTAACCCACACATCCACATCAACACTAACATAACATTTATTTTATTTTCTTTGCAACAATAGCTTGTAAACTTCAATAATGGAAAACTAGGAGAAAAATACAGGTAATTTTACTGCTTATTATTCAGTCTTTGCTCTACCGGGGAAGCAGGAGAAAATAGAAATACTTCTACTGTTAATATTCTCTCTCTCTTTCTTTCTCTCTCTCTCTCTCTCTCACATGTCCTGTTACTGCATGTCACTAACTCGGCTGTACTGCATGTCAGAAACTCAACCTCTTCTCCAGAGCCTTTGTGCTCCACTGTCTCGCAGGTTAACTTCTATCACAGCAGTGCGACGTGTGAGGTTGTGCTGCTACTGTGGTGTCAAATGCCTCCTGCTGATTTTGTTATCATTAGTCATTAGTCAACTCATCTTGAAGTGCCTGGGCTGTCACCAAACCACATGGTCATTACTTAGCTTAACAATGGCTTCACTCTGACAGATACACAGACAGACAAACACACACACTCACACACATGCACACACACACACACGTATGTGTATGTCTATGAGGGGTCAAACGTTTCACCCAACCACACTACAACGCGTCACTTGCGCCTACTTAGGACACGTCAGATCTGATCAAACCGCGTGAGCGCACGCCTTCATTTTACATAGGTTTACTATGGAGACATGAGTGTTACACACACACCCACTACATGACGTGTAGGCGTTGTTCGCTCCACTGACATGACGCGCTCACACGGCTTATCAGTATGCGTGCACAGCACGTTACAAACGCTACACATACACTACACTTACGGGTGCGTCGCTATGCTAACTAGCTTGCTATGGTAATCAGACGTGCGTGTGTTTACACGTCATGTGAGCGCAGGGGTCAAAAGTGTCAGCTGTGAAGCAACAGCGCATCGTGTTACCGACGTGTGACACGTAGCATCGCTATGCTAACTAGCTTGCTATGCTAATCAGAAGTGCGTGCGTATACACGTCATGTGAGCGCAGGGGTCAAAAGTGTCAGAGTGTGAAGCAACAACGCGTCATGTTACCGACGTGTGACACGTAGCATCGCTATGCTAACTAGCTTGCTATGCTAATCAGACGTGCGTGCGTAGACATGTCATGTGAGCGCAGGGGTCAAAAGTGTCAGCTGTGAAGCAACAGCGCGTCGTGTTACCGACGTGTGTGTGTGTGTGTATATATATATATATATATATATGCTCTGTTGCTAGGGCAACAGCTTTGGTCCCTGTGCACTTCCTGTCAGTTACTGCATTAACAAACATTATATGGATATATATATGTATATATATATATATATTGTCTTTCCTTGTTCAGGCACTATTTTCAACACTTCTACAACAGATCATTTGTTAGCCTCTAATAATAGGATACTTGCAGCTTTATATCAAGGGGAAGAAATTGTCTCATGAAATTGTTATATTATTTATTATACCTACTTATACTATTTCCACAGCAGTTGGGGTGCTGTGTGTTGTTGCCTGTTCTTGCCACAAGGTGGAGTCTAGTTTGAGTTTCCTCCCTTTTTGAAACAGACTGAATTTTCACTAAACCTGCTTTGTGAAACGGACCCTGGTGATTTGCTGAACGATCGTGATGTCGCTACAGCTGGATTGGCTGAGCAAGGGGCTCGACCTTCAGTGTCAACAGTCACCTGGGTAACGAGCGTGACGTCACCGCTGCCGGATTGGTTGAGCGAGGGGCTCGGCCTTCATAATGCCGGCCACATGGAAGCCGCCTCCTCTCTGTAGCCTAATTTCACTGTGAAATTCTGCCGGAATTCCGAGGACTACCCTTTTTCGCGATGGGAACATCAAAATTCATTATCTACAGACCTTCACGATTCCAAAAATATAGGTTTCATTTAGAAATCCACCGTGACCATGGGGACCCCCCCTTCCTACTAGACTACACAGTCTGGCCACTGTCAAAGCCTGGCTGGGAACAATGTCTTCCTGAAAACATTGCTGGTTGCTTAGCAACCTCATAACAACAACACAAAACTGTTCCCTCTGATTAGGTAATGTTAAACTAATGTATTCTCAGACAGACAAATGAGAAAGCCTATCAATCTTCTCATCTAACTTTCAGTTAGGAAGCCTCAAAGTGTATTTTCCAATATTCGTATCTTTTTTGATAATATTTATAAATCAGACAAACCATTCCTTTTCTCCCTGGTGTGAGGTAGAAAGGGTTCTTCTTCATTGTGTACCTGCGAAAACAGGGTTAAATAATTACTTTGTGTTATTTAACAAAACTTGTGATCCCATATTTTCTATTCAGTATCATAAACACAGTGGACCTACCGGTAAAACCTGGCATGAAGAATCATTGAAGTTCCCTGTTTCCAAAATAGTGAGAGTCACTAGAAGGGCGCAGATGGTCAAGCCATTCTTATATACTGCCATTCCTTTTGAGAATGGTTGAGAGGAACAGAAAAAAACAAAAAATGATATAGTGAATTTATCCAGCCTCATTGTTTCACAGACTAATGTCTGTATTTTTATCCAGTGACAGAGATGTGGAACTTCCGTATGAACAAATTAGCAACACCAAAATACAAAATACTCACCTGAAAATATTTCACATCAAAACTATTCATACAAGCAGTGATGTGAAATGGTGACAGTTGCTACACTTGCTCAATGAAAGGTTTTGATGCAAATCTGAGACAACTAGTAGGATCCTGCTGAACCCAAGCAGCATCAGCCATACTGTCTAAGGTCACTTACTATACAGCCTAAGCTACTGGTAGCTACTTTACATTCACAATGAACAAATGACGCAGAAACATTGGTCTTTAATTACTGATTAGCAGTTTGCTAGAGCAAGTCTTTAAAACTCTCCAGCTGATCCAGAATGTGGCAGCATTCAAACTGACAAAAACTAAGAAAATAGATCATGTTTCTCCTGTTTTAGCTTCTCTGCGCTGGCTCATTCAAAAATCCAGAATCCTGAATTTAAAATTATTTTCCTTATTTACAAAGCTCTGTCATATCTTAGTGAGCTCGTAGTTTCCTATTATCCCACCAAAGCACTGCACTCTGAGAATGCAAGGTTTAGTTGTGGTTCCTGAAGTCCCCCAAAGTAGAATGGGAGCCAGAGCCTTCAGCTATGAGGCTCCCCTTCTATGGAACAATCTTCCTGTCTTGCTCCCAGAGGCAGACACCATCTCCACATTCAAGAGTATCTTGAAGACCTTCCTTTTTGATAAAGCTTATAGATAGGGCTAGCTCAGGCTTGCCTTGGACCAGCCCCTAACCAACCTCCTATGATACCCTGAGCCCTTTCTCTCCTTCTCTCTCTCTCTCTCTCTCTCTCTCTCTCTCTCTCTCTCTCTCTCTCTCTGCTGTGAGGGTCAAAGGACAGAGGGATGTCATATGCTGCTAAGCCCTCTGAGGCAAATTGTGATTTGTGATTTGCGGGCTTTACAGATAAAACTGTATTTTATTAAATATTTGTGACATTTTGTAATAGCAGCTAGCCATCCTGCAGAAGTAAACTTATATGTTGGGCCGGTCCCAAGCCCAGATAAATGCAGAGGGTTGTGTCAGGAAGGGCATCCAACGACCGCCATTGGTGCTGTTGACCTACAGGCTGCCGGTGGAAATTAAACTTTTGAGAGGAGGAATGCATGTCTGTAGGCAGAGAGAGAAGAGGAACGGCAAGAGTCTAGAACTGAGAGTAGGGACTGTGTTTTCAGGAGACCAGGTGGAAAGGTAGCAAGGCTATAAGCTTAGGAGCAGGGTTCAAGCTGTTTTATCATGGTGTAGATGGACACACAGGTGGACTACACCTTGTGTAGACAATGTTATCTGAAAGAGATCAGTGACTGCAAAGTCATGGCAGGTGAGAGATAAGATAAGATAAGATAAGATAAGATAAGATAAGATAGGATACACCTTTATTGATCCCACAATTGAGAAATTCCAGTGTCACAGCTGTCAAGGGTAAAGAGTCAAATTAAAGATTTCAGTATTTAAAAAAATTTAAAAAAAACTAGGCATGCAGAAAAAAGTACAAAAGATACAAGAAAAAGCAATAAATAATACAATAATAATAAAGAGCAGAGGATTAAAAAAAGTGAGCAGTGGATTAAAGATTAAACATTAAACATATTTAGTGCAAGTGAATATTGAATGTGCAAATAACAACATGGGGGACAACAATGCTTATAGTGGTGTCCATAAAGTAAAGTGTGAAAGTGTAGCCAGACAGCATAGGATGGTGGTGTGTAGGATGACTCTGGTGGTGAAGATGATGAAGAGGACAAAGGCAGAGCAGAGGATGAAGTGGTGGAAGCAAAAAAGGCAGAGGGTTGTGTGGTTTTCAGGGAGGAGTTGAGACAGCCTCTGGGTGGCCAGGAGGTGCTCCCAAATGTCTGGACAACTACAGCTAATGTGATCACAGAGACAGGTAGAATAGTAGTTGGTGTGTCATCTGGAAGAAGGGAGACCTGGTGGTGGAATGAGGAAGTGCGGGAGTGTATACAGAGACAGAGGTTGGCTACGAAGAAGTGGGCCATTAAGAGGACTGAAGAGACAGTACACGGAGATTCTAGTGAAAGTTAAGGCAGGGGTGGCAAAGGCCAAACAAAGGGTGTACGACGACTTGTATGATAGGCTGGACAGTAAGGAAGGAGATACTGATTTATGCAGGTTGGCGAGGCAGAGAGATAGGGATGGGAAGGATGCGCAGCAGATTAGGGTGATTAAGGATAGAGATGGGAATGTATCAGTATTGTATTGTGATGGGAAGATGGAAGGGGTACTTTGAAGAGTTGTTGAATGAGGAAAATGAGAGAGAACAAAGAGTAGATGAGGTGATCATCTCCTGCACCTTAATAATATCTGTACTGTATATATGTTATTTATATTGTTCATATTGTTTCTTTTGTATATATTCTGCTTATATTGTTATAAAGTTATTTTATTATCCCATACTGCTATAATATTATTTTTATCTTTTACTTTCTATTTTTGTACTTTACTGCCAAATAGGAGCTGCTAAACAGATTTTCACAGTGATATTGTCTGATAATGTTAGCAGTGACAACAAAATATTCTATTCTATTCTGGAGCAGGAAGTGGTAAAGATTACTAAGGATGAAGTAAGGAGGGCACTGAAGAGGATGAAGAGTGGAAAGGCAGTTGGTCCTAATGATATACCTGTGGAGTTATGGAAGTGTCAAGGAGAGGTGGCAGTAGAGTTTCTGACTAGGTTTTTCATAAATAAAGATAAAGTTAAAGATAAAGTTGATAAGCTATGCAATAAAGCTATGGTCAAGAGCAATGGAAGCTAGACTAAGAGCAGAGGTGAGCATCTGTGAGCAGCAGTATGGTTTCATGCCAAGAAAAAGTACTACAGATGCAGTATTTGCTTTGAGGATGTTGATGGAGAAGTACAGAGGTCAGAGGGAACTGCATTATGTCTTTGTAGATCTAGAGAAAGCATATGACAGGGTGCCAAGAGAGGAGCTGTGGTATTGTATGAGGAAGTCTGGAGTGGCAGAGGAAGTATGTTAGAGTGGTGCAGGACATGTATGAGAGCTGTCAGACAGTGGTGGGGTGTGCTGCAGGTGTGCCAGAGGAGTTTACAGTGGGAGTGGGACTGCATCAAGGATCAGAGCCCCTTCTTGTTTGCTATGGTGACGGACAAGTTGACAGATGAGGTTAGACAGGAACTATGATGTTTGCAGATGACATTGTGATCTGTAGCGAGAGAAGGGAGCAGGTGGAAAAAAATGGAGGTGGAGGTATGCCCTGGAAAGGAGTGGAATGAAGGTTAGCTATAGCAAGACAGAGTGCGTGTGTGTGAATGAGAAGGAGCCAAGTGGAACGGTGAGGGTAAAGGAAGTAGAAATCAATAAGGTGGAGGATTTTAAGTACTTAGGGTCAATAGTCCAGAGCAACGGAGACTAGTGTTGTGAGGGCCGACCCGTAACCTGCGGGTCTCGCGGGTTTCCAGCAGGTTGGGCGGGTTGTGTAAATAGATGCAGTTGTACAGGCGGGATGGAGTGGGTCAAATTATTTCATAAATGCGGGACCCACGGGTTGGAAAAAACCCCGACCCGCGCTTCACAAACCTCACGGACTACATTTTTTCATCTGCGTAATATTGCGAAAATTAGGCCTATCCTGACCTGAAAAGATGCAGAAAAATTGGTCCATGCTTTTGTTACCTCAAGGCTGGATTACTATAACTCTCTATTATCAGGTAGCTCTAGTAAATCCTTAAAAACTCTCCAGCTAATTCAGAATGCAGCAGCACGTGTACTAACAGGAACTAAGAAACGAGACCTGGCTCCCTGTAAAATCCAGAATTGAATTTAAAATCCTACTGTTAACTTATAAAGCTCTAAATAGTCAAGCTCCGTCATATCTTAGAGACCTCATAGTGCCTTATTATCCCACCAGAACACTGCGCTCTGAGAACGCAGGGTTACTCGTGGTTCCTAAAGTCTCCAAAAGTAGATCAGAAAATTATATCTTATTGAAAAAGTCGATGTATTTATTTAAACACTAACTTTTCAATTATTTTTTACAACATCCACCCCTCAGAAAGTAATGAGTTATTCAGAAGGTACATGTTTTGGAATAGAGCTGATTAGATCTACCCCAGTGAGTAGAATTCCAATACATCACCATTATCACTTTCAATTTCCTACCTTTAAAAACAAATATGCTGAAAAATGGTCCAGCAAACTGTTTGTCTGGTCTTTTCTAATCACAGGTAGAGCTAATATTCTTTGTCATCTGTCTGCTATGGCACGCCTGTATTCTGTGTGGATGGGTTTCTGTGTGTAGATTTGTGGATGTATGTTTTGTGTGTATTTGTGTACTTTTCATTTACCATTTTACCTTTATAAAAAGCCTCCTGTGAACGCATTGCAAATTAACATTTCACTACAAACACTAAGCAAAATGTGGTTCTTGTGCATATATGTACAACCCTACTGCTACTGTGATGCCCATATTAAAAAAATAAACTAGAAAAAGAAACTAAAAAAACTAAACTAAACTAAACTTCTGTGTGTCAAATGACAAATATGTGAAATAGACACATAATTTCAAAAACTCTCTCACAAACAGCAGTAATAGGCCAAGGCTGTTTAGCCAAGGCAAATGTAGACTTAGCTGACAGGCAAGTTTTTAAATTTTATCATGTGGGAAGAAAGACAGAAGGAATTGGAACTCTGGGAGAACAACAAGAGGAAGAGGAGCAGGAAAGGGTGGGCAAGCATAGGATACATATTTTTATTATTTTTTAGAATCAGATATTTGATATGATATATAGCTTTTATATAATTTATAATAGATTGTCAGTGTGTTTCCTTGCCAGATTTGCTCAGAGAATGTGCAAAGAAGGCCAGACACCAAAACTATCACTGCAGATGGTGAGCCGGATAATAACTGCCCTGGAACTGTGCACCACAATATCCTGTCACAAAAAAAAAAAAAGTTTGAAAAAATATACTGACATTCCAATTGATCACACACAAAAAGCGCCATAAATCAACTTCATCCAGTAACTACTGAACAAATAAAAGTCAAGCCAATTATTAATAATGCTCTGAGGGTTTCTGAAGTAAATAATTATCTCATTACGTCAGTGCTTTTGATCTATGTACCGCTTTGTCATTAAAATTCCGAGTGTGACTTTGGGGTTGGTCAACATTTTAAGCCATGGACTTTAAAACTTGTCTGTACCAGGTATACCAATGCAAAATTGTCTTTCTAAAGGATATTTTTACTCTTATTTACTAATTTTACTATAACACTATTGGTACTGTAATTGAATTGTTGATATATCCTTGTATGGGCGTTGTTGGCCGTTCCTTTGTTGCATCTATGATGTGAGCATTCTCTTCATTATTCCTACATTACTTTGTGTCATGACTAAAATCATTTGGAGTAACATTCAGTAAAATTTGGAGTGCTAGGGTTACAGCACTATCTGCGAGTCCTGACAAACTGGGTGTTTGCCATCACCACAATTGGACCAGGCCCGGACTGGACCACGGGAGAACCAGGGAGTTCCCCGGTGGCCTGGCCCGCAAGTGGCCTGCTCTGGCCTGCCTGTCTTTTTTTTTAAAGTGCGCTCTGCAGTGCAGGCTGTGCAGCGCAGGTGGCCGTGCTGGCTGGCAGAGAGCCCACCTGCTGTCAGAAATGATAGGTGCTTGTCAGTATTTGGCGCAACGATTGGTCAAAAAGGGTTTTTTGTAGATTCAAGACTTGATTAGTTTGTTGCGCTTTGCGCTCCGCACCCGCCCCCAAATCAGCGCGCCTGTAAACTGAAAGCAGCTTGGTTGTGGAGAGTCAGATGGAGCAGAGAGCAGAGGGTGTGTATGTGTGCCTATGTGTGCAGACTGTGCAATCGGAGCTCTGCAGCTCAGCAGTGCCGTTACAATGGACCGCAAAAAGAGGAAAGGTGGAGCTGAACGGGAGAGAGATTAAAAAAAAATAAAAAATAGGGCCATTGAGGAGGAGGCGGCAAAATGTCATAAACTTACAGATATGTTCAGAGCCCCCCCAGCCCCCAGCAGCAGCATGACGTCGTCAAATGAAGATGCTGCAACAAGTAGCCTAAGTTATTAGTCATACTTCTACTGTTATTATACACATATGATATTATCATACATGTATACTGCCTGATACTAATACATACTTTCAACATATTGTACCACAGTAGCCAGAACTATAACGACAATATTATTACTTTCATGAATGTTGTTGTAAGCTACTGTCATTACCGAGGATGTCATACAGATTACTGTATTGTGTCATACAGATTACTGTTAATTTGTTATGCTGATCTGTTCTGTACGACATCTACTGCACGTCTGTCCGTCCTGGAAGAGGGATCCCTCCTCAGTTGCTCTTCCTGAGGTTTCTACCATTTTTTTTCCCCGGTAAAGGGTTTTTTTTGGGGAGTTTTTCCTTATCCGCTGTGAGGGTCTAAAGGACAGAGGGATGTCGTATGCTGTAAAGCCCTGTGAGGCAAATTGTATTTGTGATATTGGGCTTTATAAATAAAATTGATTGATTGATTGATTGATTGATTAACATAGAAAAGTAAGAAAACTGGTTATTCTCAACATGAGGTCCAGGGAGGATGGGGACTAACCCGAGGCCAAATAAATCTAATGTTACTGAAATAAGATCAGATAAGTTGAAATTGCTGCTGACATATATTTTTACTTGTTTTACTGTTGCATTGAATATGGGTGTTGCCATATTGATATGCTGACATCAAAATGATTTGCTGACAAAATAATACAATCATGTTGTTTAGTTCAGCATAATACCAATTCATATAGGAGTCCTGGTTTATTGAGGGGCACATTTGGTGAGGGTAGGGAAGAGAAAAGCACTGGACAGGAGAACTATGAGTAGGGTTGCTGTTACAGTTGTGTTTAATAGAGTTGTGTGACTGTCAGTCTGGAATAATGAGCTTTGGTGATTACTTAGCCCATATGTGTGTCCGTGTGCATGTGCACGTGTGTGAGCACATAACGTGTGGATTGGGTGGCCTGGGTGGATGTATGACTCCCAGCCTGAATTTTTGTCCCAGTCCGGCCCTGAATTGGCCAGCTAACACTAGCTAGACCCCCCTATCCTATAATATGACAAAAAAGTGGGTGGAAAACACATAAACAAAAAGTAATGTTAAACTAGCAATAATAAATCCAAACTTCACATTGGTTTCTAGTATACACACCTTTATTGGCGTGTCCTCTTCAAGTTAATTTTAACAGCAGCTAACAGAAGCTTCCACATAGTGTTGGCTGCGAGTCCACAAGATCCAGTCTTGCTGGATGGTTCAGCAGCAGAGGATTTTCATCATTTTTAAGATGCCAGAATGGAGACCTGTTCAGAGTTAAAAGTGAGTGAGAAATGCATGAAAATACTTAAGAAAAGATATTTAAACGTCAATCTGACCACGTGTGGAGGTCCAACGCAGGGATGCACCGAATATTCAGTAACCGAATATATTCGGCCGAATATTGCAAAAAACCACACATTTGAATAATAGTGCCGTGTTTTGATGACGCAATCAAACAGCGTGCGGTGATGGACGGAGTAAAATGTTGGCAGTTGAGACTAAAAATAGTTTTGTGCGAGCAAAAGAAATCAACCAGCAGCAGAAATGAAAGGCGAATCCTGACGGTTGTGGGTTGAATGGAGTCACAGACACAAACAGGAATGTATTCCTGTCCTGCCATAGTGCTCCGCGGCGCAAGATAATGGCTTACTGGCGACGGAGAAGCCCGGTTCCAGGTCCAATAATTTCTTCTTCTTGGTGTCATGACTGCCAAAAGTACCTGAACAGCTGAGCCGCGGCAGCACACAGGTATGTGACGTGTCAGAGGAGAAACAAGCCGTTCACATTTCTCTCTTTGTGGCAGGTAACGGTCCACAAACCTCTCCACACTTAAGGGACTGTTCTTAATTCGTCAAGGAAGGAGGGAGGCTGGTTGATTTTTATTTTTTATCTATTTTATTTCGATCCCACACTATGTTAATCACTTATTGATGCCGTTTTTGAAGTATGAATAAGTCAGTAAGTAAGTTATTCCATTGAAATATCATTGACATATTATAGAAAAGTGATTAATCTTTTTATAAATGACAAAAGGCACATCTGCCTCATTTTTGTTGTGGTATTGTGATACTGCTCAAAACCATGATACTTTCACTGGAATCGTACCAAGGGTCCCAATTTTGGTACCATGACAACACTAATCTGGAGGGGGTTCATCTGCAAAAACGAATGAAAAACTATACAATTCGGTACTCAGTATTCAGCCAAGCTTTTAATTTTATTCGGCTTCGGCCACAAATTTTCATTCCGGTGCATCTCTAGTCTAATGGGACGCAATTTAAAAGAGACCAATTATGCTCATTTTCAGGTTAACTTGTATTTTGGGTTTCTTCCAAAACGTGGTTACATTTTTTAATGTTCAAAACACACATTATTTGATTCATACTGTCAGCCTAAATACACCTGTATTCATCCTCTGTCTGAAGAGACTCCATTGTAGCACCTGTCTCTTTAAGCCCCTCTACCGAAAAAGCACAGTCTGCTCTGATTGGTCAGCATTTCTGGATTTTCTACATCTGGACACTGTTGGCAGAACTTCACACATACCCCTTTTGCACCAACATAGAACCAGTTCACACCCAATTTTGAATCATTCAGACCATTTCGACTGTAAGTAAATTGATTCAGAACCTGCAAAGTTGTTTCTAAGCTGGAACCAAAAATAGCAGGTTTTCCTTGACCTAAAGTGCAAACTGTGACAGCATCAGTGGGCATGTCATATTCTACAGGCTGGAAAGAGAATGGAGAAGGCAACAATGGAAAGTCAAGTGAGAAATTGTCAAACAAAAAAAGAGCATGCAGTGGTCTCATTAAAACTAGGTTCATTCTTGTTTTTGTTTTTTTCTGTGATAACAGAATAAAAGTTAATAGTTGCATTCTACAATTTTGTTGCTAGTGTAAACTTCTGATGTGTATTTAGCAGCTCCCTTAGTTGATATCACATCCTTGATTATAATGGTTACGCGCAAACCTGATGGAAACGCGGGCTGGTTTGCTGGATAGCACCCAGGTTCCAAGAATCCCAAAAGGAACCAGAGATAATTGGTGGAAAAGGGGTAACAGAATCCTAAAAGGAACCAGAGATAATTAGTGGAAAATGGGTAACAGAGGGCTTTCAGCCAGGAAAGGATTTAAGCCTAATTGTGGTTTGGGTTAAAATGAGTAGATGTCTGCCAGAAAGGCAATCTTCTCCCATGTGTCAACTGCACCCTTGGTGTCTCTGAAAAGCCAGTGTAGCCAGCAGAATGATTGTAGAGGATAGCAGCACTTTCTACTGTACAAAAAAAGACCGATAAAAGCTTCTAAGCAAATATGTTGAAAACTAGACATGATCCAACAGAAATAGTTCAAAATTGGGCTGAACTGAACAACATCAAGATTACATATTCCCATAACATAAGTATCTAGCTACATGTAGCAGTGTAGACTATGTGATGTTAATGCTTGAGATGATGACCATATAAATCAATCCGTCACAAATTGATGTCAGCTTGTCTCTAAAGAATACAAAAAAGTAGGAGTATTCAGAGTGACCTGAAGCCAAGTTTTTTGCTCCCAGGAATTACTTTTGCATGCATTTATGTCATTATTTGAAAACTCTGGCCACTTTTAATGAGAGCATCTGACGTTAAAACATTATGACAGAAAATAAGGAAAAGTGTTATAGGGGCTTTTTGGTGCTTGCATGGTCCAAATATGCACTTGAGCTCAGAAGGTAGAGCGGGTCGTCCACTAATTGGAAGATTGTTGAAAGGGATGTCCCGATCCAGCTTTTTCACTTCCAATCAATACCTATATTACAGCCTTTTGGCCGATACCGATACCGATCCGATCCAAGCGTGTATTATACATATTCACTTATTTTGTTTTCAGTCATGTTAGAAAAGGTTTGATCAAGCGATATTACTCTAGAACAACTACTTAATCGGGTTAGTTAGAATGATCCACAGCAGTTGGTAAGAGTAACTGACCCGTTTATTGTTAACAGGGTTAAATAAACAAACTTTCAACTTGAACATTAACATTAAATAAAAAAATTTAGCTGTTTTGCTTTGGTTGCTTTGGCCTCTTAATAAATAGAAAATAAATCAACACAAGAAATCTTTAAAATGTCTAACACTGAAATTAAAATAGCAGCAAGACTCCACACACTTGTGCTTTGGCCCCCTAATAAATAAAAAATAGATTAACACCACAAAACATTGTTGACATTTAACAAACACTGCAGCCTTTCCTTTTCGGTTATTTTAGCAGGGTCAGTGCCAGCCTGGTGCTGCTGTTTCCTGGGACCAACAGAGGGGACAAAAAACCACACACAATATTGTACAACTGTTACAAGCATTAGTCCATCCATGGCTCCAATTTCACTAATTGTGCCCAAAACAATGTCATCAGTGCTCTTTACTTAAACAGTAACCCCCGGTTCCACCGGGCACATCAGCAGCATGACACGTCTGCAGCGCAAGTCCGGTAGCAGCTTGAGTCCGGTAGCAGCTCGCTCCCCTGTTAATCAATTACAGCAGCTCCACCGGCAACGGGAGTGGCGCGACAACCACCGTCTGTCGTGCGACAACTCTCTATTTTAGGAGGCTCTTCTATTTTTGTCGCGCTACGCTCCAGCAGATAAAAACTACATGAAATAGTGTGCTAAACGAATAAAGTGTGTTTTTAAATGAATAAACCATTATCAGAGGTGATATGTGACATTTGAAAGCGAGTACAGTAAACAAACAAACAGTACAGTAAACTTGTAGATAACTCAAGTATATGTAATAACTTAGGTGGGAAGTACTTTAACATTTCATGCTGCCTACATGCAGCCTCTCAGCTCAGCAAACGGTAAACAACCCCGGAGGCTTCTTTATGTGTTGCTTCCATACACAGTCAGTGGAGCCCAGATGAATACGCCACGACGCTGCGCTGACGTGATGATTACGTTTGCAGCCGGTGGACTCTGGGCGTAAGAGTGTAAACCAAATAAAAATATCACTCTCAAAAAACCAGAGCAGAAAACAAATAGTTAACTGAATTCCTACTACTCTTCCTATCCTCCGTTGGTGTCATCTGCATGCTGGCCTGATGGATTGAAATTTGATAGTAAGTGCTGGAGCGGATTACTGAAATGGACTGCTTGAATCGCGGAGCGCTGGGCTGGCCAAAAAAACTGGATCAGAGTCCGTGAAAAACTGGATCGCAATTCTAGGATCAGCATTTTTCCATGCAGTCCGAGCCGATGCACGTTTTTTGCTAATATCAGTGGCAGATATCGATCCGAATATTGGATTGAGACATCCCTAATTGTCAATTTGAACCCTGGCTCCTCCGGTCCGCATGTTGTAGTATCCTTGGGCAAGATACTGAACCCCAAATTGCCCCCAAAGGCTGTTCCATTGGTGTGTGAGTGTATTAAAAACTGAGTAGCAGGTGGCACCTTGTATGGTACCAGTTTGGCCACCAGTGTTTGAATCTGTGTGAATGGGTGAATTTGCCGCATAGTGTAAAAAGTGCCTTGAGTGGCTGGAAGACTAGAAAGGCACTATACAAGTGCACTCCATTTACCATTTAAAGACAATCCATAATGATATAATTGGATATGGCACACAGACATAATGTGCTGAGAGTAGTGACAGTAACATGTCATTTTAAGTCATTAGTGTGTGAGGGAATACCAGTTGGTTCACAGGTGCAGCACTTAACAATTGAACTATTGTCACATAAATTCAAGTCTGATATGTCTGGATAAAATCGCTGTCAAGAGCTAGATATAATCTCTAGCATTTTACATCCCTCAGTCTTAGCAAAACAAAATGCAGTACATGCTGCTGTAGGTTTATGATGATAGGTGGCTTCAGCTGGGTAGTCAGCTGGAAACATCAGTGTTTTTTTGTGTTGGCTGGCATTGTTTTCAGGTAAGCTGGCTAAGCAACAGAGGGCTGTCTGAAATCACTTCCTTGTTAACAGCTCATGGTGAACTTCTACCATAGTGCAATCGGTAGCATACCGACCTCAGTGTAGTTCTCCAGCTGCCCTCCAGAGGGTGGTAAAAACAGCAGGGAGAATCATCGGGACCAGTCTCCCGGAGATCAGCACCATCTACACCACCCGCTGTCTGCGGCGGGTACACAACATCCTGTGTGACCAGCACCACCCTGCATATCACTTCTTCCACCTGCTGCCCTCTGGAAAGAGATACAGGTCCATCCGCGCCAGAACCAGCAGACTTGCCCACAGCCTCTACCCTCAGGCAGTGAAGCTACTAAATGAACAGCCCTCCCCCTTTCTGCTCCCATCCATCTTCACACATCACATTCCACCACTACAATAACTGTGAACTAGGTCTTGCATTGCTGCAGCTCCCACACAACATTTCACTCACCTCTGTCTACTGCCTCAACCCCTGTTCTGTTTCACACAGAGGATGACAGTTGATGCGCTTTTCTCTCTTGCACGAGTGACCGATGAATGTCTATTTCTGCTGCTGTAATGTTACTGTCCATAAATGTCTGGGTATTTGTGGTTTTGTGGTTTTACTAAGCTGGACTTTATTGTCATATGCATTTCATGCACTTTTTAACACTTCTGCTGGGCTTCTCTGGACATTAATGTCATATGCACTTTTTGCACTTTCTAAAAATACTTCTGTGTCAGTATTAAGTTGCTCATAACGATATCTTGTTATTTATAACTGTTATTATGACAATGACAAATAAAGAATTGATTGATTGATTGAACTGATTCCCCCCTCACTATATGACATATGTAATAATTAAGTGTAGTGAGCAGTAAATGGGGATTTCAGACACTTACTAATCAAAAGAACTTTATAACTTGCATGTGTTCTGTAAAGGAAAGTTTAAAGTAGAGAACCAAACAGGTGAGTGTATTGATGTCAGGGTCAGAGAAGTAGACAAACAAGAAGTAGACAAAAGGTCTCTCTTACTTTGTCTTCTACAGTGAGTGACTGAGAATTCAAATGTGCTGCCCTCCTCTTTGGCTTTATATTTCTTTGTTATACTTAGACTTGAAGTTTGTTGTTACCATTTCTGGATGACAAATACATATTTAGTAAAAAAAAAAAAATCAACAGCAATGTCTAAAGCATTGATATTTTGTCTTAAAGTAATGTCAGTACTGCTTTTGCTCTCATTGCACTTTTTAAAAAGTATAAAAGAGACAGGGACGTATTGAAGGTATAAATACTATGAAAATGATTTATCTCAATGATCTCTATGAAAACCTTTATCTCTGCTACATTAAAAATTGTTCAATACTGTGAAAAACTGCATGAATAATGATAATAATTATAAATATTTAAGTCAAACTGCTGAAATATCATATATATCAAACAATGACCATTATTAATGTCAAAAGAATTTGTGTATATGATTACTTTGTCAGTCCAAAAAAGCTTTCCCAAGTCTAACCCAGAAATATCAATCCCTTCACTGAAAACACACAGCAAATACTGCATAGGCTAATTCCACAAAGATACAGATGAGTCAGAGCAAACAACTTTATAGTAAACAAACTATCAGGAAAAGTGATTTTATCATAACCTCAATCATTTTACACACCAGCACAGACAAATTTACATAGATAAGGCTAAGGCACCATAGAAAAGATTTTTCGACAACTAGAAAAGAGGTCAGATTGTAAAAAAACAGCTCAGTCTCAGTGATCCCATTCCTAAAATCATCAACACCAAAAAACCTATTAAATAAAGTCCCCAAAAAATAGGCATTTTCACAGACATGTAAATAAACCAACTTTCTGAACAAAGCTTCTTACCATCCTCTCTCTTCTGCTGTATTTATCCTCTGTGTGTTTAGGAAACATACTTCAGGACAGAAGCCTGCAGTGGTGTGTGGAGTGTAGAGTCTGTCAACTCGCAAGTGGAACTATGGGAATCATGCTGAGTGAATAACTTCCTGAAATCCAGTAAGTGACACACATTGCTGGCAGTGGCTCAACAGGTTTATCTCCTCAGTTTCCGTGTCTGATTTTATCAGCTCTTCTGTCTTTGTACTTGTATGTTTATGTGGAATAAAGATGGTTAGATTAATGGGTAATCCAAAATAAAAGGTTTTTGTTTTTCCTAAATAGTTAACAGGAAGGAATTCTTAGACAATGGCAGAAGCAACAACTTGGCAACACAGTTAAAAGGTAAACTGATAACACAAAGCACCAGGGAAACAGTGACTCAGTGTTTAACACAGTGGCAGCTAGATTTAAATCTAGATCAATCCACTGTAGGTTGTGTAGCAGACAGCCAGCCAATGTACAAGAGACTCACTTCTATTCTGTGGTCATTAATTAAAAGGGAAAAAATGCACAACATTTGCTTTTGTTCCCAGATCTCTCTCAGATCTTTAACTTAAACCTGTAAAAATCACAGGTTTGAGTTAAAGATCTGAGATATTTTCATCCACACTTAAAACTAATTTCTCGGAAATTCTAGGTGCAAAATACTAGTTAATAAGCATTAGGATGGTCACAATAAAAGGCTACTCTTAAATATGCAGTTTGATCACACAACACAATGACACAGATGCTCCAGGTTTTGGTGTTCCATTGGCATGCTGACTGTAGGAATGTCCACCAGAGCTGTTGCTGGTCACCTGGGCCCAGTATTTCAAAAGTTGTAATCTGGATCAGAATAATCCGGATAATGAAATCCTCCTTTTCTCAGTCAGGGATCAAGGTGATCCTGCTGACTTTATCTGGGTATTTCAAAACATTGGCAGGGTGGATCACTTTGATCCCAATCTGACTGGATACGGATTTCCAAATCTCATGACTCCGCCCCTGGATCTGAAACATTTCCCCTTTGGAAAGTACTAGTACTAGTACTAAGTAGTAGTATGAATTATGCGGTTCATTCAGAAGTGTCAGAGGACTGAGTTCTTGTCCATGTGCTTATTATGTTAATTCCTGTGTTGTTTCTTGCACTCTCTCTGAAAAGAAAGAAAAGAATGTGCTATACAAATACATTTGCTTTGCATTACATTCCCTTGCCTTTGTCTGACAACAAATGTTGGATGTTCTGGTACAAATGTTACAATGTTAGGTGAAACTAGACATTAAGAAATAGGCCTGTAGGCCACATAAATAAAATAGAACAAAATGTAGATGATCAATAAGGTAATCAGTCATTAAAAAAAACAATCAAAGTAACAGATAAATATTTAGCATTCGGAAGTATGGCCAAACAAAATTTGTTTATGCTTGAAATTACTCACAACTTAAACACTAATTTAGATTAAGTGTAATGAACATCTTGACTAACAACATCTAGGAGAAGTGGAGCTGAGGCTTTGTCAAATCCACCTCTGAGGTGGGATCCAAATAATCCTGAAATTTGGTATCAAATTGATCCAGATCTCTGCCTTAACTTTTGAAATACCCAAATGCAGCCTTTATCTGGATTAAAGGGAGGACTGAATTACCAGATCTGAATCCTGATCCTCCTGATAACTTTGAAATACTGGGCCCTGGATGTTTGACCACCTGAATTTGACTACCAAATCTATCTCCAATATTTTTTGTGAATTTTGCAGAACATCCAACCAGCCACACATCCAAAGACCACATGTAACCACACCAGCTAAAGACCTCCACATCCAGTCTCTTCACATGTAAGATCATCTGAGACCAGCTACCTGAACAGCTGATACATTGCTAATGACAACGTTGTAAGCAAAGTGTCCCATGGTGGCAGAGGGGTTATGGTATGGGCTGTTATAAGCTACAGATAGCTCACTCATGTGCATTTTGTTAATGGCAGTTTGAACACAGAGATACCGTAACAAGATCCTGAGACCCATTGTCTTGCCATTGATACTCTGCCATGTAGCAAGGATCTAAAATGCATTTTTCCTAGAGCTAGTCATGTGAAATCCTAATCCTTCCAGAGTGTCCTTATATCGTTATCATCCTGAGGCACAACTTTGTCATAATAATGCTGTTTAATCAGCATCTTGATATGTCACACCTGTCAGGTGCAACTCCACCTCCCTCCAAAGGCCTACTCCCCCCCCTCCTCCATTACATCCTCATTACATCTATGATCAGAGCTGTATTAGCACCCCAGGGGCACCTGGGCACTAGGTCTCAAAGGGCCCTTGTACACACGCAACGTCACCACCTCATACACCATGCTATGCCACACCACACCACCACGCCAATTAACACACAAATCATACTAACCAGTTACCAACAACTAATGGTGATTCCAGCACTCTCTCTCTCTCTCTCTCTCTTTCTCTCGCTCTCTCTCTCTCACACACACACACACACACACACACACACACACACACACACACACACACACACCCTTAACTCAAGGCTGACACAAACAGCAGATCAATAGCTCACCAGTAGACACTCACTCACTCAACTCAATCACACTTACTCACAGATAATGATCACCACTGAAATTTTACATCAATTATTAATGTTCTTACCTTTAGAAGTTGCACTTGAGCGTGCACTCTCTGTGTTCGGGTCCCTTCTCATGTTCTCTGACATGGTCACCGCCATGTTTCCAGACACAAAATCCTGATACAAGTGCATTGTTATGTGCTGAAAACATTTTGCAAGCATAGCAGTATATTTCTTCGGTGGAGGGGAAATAAATTATCCATTTATGGGTGATAATTTCTCAATTTTCAAGCTTACTGGAAAACAGGTCGTTGGTCAATGAACGCCCCGGCTCCGTCCGACATAATGCTAGGTAATTTTTGGCCCGATTTTGGAAAAGCAAAAGCACCTTTCATCATAATTTCCTCTCTGAGGTTATCCGTCATCACCCTCCATAAAGCAGGGTCGTTGCTGGGCGGCTCGCCAGCTGGCTGGCTGCTTTTTCTTCTTCTTTGTTATCCACATTTAGTTGAGGCTCTGGGTCACGGGCTGTGGCAGCCACCACTTTGCTGGTGTTAGGCAATCACCGTCCTCCTCCAGCTCCGAGGACCTGTTGCTGGTGTTGGCCGGGCTAACCGTTTGGGGCACTGGGTCCAGACGTATGAGCTCTATACGTGCATGTCTGTGATAGACGTAGGCATTGGCAAGGTAACGTTAGATACATGGAAGAGGAGAGCAAATGTAACATTACAACCAAGACAGTCAAATGCAACCCTGAAGTTTTATAACTCAACTGGAGTCAGTGATGACTGATGAGTTTTAGAATAAGGTTACAATGCTAACGTTAGAGCATTAACGTTACTAGTAGATGGAAACGCACAAGGAAGATATCGTTAATGTTTCAGAGGCTACACTACAGTAGGCTAACGTTAACCATTAGCAACTGGATGCTGTGTTGTCATATAACATTATATGTTATATTAGAAGCAAACTAACTTTTCATTTCCCAAGTCATGTTCACTGTATTTTGTGGCCTTCTTCTGAACCACGTCATTATACATTTTTATAGCTCATTTTGAATGTGTGGTTTTAGATGCAAGCATGCCTTTACACAGTCTGGCAGAATAGTTCAGAATTTTTAGTGTGTGGTAAAAGATTGAAAAAGGTTGTCTGTTATCTGCAACTGGTTGCATGTTCAGTACAAGAGCTGCATCATATGTCTTGGGGTTGAGACAATCAGTCTGGTGGCAGGTAATCCCTCAATCTGCCTGGCATTCATAAAAATACCCTTAGGCAGGGCACCCAGCCCCTACCTGATCTCCCTGTTGTGTTCGATTAATCTGAGCAATAGATTCCTATAGCTACAGTGGTGCTGTACACAGTAGGGAAAATAGAGCCACCAGTCAAGGATGGAATACTTGTTCTGCAGGTTTGACAGCACTTCCAGTAAGAATCTGAGACTTGGCAGCACTCCATACACATTTTTTTCCCCTGTCAGTCCGTGTAATTTAAAACTACAACTAAAAGGTCATTAGTAGGTGTACAGATAACCCTGCTACTTGCTTTGGACAGTGGTTTGAACTGTGGTGGAATCTTGTATGCAAACGGAAAACCACAGGGTACGAGTTTGCTTGGTCAATTTCCTTATTTTAAAATGTCCTTATCAAAATCTAAAATAATGATCACTTGTGAAAGAGAAAGGCGTTTTTTCAGTGTGCTCTGCCAGTACAACATTGGGAGTGTTTCACCTGGTGCCACGCAGCTGATTTAAATGTTGATAAACCTTCTGCACACAACTTAGCTTACCATAGTTAAAGCTATTTAGTGTTGTTGGCTGTTAATTTGTTTCTATTTGAAATGCACCAGACCATGTGAGTTGAGTGGAGCACAGTGTGGGTGGAAGGCAGAGTGGATTTAAAAAAGGATTAAAAACAAACAAACAAAAAAAAGAGTATCAACTTATCCCATGCTCCATCTTGTCTAATTTAAGTCCAGTATACTGCTCAAACAATGAGTTCAAAGCATGCCTGACCTAAAATGCACACACCATATGCACACCCACACACTATTTTTGTCAATAGTCAGCTGCTGCAAGCTCATTCATGAAGTTTATAAAGTTTTTTTTTTTAAAGAGAACTGAGTGACTGAGTGAGATAGCAGAGGCAGCTCCATTTCTTTACACTTAAGTTAAACTTGGTTTAAGCTGTTATAACCTCTTTTTTCCTTTACATGCTAAGGTGCTGCTGTAACCTAATGCAGAGCTCTTAAATACAGTGTTGCAGGAAAGAGTCTGAAAACCCAGAAATTAATTAGCATTATAGCACTTGTGGTGCCTTTATCCGGAAGTCAACAGGTTCTTCATACCTGAAATAAGGCCTGTCATTAAGAAATGACCACTGGCAAATACCCCACTTGTAAATTTTGACTACAGAGCGTCGTTACACCAAACACAGCTTTTACAGCCTTGTTGTGGTGGTGACTTAAAACTCATGCTATTGTAGTGTTGTTTATTTATAGATTATTGTTAGCTTTTTACTTCTGGCAATTACATTTATGCTGCAAAAAACACAAAAGTGGTAGTGATGTGTGAGGATTACCTTTTTGAAAAAAACATGTAAAACATGTAAGTATCATGAACTTTTGTTTGCCACATACCTTATAGTCTGCAGTAATCTCAAATCCGATTAAAAAAATCCCATTGGCTTTTTAATGAGGGACCATGGGCGACACTAACTTCCATGTCCGCCTACAAAAAAACAAAAACACGTCATCCTTGCACCACTGTATACTAGCCCCTCAAGAGAGTTGCTCAGCCATGCTGCCAATTTTTAGTGGGCCACATACAGAGATAAAACTGGTAGCTAGAAACTCTATTTGAATGTACAAGTGCCATCTTGTCATCCAGTATCTAGGTATTATTAAAATCTATACTGTATACAGGGAGTGGCCAAACAAAATGTACCAGGTGCTTATATCGCAGCGGTGCCTGGATAGTGTGACGTGTGTGGTTGTGCTGCTGCCGTGGTCCTGCCTGATGCCTCTTGCTGCTGTATGAATACTATCAGATATTAATATATACTTTCAACATATTGTACCACAATAGCCGTGATTGTATTATAATATTATTACTTTCATTAATGTTTTTGTAAGCCACTGTCATACTGTCTGTCTTGCATCTCTTTCTGTCTCATTATGTCATGCGGATTACTGCTAATTTATTATGTCGATCCGTTCTGTACGACATCTATTGCACGTCTGTCCGTCCTGGAAGAGGGATCCCTCCTCAGTTGCTCCTCCTGAGGTTTCTACCATTTTATTCCCCGTTAAAGGATTTTTCTGGGGGTGTTTTTCCTTATCTGCTGCGAGGGTCCTAAGGACAGAGGGATGCGATGCTGTAAAGCCTTTTGAGGCAAATTGGATTATACAGCTGAGTTTGCGTGCTTTACGCATTAGACTTTATGGCGACTAGCATGATGAGTCAGTGTGGTTTTGGTGACTCATGTCAAATAAAATGCAGCAAAGCAAGCTATTATAAAACTAATAGGATTAATAACTGAAATGACAACTTGAATAACAAATTAAACACTTGAAGCACACATTGGATAGCTCACTTTTGACCTTGTGATGAATGTTTGCCTGGGAACCAGTCAAATCTACTGGCTTGTGTTTTATTTGCTCTGGCTGATGTGTCCCTCTGAGAAATTTCCAGCAACCTGAGATATGCGGGGCCAGTAACAACTCTTTATCTAATATGGGGTGCATTTGAGACTATGACTGACAGATTGCAGAGCCTTTATGCCTTACGAAAAATGTGTAGTGACATCATGTTTGGCTCACACACCCCTCACACTAGAATACTACAGTGAGCATAAACCTTGTTTAGCAAAAAGAACTATAATTGAAGCATTTTTGGAAATAACCAAAATGGCTGCAGCTGGTGTGGAATTTTCTCATATAGCACTAGTATTTTCAAATTCTCAAATTATGATGGCAAAACAGCAACACTCCCCAAAAACAGAGCATGGGCTGAGACGGCACAGTCAAGGAGTTTGCCAAAGCATGCACTGCTATGTCATTACCACACCCATGTGGATAACACCCTTTGGCAAACTCCTTGACTGTGCCGTCTCAGCCCATGCTCTGAGTGCACATTTGTACTTTATATAATGATCTGTAATCTGCAGCATACGGAAAACATAAGAGACAGTTTTTTTTTTTCACTGAAAGTGTAGCCTTTTTTTGCTAAGTAAGGCATACCAGTTAATATGTAGACTACCTGGTTACATATTAGACAAGCTATCACTGGAATTGGTTGGAACACAATTGGATAACAGAAAATGAACTGGCGCTAGTCCATGACTGCAGTTTGTAAAAGCTTGGAGGCAAAAAGAACTAAGTTAAGAAAAAAATATTAGAATAGAATTTTTTTTCAGCCCACACAAACTTAAACCATATTGAGCAAGGATAGAGCAAAGTCACAAGTGTAAAAAACACAAACAGCCTAACATTAGAGTTAAAAATACAAAAGTATCTCCTTAAACATGTGCATACATGTTCATGACTGATATGAGTTAAAAAGTACAATTACTCACTGTGGTATGTTTTCTTTTTCTGTGGTCTGCTTTTCAGCCTGCTAGCTAACAACCTAGCCTGATGAACTGTTAATGTTATGCGACAACTAAGCTCAACTAGCACTAGTATAGCCTATAGTATGCAAATGACAAAAATAAAGTAAGTAAAGTATAGAAAGATTGTCATTGACTTCAGTGCTATCCAACTAAGAGAAACAGAAATTAATTGTGTTTACGTATTTTAATAAAAAAAAACAACAACAACAACAAAAAAATTATTATGTAGTATTTTTGGTGTGGCCCCATTGCTCAGGAGCTTTAAAACCCATAAATAACAAGTTAACATTTTAGCACTTTCCTCATCTCAAAGTCAATGGATTTTGAATGGGTTTTTGGTAGTGATGGCCTCATGAAGCCTCATGAATCATTTTATTTTTTTATGATCCCACTAGATGGCGCTTTTTGTTCAACAAAAGGTTTAAAACACACTGAATTGCCATTCGTCGAGCTTCTCTCTTTAAACCAAGAATGCCATCTAGTGGGCTCAGAAAATAAAGAAAAGGCTTCATGAGGCTTCATGAGGCTATCACTAGTTTTTGGTTTGATGCCTGAAATTAGGTCTTTATTTAACACAAGCTTAGAAGACTTTTACCTTTTGTTCTAGAACATTAAATACCCCACTAAGATATTTTTTTTTTCTTAAAGATTTTTGTTTTGGCCTTTATTGGACAGGACAGTGTGAAATGGGGAGAGAGAGAGTGGAGGGATGACACACAGCAAAGGGCCACAGACTAGAGTCAAACTCGCAGCTACTGCAGCAAGGCAACTACAGGACGTCATCATGCCAAAAACAACTTTACAGCCACAGTGTGATAACGATGTCATATGACTATGGCATAGTTTGTTTACAACAAACATTAGCTTTTAATTTCTAACCATTGTACTTGTTCTTCCAAAATCACAAGAAGTGGTTTCAGGCATTTGAAAGCAAAACGAAGGCTGAGACCCAATCACAGGTTTGAGTTGTTCCCTCTTTCCTCCCTGCCTTTTCTGTCTTTCTCTGTTACTGTCATAATAAAGCACAAAAAATAGGTTAGAGATATAATCATTGACGTGGAAAATCAGAAATCTGTTTCCATTTCCCAAGTCATTTTCACTGTATTTTGTGGCCTTCTTCTGAACCACGTCATTTTAGATTTTTATAGCTCATTTTGAATGTGTGGTTTTAGATGCAAGCATGCCTTTACACAGTCTGGCAGAATAGTTCAGAATTTTCAATGTGTTGTAAAAGATTAAAAAAGGTTGTCTGTTATCTGCAACTGGTTGCATGTTCAGTACAAGAGCTGCATCATATGGCTTGGGGTTTAGACAATCAGTCTTGTGGCAGGTCTCAATCTGCCTGCCTGGCATTCATAAAAATACCCTTAGGCAGGGCACCCAGCCCCTACCTGATCTCCCTGTTGTGTTCGATTAATCTGAGCAATAGATTCCTATAGCTACAGTGGTGCTGTACACAGTAGGGAAAATAGAGCCACCAGTCAAGGATGGAATACTTGTTCTGCAGGTTTGACAGCACTTCCAGTAAGAATCTGAGACTTGGCAGCACTTGCTTGGTCAATTTCCTTATTTTAAAATGTCCTTATCAAAATCTAAAATAATGATCACTTGTGAAAGAGAAAGGCGTTTTTTCAGTGTGCTCTGCCAGTACAACATTGGGAGTGTTTCACCTGGTGCCACGCAGCTGATTTAAATGTTGATAAACCTTCTGCACACAACTTAGCTTACCATAGTTAAAGCTATTTAGTGTTGTTGGCTGTTAATTTGTTTCTATTTGAAATGCACCAGACCATGTGAGTTGAGTGGAGCACAGTGTGGGTGGAAGGCAGAGTGGATTTAAAAAAGGATTAAAAACAAACAAAAAAAAGAGTATCAACTTATCCCATGCTCCATCTTGCTCTAATTTAAGTCCAGTATACTGCTCAAACAATGAGTTCAAAGCATGCCTGACCTAAAATGCACACACCATATGCACACCCACACACTATTTTTGTCAATCAGCTGCTGCAAGCTCATTCATGAAGTTTATAAAGTTTTTTTTTTTAAAGAGAACTGAGTGACTGAGTGAGATAGCAGAGGCAGCTCCATTTCTTTACACTTAAGTTAAACTTGGTTTAAGCTGTTATAACCTCTTTTTTCCTTTACATGCTAAGGTGCTGCTGTAACCTAATGCAGAGCTCTTAAATACAGTGTTGCAGGAAAGAGTCTGAAAACCCAGAAATTAATTAGCATTATAACACTTGTGGTGCCTTTATCAGGAAGTCAACAGGTTCTTCATACCTGAAATAAGGCCTGTCATTAAGAAATGACCACTGGCAAATACCCCACTTGTAAATTTTGACTACAGAGCGTCGTTACACCAAACACAGCTTTTACAGCCTTGTTGTGGTGGTGACTTAAAACTCATGCTATTGTAGTGTTGTTTATTTATAGCTTATTGTTAGCTTTTTACTTCTGGCAATTACATTTATGCTGCAAAAAACACAAAAGTGGTAGTGATGTGTGAGGATTACCTTTTTGAAAAAAACATGTAAAACATGTAAGTATCATGAACTTTTGTTTGCCACATACCTTATAGTCTGCAGTAATCTCAAATCCGATTAAAAAAATCCCATTGGCTTTTTAATGAGGGACCATGGGCGACACTAACTTCCATGTCCGCCTACAAAAAAACAAAAACACGTCATCCTTGCACCACTGTATACTAGCCCCTCAAGAGAGTTGCTCAGCCTTGCTGCCAATTTTTAGTGGGCCACATACAGAGGTAAAACTGGTAGCTAGAAACTCTATTTGAATGTACAAGTGCCATCTTGTCATCCAGTATCTAGGTATTATTAAAATCTATACTGTATACAGGGAGTGGCCAAACAAAATGTACCAGGTGCTTATATCGCAGCGGTGCCTGGATAGTGTGACGTGTGTGGTTGTGCTGCTGCTGTGGTCCTGCCTGATGCCTCTTGCTGCTGTTATCGTTAGTCATACTTCTACTGTTATTATATACATACGATTATTGGCACACATGAATACGATCAGACATTAATATATACTTTCAACATATTGTACCACAATAGCCGTAATTATAATTATAATATTAATATTAATATTACTTTAATTAATGTTGTAGGTCACTCTCATTACTGTCTGTTTTGCATCTCTCTCTGTCTCTGTCTCTCTTTCTGTCTCAATGTGTCATGCGGATTACTGTTAATTTATTATGTTGATCTGTTCTGAACGACATTTATTGCACATCTGCCCGTCCTGGAAGACGGATCCCTCCTCAATTGCTCTTCCTGAGGTTTCTACCATTTCTTTCCCCTGTTAAAGGATTTTTCTGGGGGTGTTTTTCCTTATCCGCTGCGAGGGTCTTAAGGACAGAAGGATGCGATGCTGTAAAGCCCTGTGAGGCAAATTGTGATTTGAGATATTGGGCTTTATAAATAAAATTGATTGATTGGAATTGATTGATTGAGGTGCCTGCCACATCATGGGGGGCACTGGTATTTTTAGTTTAGACATTTTGACTTAATTTGTCCTTTGGTGCTTTTGGTTGGTGAATTGCTAAAGTATTTATAATACATTATAATAAGACATAATGTTATCTTAAATAAAGGTTTTGTCTGTAGGGTAGTTTAGTTGCCTGTATTGTCTTTGTTATCACTTTGTTTTAAAAACAGCCTCGTCAGCCATTGGCATTAGCATGGTCCCCTTTGTATTCACTTTGTTAGGTCACTTTATGTTATGTTTTTATGGCCTGAGCTTAATTCTGTTGAGATGGGCCCAGAACTTGGATGAATATCTTGTAGTTTTTAGACTTTATGATGACTAGCATAATGAGTCAGTGTGGTTTTGGTGACTCATGCGAAATAAAATGCAGCAAAGAAAGTTATTATAAAACTAATAGGATTAATAACTGAAATGACAACTTGAATAACAAATTAAACACTTGAAGCACACATTGGATAGCTCACTTTTGACCTTGTGATGAATGTTTGCCTGGGAACCAGTCAAATCTACTGGCTTGTGTTTTATTTGCTCTGGCTGATGTGTCCCTCTGAGAAATTTCCAGCAACCTGAGATATGCGGGGCCAGTAACAACTCTTTATCTAACATGGGGTGCATTTGAGACTATGACTGACAAATTGCAGAACCTTTACACCTTACGCAAAATAGGCTACGTTATGAGCATAAACCTTGTTTAGCAAAAAGAGCTATCATTGAAGCATTTTTGGAAATAACCAAAATGGCTGCAGCTGGTGTGCAATTTTCTCAACTAGCACTAGTATAGCCTATAGTATGCAAATGACAAAAGTAAAGTAAGTAAAGTATAGAAAGATTATCATTGACTTCAGTGCTATCCAACTAAGATAAACAGAAATTAATTGTGTTTACGTATTGTAATTAAAAAAGAAAGAAAGAAAGAAAGAAACATTATTATGTAGTATTTTTGGTGTGGCCCTGTTGCTCAGGAGCTTTAAAACCCATAAATAAGTTAACATTTTAGCACTTTCCCCATATCAAAGTCAATGGGTTTTGAATGGGTTTTTGGTAGTGATGGCCGAATGAAGCCTCATGAATCATTTTCTTTATTTTCTGAGCCCACTAGATGGTGTTTTTTGTTCAACAAAAGGTTTAAAACACACTGAATTGCCATTCTTTGAGCCTCTCTCTCTTTAAACCAAGTAGTGGGCTCAGAAAATAGTTTCAGTTTCATGAGGCTTCATGAGGCTTTACTAGTTTTTGGTTTGATGCCTGAAATTAGGTCTTTATTTAACACAAGTTTAGGAGACTTTTGCGTTTTGTTCTATGAAATTAAATACTCCACTGTAATTTTTTTTTTTTTTTTCGTTGTTAAAGATTTTTGTTTTGGGCTTTATTGGGCATGAAAGTGTGAAATGGGGAGGGAGAGAGAGAGCGGGAGGATAACACACAGCAAAGGGCCACAGGCTGGAGTCGAACCCGCGGCTACTGCAGCAATCAATCAATCAATCAATCAATCAATTTTATTTATAAAAAAAGGCAAGGGAAAAGCAAGGTAACTACAGGACGTCATCACGCCTAATACACCTTTACAGCCACAGTGTGATAACGATGTCATATGACTATGGCATAGTTTGTTTACAACAAACATTAACTTTTAACTTGCATTTGTTCTTAAAAAAAATCACAAGAAGTGGTGTTCATTTATAAAGATTATCTTACTAAACAAAACTTGTAAGTAGGCTATGCCACAAAGCTTATTTTCCACAATCCAATGGAAAAATCCCAGAGGCTTTTTGGCGAGGGAACCAGGGTGAAGCTAAATTATGTGTAGACTCACAGAAGCTGGAACTGTAACATTTATTTCATCTGTATGATGACAACAGCAAAGTGTTTCTTGCTTGTACTGTTCACTCAATCATGTATCCAAAAAATAAAGTTAGATGACTAACCAATTTAAATAGTCAATCAGAGAGAAGCACAGGAATTGTTGTCTATTAGGCGAGACAGACAACAGGAATAATTACCAGTTGTCCTTGGATACTGTTAGACTTGCAACATGGCTGCCAGGGCATATGTTACATCACATGCATGTCCTTTGTAGACTGGTGGGCATTTTTGTGGATCCAACCTTCTGCAGGTCCTTGGCCTGGTATGATGAATTCACACACCCACATACCTTAATACAAGAATCTGCTTCAAAAACTGCATCCACCTCAGTCAGTGCCACACCAATCTGTAAATCCATCGGTAAAAAAACCCAAACAAAAACAAAAAAAAAAATCTTTTTTTTCCTTTCTTTACCTCTGAAGGCACAGCCCGGAGTTTTTCGACTAACGGTGATCGCTCACACACTTCACTTCCAGCAGTGCCCCCAGGGAATCACTGTGTTGTTTACAAATATTTCGGGTAGAAAACCAGTTTAGCTATTTATCACATTTTTCACGTCACTATATCACCGTGTAGACTAATCTGATGTTTGTTAAGTCTATAAACACTATGACTGAACAAACGTTACTATTTCTGTGTGCACGTTTTGTAATTAACATGGTTATCTTAGACTAGCTGGACTAACCGTTAACGTTAGCCGTTAGCGGTGTCTGTAGTAATCATAGACTGTATAAAAATAAGGTAACTCAATAAACGGTCCGTGAATAAAATATTTTTTCCAGCAGATATCTTAGTTACAACATGATTGAGCTAGCAAAGCAGTTTTGTGTTGCTATGTGTGGTATATACTCAGTTATGGGAAATCACGATGTCTAGAAAGCATCAGTGGCTGCAGCTGACCGGGACAGTTAGCAAAGCTAACATCAGGACGTCATCTGTTAAAAGCCTCCCATTGTCAGATATGACAGGAAAACTACTCCAGTTAGCTCAATCATGTTGTAACTCAGACATCCGCTGGAAAAAATATTTTTTTCACGTTGGCGAGATGGCGTTTTGGGTGGAGCGGTTGCTATGGACGCGGAGCTTGCTGTTTCTGTAGGTACACAATTTCTGGGGACACCTGCACGTCTCAGCCACGCCCCCTCCAATGTGACTGGCTAAAGTGCAGCATCGTTCAAACTCAAATATCTCCAGGATCAGATCATTCCTTTCTCACAGACATCTGAAAACGGATTTCATGCATTCATCACCAGTCGATTAGATTATTGCAATTCCTTGCTCTCTAGCATCAGTACAAAAAAAAAAAAAAATTCCACTCCTGCCTCCCACTCTTCTAAAACTGTATTCTCTTTGTGCTTATTCAGTTTTGTAAAGCACTTTGTAATTGTTTTGAAAGGTCCTATATAAATAAAGTTTATTATCATCATTTCATCATCATTTTTTTAACCTATGTATTTTTTTCCTCCCCCTTCATTTTTTTAAATGCATCTTTTTTTCTCCCCCATGTCCTCTTAGGGGCTCCATAGATTATATGTTGATGTTAATGCTAACACTTATTAAAAAAAAACAAACATACAAATAAAGAGTTAGTTCAGGCTTTATAGCCACAAAGTTATGACAAATGCTTTGAGCTTTAATTGGTTGATTTTAAGAGGTTACAAAGTAGTAAACATACTGTTTACACATGTAAAATGGGATGAAAACATCCACTCAAGCCACACATGCGTTTCACATCTCACCTTCATTCTGTCAGACCTCCTTAGAAAATAAAAAGCTCACACCCTGCAGTAAGAGTCTCCACAGCATCATGGAGACAAAGCTCACACATTCTTATCATCATCTTCATCATCGTCAACATCCCACAGTCCCCAGCAGCACAACCGTCTTCTTTACTCAGTCTAGAGTACTTGAAATACTCGTTAGCCCTGGGTTAGACCCCAATGTCAGGCTGACTGGTGAGATTTCACATCTAGCACCACAGAGGCTTTGATAGTAGCTGGTTGGTAAAAATAGAGTCCATTATTTGCTGCTCTCATGGCATCTGCAAAATCCTCTCCAAAAGGTGACGACTTTTTGGTGGTGCTTTTCAGTTTTATTATTATGCCAAGAATGTTGAACTTGAAAGTAGAGAGTATTATGTCATCCTCATTCAAATGAAGTAACAGTAGACAGACTTCAAGTAGAGTATAGAGTATGGAGTATGCATATCTGACATCCCAGACAGGTCATCTTGTCACACCAAGTGGGGTTAAATACATCTGAATGCCCATAAAAACATAAGGTACAAAGAAGTCGAAATGATAATAAGGAGATGCTACAGTAGCATAAGTCTAACAAATGTTAGTTAACAGCATTTCAGAATTAAGTGAAAATGAAAAACACAGAAAATGCCTCTGCCTCTCCAATAGAAAATACATTTAGTGTAACATTATTACATTTTATTAACAACTACACAGAGCATGTAGCAAACATACCAATGCATGAATAAAATCACTTACAGTCCATTATTTTTGCTATAGCACTGAAACAGTCAAACACTCGCCATACCCACATGAAGCTCCAAAAAGTATCAACACTTGATTAACGCTACATTTGTTGAGACAAACAGGGCTAGCAAGCAGAGATCTGAATGTGCATACTGGTACAAGTGTTTACTGTATACTGTCCATGAGTCCAACAGTGGCAGAGGTTCCAAAGCAATGCATCTAAACTGTTTTAGATACATGGCTTTGAATCAGACAGGGGCTGTGAACACTGCCCCCTTGCTGATCAGTTAATTGTTAGTTTTGGAGCAAACAGTTCAAAGGCAAAGCCATATATCATATATTAGATTGGTTTAATATTTCTCCTGTATGGTAATATTGGATTGTTTTGATGTTGAATCCAGCATTTTTGATATATGGCTTTGGTTCCAGAGCAGCAGGTCAGCCCTCTAATTTAACACTCCGCCCTGCTGTTCTGGCAGAGTGCTTATAAAATAAAAATGCTAAGACTCACAAGTGACCTGCTCCAAGTCCAGGCAACTGGAGTTGATGGCAAGAAAAAGAAAGAAAGAAAGAAAGAAAGAAAGAAAGAAAGGGGAACTGAGGAAAGGGACCAGCTCAGGGACATGATTTACAGGTCAATTAATTCCTGGGCAAAGTATCTTTGACTGCAGTTTATAAGAATCTTAAACTGCTTAGATCCCTAAGAATAATACTAGTGTCCTTTAGAGTCATAGCTTATTTACTATAGTCTGTGTATAGTTTCCTCTCCCACAATTATTTAGCAATAACCATGATGATAATGAGATTTTTGAAAAACTGAAATCATGTTATAAGCAAGGACAGCCTGGGTGATTGGCACAAAAAACACAGGAATTTCCCTTTAAAAGTGAAGGCATTGGCCAGGTAAGATAAAGATAGTGCTTTTAATGATTTTTCATGTATTCACCTTCTGTTTCAATCAGCTTTTTCTAAATACATAGGCTCTTAAGCCTTATTGTTAAGATCACAATACTTTCATAATACCACATATGGTTGAACATATGGAAGAAAAATGAAAAAGTACTCCCTGGTATGACACTGAGAATGCTTTAACTACATTGAGCATTTACCCTGTATCGTGGAGGATTAAGGTGTTCTGAAGGAGTAACAGTGTGTGCACACAAGACAACTGAAGACAGGCAAAGAGGAGTGATGTACCAGTAAAGAGTTGAAAGAGTCATTAGTGGGAGTAGATAATCATCTAATCTACAACACTTGGCTCAAATCATGTGACAGTGTGACATGATGAGTCCATCAGATTAAATATCAACCCAAGCTTAAAGTGTACAATACTAGATCTAACTCTGTCCTCCCACTGAGACTCTCTGTCTTAGTCCTGTGCCACTTGTCATCTGTGTGGTTTCCTCCTCCTTCCTCCACTATAACAAGTCAGGGAGGTGGCTGTAGACTGAGTCCAGCAGTGTCTGACTGGCCTCCTGACTCTTGACTCCAGCGATCTCAAACAGCTGGTCCAGCTTGTCCTCAGCTGCTGGGATCTCCTCGATAACGTGCAGCTCATCCGGGTTCAGGATGTGCAGCATGTCATCAAATATGGGCTGCAGGTCGCATGGGTCCAGACGCACCTGCCGGAGCACAGTGTCTTTCTTCTCTGGAGGGGGAACAGAGAGGGTAATCTGTTACTGTAATTATCTGAAAGCTGCTCTAATCATAATGTTCACCTACATTAGGTGCACTACAGTCTTTACATAATGTACATTACTACATTTAATATCTTTTGTAATATCTTTGCAACATTATGTGCAATATTACTTTTAAATATCAGGATCACTTGTCAATGTAGGACAATATCATTTTCTCAAAAAAAAAAAAAAAAATTAATTGATTTTTAATTTTTCCAATGTGATGAGTAAAGTTGTGTACGCAAGGGACAATGTTCTGGCTCTGAGAGGAACCACTTACGGAGTTAGACATCCGATCCCGGCTTGGCTGAGGAAGCCATTCAGAGGCTGCAGAGCAGGAGCTAAGCTAAAGGGTAGGAGGTGGAGATACAAGCCTTTCCTGTCATCAGTCCTTATGGGGAATGTAAACTCGCTATCCAACAACTGTGAAGAGCTGCTGGCACTGGTGAGGAGCCAACAACTCCATGGGGAGTGTATTCTCATGTGCTATTGTTTACATTCCACCATTCCTGGGCAGCAATGGCAGTGGCGTGTGACATCATCCATGAAACTGTTGCTAGGATTCAAACCCAGCATCCTCGTACATTCATTGCAATAACAGGGGATTTTAACAACACTACTCTCTCCTGCCATCTGACTGGGTTTGTTCAATATGTGGACTGTCCCACCAGGGAGAATAAGACAGATTTGTTTTATGGAAATGCCAAGGACGCCTAAGTGCCTCTGTCCTATCACCTCTTAGCAGATCATATCATAATCTGGTCTCTCTCCAGCCTACATACAAATCCTGTGTATTAAAGTTGCCTGTTACCACCTGCTCAGTCAGGAAGTGGTCCCCAGAGACCAGTGAGTCTCTCAGGGACTGTTCTGAATGTACAGACTGGACTGCACTACTGGAGCCACAGGACAACAATATGGACATGGACAGTAGGGTGGATATTCTAACACAATATCTAAACATTTGTAGGGACACTGTGATGCCAGTAAAGACTGTACACTGCTTCTCCAATAATAAACCCTGGAATAACAATAATATCAAGCAGCTCCTCAACCAGAAAAAGCTGATGTTCAAGAAAGGGGACAAGGAGAGGCTCAGGGAGGTTCAGCATGAGCTGAAGGGGAGACTGAGACAGGCAAAGGTGAACTACAAAAGAATGGTGAAAAGTAAGCTGCAGCAGAACAACATCAGAGAGGTGGGGAAGGGAATGAGGAATGTTAAAATGTTCAAAGAAGAATAGCCAGGATATGGATGGTGTTGTGGACAAAGCCAAAACCTGTTCTTTAACAGGTTTGATGTTGGGGGCAGTGTTCACATTACCCCTGTATCCAGTTCGATCCCCTATCTCATCCAGTCTGCATGTCGAAGTATCCTTGAGCAAGATACTGAACCCAAAATTGCTCCCGATGATACTTCTATTGGTGTGTGAGTATGTTTAAAAACTGAGTAGCAGGTGGCACCTTGTATGGTAGCCTCGGCAACCACTGTATGAATGTGTGTGTGTGTAAATGGGTAAATGTGACTCTTGTAAAAAGCACTTTGAGTAGTTGGATGACTAGAAAGGCGCTATACAAAATGCAGGCCCATTTACTGTCACCAGGAAGTAGCCCCTCCCCCACCATTGCAGCTACAGCTATAGCTACAACATCTACCACCCACGGTCAACTACCACTGTCCTTTACAGAAGATGAGGTGAGGGCGGAGCTCAGGAGACTGCGTACAGGGAAATCTGCGGGCCCAGATGGAGTGTATCCAAGGCTCTAGCTAGCGAAGCCCCTTCAGTGGCTCTCTAACAGGAGTCTTCAAACAGGCAAAGTCCTGATGCAGTGGAAAACATCTTGTCTCATACTGGTGCTCAAAGTGGGGCGTCCGGCTGAGTTAAATGACTACCGACCGGTGGCCTTTACATCACACATTATGAAGACCCTGGAGCACCTGGTCCTCCGTTTCCTGAAGTCAGAGGTCACTGATGCTGTGGACCCCCTCCAGTTTGCCTATCAGGAGCACACAGGAGTGGAAGATCAATCAAACAATCAATCAATCAATCAATCAGTCAATTTAATTTATAAAGCCCAACATCACCCCTCACAGGGTTTTACAGCATATCTATCCTTCTGACCCTCACAAAGGATAAGGCCCCCCCCCACCCCACCCCCAAAAAAAACCCTTTAACGGGAGAAAAAAATGGTAGAAATGCAGCTCTTTACATTCTGCATCAGGCCTACACCTACTTAGAGGAGCCAGGATGTGAGGATCCTTCTCCTTGACTTTTCAAGTGTGTTTAACACTATCCAGCCCCCCATACTGAGAGGCCGGTTGGAGGGGATAGGAGTAGATCTGACAGAGCAGCCTCAGTATGTCAGGCTTGGACAGGGCCGGACTGAGACAAAAATTCAGGCCGGGAGTCATACATCCACCCAGGCCACCCAATCCGCACATTACGTGCTCACACACGTGCACGTGCACACGGACACACATACTGGCTAAGTAATCACCAAAGCTCATTATTCCAGACTGACAGTCACACAACAACTCTATTAAACACAACTGTAACAGCAACCCTACTCATAGTCCTGTCCAGTGCTTTTCTCTTCCCTACCCTCACCAAATGTGCCCCTCAATAAACCAGGACTCCTATATGAATGGGTATTATGCTGAACTAAACAACATGACTGTATTATTTTGTTATTTATAATCAATATGGCAACACCCATATTCAATGCAACAGTAGAACAAGTAAAAATATAAGTCAGCAGCAATTTCAACTTATCTGATCTTATTTCAGTAACATTAGATAGATATTGAAACCTTTCAGCCTGTGCTGCTCTGTACAAAATGGAACCAAATGGCTCTTATAGCTTATTATCAATCATTTATCTGGCCTCGGGTCAGTCCCCATCCTCCCCGGACCTCATGTTGAGAATAACCAGTTTTCTTACTTTTCTATGTTAACTTACTTGTTGTAGCATCGTCATTTGACGACGTCACGCTGGGGGCTGGGGGGGGGCTCTGAACGTATCTGTAAGTTTATGACATTTGGCCACCTCCTCCTCAATGGCCCTGTTTTTTGTTTTTTTTTTTATCCCTCTCCCGTTCAGCTCCACCTTTCCTCCTTTTGCGGTCCATTGTAACGGCACTGCTGAGCTGCAGAGCTCCCATTGCACAGTCTGCACACACAGGCACACGTACACACCCTCTGCTCTCTGCTCCACCTGACTCTCCACAACCAAGCTGCTTTCAATTTACAGGCGCGCTGATTTGAGGGCGGGTGCGGGCGGAAAGCACAACAAACTAATCACATCTTGAATCTACAAAAAACCCTTTTTGACCAATCGTTGTGACAAATACTGACAAGCACCTATCATTTCTGACAGCGGGCAGGCTTTCTGCCAGCCGGCATGGCCACCTGCACTGCACAGCCGGCGCTGCAGAGCGCACCTTAAAAAAAACAAAAAACAAAGACAGGCAGGCCAGAGTAGGCCACTTGCGGGCCAGGCCAGCGGGGAACTCCCCGGTTCTCCCGTGGGCCAGTCCGGGCCTGCTATTAAGCCAGTTATTTAGTACATCTAATATTTTTTGGCATTGCTTACATTCCTCATTTATTTTTGTGACTGCTGGTTTTCTGCTGTGTCCATCTTCAAAGATGAAATGGAACACGGTTTGTCAGTGTTTCAATGCGTCCTGTGCATTCAAAAAATTTTGGACCCTTTTTTTTTAACCTTTTGCATTTTTACCCACTGTTTTTCAGCCTCGAGTTTCCGATGGCATGTGGCAACAGATTGATTTCACCCAAACTGCATGCTGGACAAGAGCTGGATGCAAATCTCATACATGAAGTCTATGAATCCAAAGCCCTATACATCAGATCATCAAAGCCAATTTTGGTATGTTGTATCATATTTGAATTAACTTGCAGAGCATGTAATAATAATAACCATAATAATCGTAATTGGTGCATAAACAGCTTTGTAGCTATAAACAACTATTTTGAAGAACAATATAATTTTTTATAGCCTAGTGCAGATTTGGAATGCCTGTTTTTAAAATGTTAAATCTAAGCACAGAAAAATAAATTGACAGCTGCTTAATTGAACTAACCAAGAGCTAAAATTAGGAGAGGATACTGGTACTCTATGGGCACTTCTAAAGCATGGACAGCAAAAGTAATTCTTAGAATTATAATCTTAAGTCTTGGTCTTTCCAAGTACTGTTACATTTCCAGTTGAAATTTAATATATCTGATGATATTACAGACTATAGCAGTCAGGACAACATCTGTGAGGAAAACACTGGTTCAGCAAGGCAGCTGCGCTCCTCATCTCTAACACGAGATAGACACTCACATGCACAACCAACCTGTACTTCTGCAGTTCAGGTTTTTGCCTCGTCACCTGGGTGTGAAGCATTAGTCACTCAAATTCCTGCCTTGACTTACCAAAGCAGTATCTCAACCAACCACAGCAGCGCTTCAGCAAGCGCTGAAGCAAACTATGATAACTGCCTTTCAGTAATGGCTGCACTGTCTGACATGTCTTCTGATCATGAGGAATTGAACCAGGCTATACTGGCAAGCCTACTGAGTGAAAGGTTAGTAGTGCCATGTTAGTGAAAAAAGTCGCCACCTACTGTGCCTAATGGACTTCTAATATACTGACTTTAATTTTTTAATGATTTTTTTAAATGACAGACGGCAGAACTAGGCTACACCAAAACTCGCCTGCTGACTGAATGAATGAGGAAATCAAATGGGGTGTGTGGCTCTGAAAGAGGGCGGAGACAGAGAGAAACTCGAGGTTCATTGAGAAAAACCTGCTCCCGACCAGGTTAGGTTCATAGAGTCTGTTACTGCGGTAACTGACTAAGAGCTTAAGTTACCTCTGTCTCTGAAACAGGCTAGAGTTACCCCTATTTCTCTGGTTTGAGTTACCTCCCTTTTTGAAACTGAAAACTCAGACTTTCCCTCATTTCAGGGTTAACAGACTCTGGGTTTTCACTAAACCTGCTTTGTGAAACGGACCCCAGACCGACAACTAACAAATTTCTACTTATAAGTATGGTGCCTGTATCCAAAGCCTGATATTTTATTCTTCTGTGCTGTTCAGCTCAGTTGTTGTCCAAAAACTATTAAAAACACTTCAATAAGCCACACAACTGCACTTCATTCCTGGAGATGGCAATTACTTTTGTTTGTTTGTTTGTTTTTGTTTAGAAATGTCTCCAAAGACTAACAACAGTGATAAGGTTGTTACTGTCAGGAGAGAGGTTACTTTAATAACAGGTGCCACTGAGCATGCTTGGAACACAGTTTACAAAGCTTTACTTATTGTATCACAACCTCTTGACTTTGTATTATACTAAATGCTTACTAATATACTTTGTACATGGCAGTTATGTTCTGATGTTCAAAATTGTCACTGACCATGAAAAATACACACGACGCCACATTCTTAACTAGTATATAATATAATATAATATAATATAATATAATATATACTAGTTTATATTATAGTATACAATATAAACTACTAGTTTATATTACTAGTTTTAATTATATACTATAAGATAAACTAGTATATACTATAACTCATATTTATCTTGTTTATCTTGCATCTTGTTTCAAAAGGGCCACACAGTGGCGGATGCTGGTCTTTCAAACAGGGGAAGCTCACTTTAAGTTTATATCATAAAAGTTGTCATATTGTAGTGAGGCAGTAACTTATAAAAGGAGCATTTAATTGAAGCTGTTTTTCAACCACACTCATGCCATAGAACCACAGCAAAACCTCAAAGATTTTCAGATGAAATCAATCTGTTGATCTGCCCTGCTGTTTAACTCTAAATTCAAATTGTCTGCCAGCTTGCTAGCTCGCTCACTAGCTGGGCTGCTGCGCGAGGCTAGTGTAACCGCCTGTGAGTGCTTTGGGACGGTGGAGGGCTCACAACAGCACCCGCTGCTCGTTGGGGACAGTAACTGCAGAGCAACAGAAGTCAGAGTCTCCAAACACGCGTACAGTCTCCAATAACACCAGAAAAAGATGCTAGATTTGTCGTTAGTCGTTTTTAACAAAGAAAAAGTCACTAAGAGGATTGGAAAAGTCTTCACACCAACTCAGAACAACTGAATGAAACTTGAAAATCGCTCCGGTGGTGGTTTATATTTCAAGATCGCTGATTCGCTCATTTCGCTGTCAATCAAAAAGGGATTCAGCCTCAGACAGATCATCCAATCATCATGCAGAAGCCCAGCGTCCAGGCCAGCCGAGGCCAGCCCACTGCCCCATAGACCCCCAGAGACGCTGAGCGTCCGATGGGCGGGACAAAGCTGAGCATTTATCCAATGACTGTCTAGTTTCGCTGCAGTGGAACAACCCACTCTATGCTTCCCCACTTAAGTCTTTGGACGCTGAGCTTCTACACTGTTTAATGCACTGTGACGCTACGGGAATGAATGAGAAGAAAGTCGCGTCAGTGACCTGTGATAAGTAGCTGATTCTTAACAAAAGTTGAACGCGTTCTAGCGCATATTTAGTCAATGAAACGTAAACACAACAGTACATATTTGACCACTTATTTTTTGACATTTTAGGGGAAGCTGAGCTTCCCTTGCAGTCTTAGAGCAATCGCCACTGGGACCACAGGATCATCAGTGCCAGCAAGCGATATTTTGCAAGATCTTGCAACAAAGGAAGCAATTCGCACATCTATAAAAACAAGACAGGTGCGTTGGAGAAAAAAGACCAAAAAGTTGCAATAAATCATTTATTTGCGACGTTTCGGTACTAGACCTTCATCAGGCAAACCAGATCTTGCAACAAAAATAAACTATCAGAGGAAATGCAAGTTTAACATGGAGCCATAAGAGGTTTTAAATGAGGGACCTATGATCCATGTCACAGTATTTCTGTCAGGTTTTCTGATGATATGGGAGTACCTGAAGAGGCTGTGGACTTAGGTGGACCAAGAAGAGAATTTCTAAGACTGTTAATGGAAACTTTGCCCCTATCTCCAATGTTTGACGGAGAAGGTAGCAAAATGAACTTGGCCTTTGACAGCACTGGTATGTACTAATTGTAATCTTATAATAATTTTATTTATTGAAATCACTACATTTAATATGATGGTACAGGTATTTGTCAAGTCTCTGTACACATGCACTGTCAAATAAATGATTTTATTTTATTTTCTCTAGTCATGAGAGAGGACAGGTACTTCATTGTAGGCAGGGCCATTGCAGTAAGCCCCGTACACAGTGGCCCACCGGCAAGCGTTCTGTCCCCAGCTCTCTTCTCTTGCCTTGTTGATGGCCCAGAATTGGCTATGCCAGTTTTTGAAGATGCTGCAGATATTGACCTGCGTGAAAAAATTAAAAGGGTAATTTTTCTTCTGAGTTTTAGAATATGTTGTGGTGTATATGCATCTGTATCAACACTAGTGACTTGTGTAGAGGGGAAGATGTTTAATAACAGCCCTTTCAAATTTTGTTTGTTGTATCTATTAGAAGGTCCTCCCAGCCCTCTTAGGAGGGTCGTTGGGGGTCACCTGACTGCAGGTGGGAACGATGGCTGCACTTCCTTGGGAGGGGTAACGACCGCCCATCAAGGCCAACGACTCACATTCACACCTAACGAGTCTATTGGTTTCGGGTCACATGACCCTTTTTTGCCACTACCCTCCTGGTAGATAAATATCTGGTACTCCCCACGAGACTCTTTTAGAACTGAGGAAGCCTCTCGGATGAGAGGTGAAACGTCTTCTACTCACATGAGGTTAGTCCAGTTGCCATATTTTATGCCTTTTTGAGATTTATCATGACCTGGATGACTGAGAATATTCACAGATTGAAACAGATTTGTGTATCAGAACTTTGTTTTTTCTTCTTTCCTCTCCCATTAATCATCTCACGACCCCTCAGATTTATCTGCTGACCCTTTGGAAGGGCCAGACCCTAGGTTGGGAACCACTGGACTAAACTAGCTACCGTATATAAAATAGTTGAAACTAGCTCTGCCTCCAGCAGCTCCAACAGTAACATATGCTGCTCTAACACGGATGCTTCGGTATTAATAATCTATGTCATATATAATAATATATCAGTCAGAGGAACCAAACACTATTTTTACTACAATACTGCATACTACATCAAAGCCATAATACTTGCTTACAACTTTAGTAGGATTTGGAGTGTTTTTACAATGCTGTATTGGTATACTTTTACCTAAGAAAAGGTCTTGGCACTTCTTCAACCACTGGTTACCAAGTATCTTGAAAAATATGAATTTGACATACCTGCTTTACTGTTGTAACTAACCTGAAGTACAAGATATTTGCATATTTTAATAGGGTTTAAATTTCTATATTTAAGTTATATTTCTTCTTCATCATTCATCTGCTACATGTGAAGATGTTAAAACAAACTTTTTTTGTTAAAACTGAATTCACCAACCCAAACACTTTAAAGAATGTGATTTTTACTCAGATTTCGGGATGGACTGAGGACACTTGGTGTGCTGGACAAAATCCAAGCTCACCCGGAGAGTTTTCGACCCCTTCTATGCTGGTCTCCTACAACCCTCACAGCTGACCTTGTTGACAGCCTCTTCACCATCTGCCTATCTCCAGTTGGCAGCAACAGAAGGCATGCTGAAACAGTTGTTGTTCCTTTCTGGAGAGACTATCTAACAGATGCAGAAGGTTAATGTAGAAGTGATATAAGTGTTTCTTGTCTTAATCTAAATTAATAATGTACTGCATCTTGTCACTGCATATCATTTAAGAGTAGGCCTTGTGATGTGTGCAGTGTTTTTTTTGTTTCGTTTATTTTAATCTAATTTCCAATGTATTGCTTTCTCTAGATCAAGAGGGAACACACAAGCTGGAGACAATTCTCGTCTTTGCCACTAGAGTCAATACTGTTCCACCAATTGGCTTCTCTCCACAACCTTCAGTTGAATTTCTTCACCAAGAGCACGACACAGGAACCATCTCCAAACTGCCCATTGCAAACACCTGCATCAATTGTTTGAAGTTACCACTGCACACCTCTTACAGAGACTTTCGGGAAAACATGGACTTTGCATTGGGCAATACCCATGGTTTTGGCATAGCTTAATTCATGGGCAAGCCTTCTTCTCAGTATTCTGTCAAGGTCAAGTTTCTGACAGATGTTTGTTGTGTGGATATCATTCCACATTGTTTTGCTTGAAAAATACATATTTTTGCATCTTTGTTAAAACAATAAGGTGCTAACATTTTCTTTGGTACAGTTCAGATGTTCATAAAGTTAAGTGAAGGCAAAAGCTGCCCTCTAATGAGAAACCTATTGTGATGTAATCTTAAAATTGTTGTGGAATTTAGCTCTGTAGTTTAGCTCGGAACTAAACTGAATTTACTGTTGCTTATTTTTGTTGATAAGCAAACACAATGTTTTTCACCAGTCCCCACCTGTTTTTGATTATAAGTGTACTGATTTCATACTTTTCATTTTCTCATACTTTGTATTACAGTAACTACATTTATCTGTGATCTGAGGGTAAGTCATATGGAAGTGGAGCAGGTTACCTTTGGCATATTTGTACAAAAACAAAGGAAAGTTCTGTTGGATGATTTGTAATGATTTTCTTCTAACACCACAATAAGGCCCTGATTTACACATGTAAGCATGTAAAGGAAAGGTAGGTTCTAAGACTAAATAAATGTTCGGGTAGTGTAGACTCTTTAGAATTGAGTCTTGATTGTTTTGTTTTTAAATCAAGATGTAAAATTGTTGCTGTTTTAACATACACAACTTAAAAAGTATATTTTTTTCAGTGGGTGAGTATGTGTAATGTGAAAATATTTTTTATGCTTTTGTCCGCTTCTGTGTCTCTGGTTTGCTGCCTTTGTGTTGCTTCTTATGCTCCTTGTCTCACAGATTCCAATGATGCTGTATTAATGTTGATGTTAGTTTTAGTGTATTCAACAAAGGACGACATGTTAAAATACGTAACAGTTCAGTCAATTTATTGAGTTCTCCAGAGCCAAAAGCTTCAATAAAATGTGGTTTCACACAAGTTCCATAATTTTTGGAAAACAATTTCTTTGAAAATTTCAAGAAACATGGCTGTAAAATGTAAACAGAGGTTTGAGCTCAGAATAACAGTGATAAAGGTCTTAATATCCCATACACAAAAAAAGATCCACAAAATGAATGAAATGGCAACAATGAACTTAAAAATATGCCAATATTTTTAGGTGTAATACTGTACAAAGATTGGTAGTGTGTTTTGATATCCATTACACAACTACAGGAAATAAATATCCTGTGTGGACCATTTCTATTTTTGTTAATGTGCTCTTATTTTTCAAATCAGAAATATCTGAGGGGTTTTGTTTCCTTTAATGTACTCAATATGGCTATGATTTTAGGAATGCCTCTCTTGAAGAAAATGCACAAGGTTGCAAAACAAATCAATACCATGATTTCCATCATCTTCAAATGGATCAAAAGTCTGCTGAACTGCATCCATTGTTGTGTGAAATGTTAATTGATTCGAACAACATTATTTGTCGATAACTCTGAGAGCGATCTGTTAGCATCAATACCAAAGCCACTGTATATGTCACCAATACCATTCATACTTGGGTTATGTATTCCTGCATTGTTGACTATGCTCCTTTGCCACAACTGGAGAGGAGTTAGCCCCCCTTTTGTTGAAAGTTCATGGTTATTCCACTGGTTCTGAAATTCAGTGGCAGCTCTATGAATTTGTGGCAAATAAATATAATGAAGACAAAATAAATGGAGCTCATTAAGTGAATCTAAAACATCGTGCTCCTCCATTAAGTTGAAAACATTAACAAAATGAAATGACACTACTTGATTTAGCTCTGCCCATAATCTTTCAATTCTTTTTTTGAACAATATTTTTATTGAGAGCAAGGTATATGTAGACAGTTATACAAAAAGATAATATTTTTTTGATTTTTCACAGAACACAGAAAAAAAACATAATAATAATAATAAATTGATAATCTGCTGGTCAGCTGGCACTATGCTGAAGATGGCAGAGTAGGCATTAGGTTGCAAATTTATGGACAGTGCCTGTGAGAGAATTCTGAAGATTGCTGACCAGTAATCTGAGAGGGAAGAACATGACCAGAACATGTGTGTTAATGTTGCAGAGGCGATATGACATCTGCTACAATGCCCATCCGCCTCGGGATAAATTCTGGCCAGCCTAGACTTGGAGAGGTGGGTTTGGTGCAAGACTTTAAACTGAATTATACCTAGCCTAGCACATGAAATAGTTCTATTAACTCTCTTCAGAGCTTCAGTCCAGGATTCCTCAGGTATTGCATCCCCAAGCTCCTCCTCCCATTTCCTTTTAATTTTATTGAGAGAGGTGTCTCCGAGAGATGATATGTTGGAATAGATTCTCGAAATGAAGCCTTTTATCTAATCTAGACGGGACAAACAGGTGATTGTCACAGATAGGGGCCAGAAGAGAGAAATCTGTTAAACCAAAGTGGTTTCGAAATTGGTTTAGAATGCATGACTCATTTTCAATTTCATACCACGACAGTATTGGAGCATGAAACCAGTATATGATTTTCTGAATATTAGCTGCCCAGTGATAGTGAAGCAAATTTGGCAAACCCAATCTGCCCTGGGATCGATGTCGCTGCAGAAGCCTTTTTTGTAGTCTAGGGCCGAAGTTCTTAACACCTGAAAACACTGAAGACATCCATACAAGGACTCTAATGTATTGACTGCTTCTCTATGTCTTGAATCTTCAACAAATCTTGAGATTGACAGAAATCCAGATAAGGTTTGAATGTGATCACGAGGAAAAAAAAAAAAGAATCTGTAGTTTCTCCATGCAGTTGTTCAATACATTGTAAGGCATTGTTAAAAAATGTCTAATATCATCTTTATTGCTACTTACTCCAAAAATGCAAAACTGCACCAGATAAGAAAACAGGATAACGTCATTGTAAAGTTCTGTTATTTAACATCAAGTTAGGATAAGCTGAGTAAGTCTTGCACATGTATTTCCTGGTTTGAGAGTGACTTCCTGCTTAAGGAGGAGCTTCCTGTATCAGTGAAAGTGTGTATATATATGTGAGAGTGAAAATATATGTATGTAAAAGAAGAGTGAAAAATATGTATTTGAAAGGAGAATGTATGTGTGTGAGAGAGAAAACATATGTATGTGTAAGGAGAATGTATGTGATTCAGAGGGCCAGAATGAATTATGGCTTGTACGGCCCCTCATAAACAATCATGGGTCCTTTAAAGTCATTATTACTTAATAATAATAAAAATAAATAAAATAAAAATAAATAATAAAAATTAAATGAGAAAAAGCAAAACCAAAAAAATTGCGAGGCTGACAACTTTACGAGATAGACTACTCACGACTTTATCCAGGAGAAGAGGAGGATGTGGATGGGGAGGAGAGGTGTCTGAAGTTGGTCTGTTAAATCTGTTTGAAATTCTGACTGGGATGAATATGGATGTGGGAGTGGGTTGGGGATGAACCAGAGAGGAAACCAGGGGGGCCTGTGCTTCCAATGTACGTAAATGTCAGTCACATGGGGCACACTGAACAGCGTGCCGGGGTCCGGGTCGGGGTCCCCGGAGCTACAGCGACTCGGCAGTCCCAGCACCGGGCAGGAGCAGCGCCATCCCAGCTGTGGGAAAGGAGTCCCCCGGAGCCGTACAGCCTCCTTTAGGAGCCTCCAACGCGCCGCGGAAGCCGATGTCTAGTCGATGGTTGGGTCCTGCAGCCGCGGCACTCCGGTCCACAGGTGCCAGCGAGGAAGACGGAGATGGAGCCACAACACCGTTAGACGCCGAGGCCAACTCCTCCAAGCGGGGAACGGCTGGAACAGCACCGGACGGCGGGGAAGGAGTCGCAGTGGCAGCGTCAGCGTCTGGATCTCCGTCCGATGCCAAGGCGCTGTAGCAGTTTGACAGGCTGAGGCGCGGAGATGAGGCAGTACAGCCAGGGGCTCTCTTACCCCTGCCGACCACCTCCACCCAGGACCACCGGCGACTCTGTGTTGAGCTGGAGGACGGTGGAGGCCAAGCGCTGGGATCCCAGTGCACCGTGTCCTGAAGGGCCGCCGTGAGTAAGGCGATCTGGAGAGACTGTTCATGAGCCACCTCCTGGAGGGCAGTCAGCATGGAGGAGCTGGCGAATGTCCTCTCTCAGGTCAGAAATCTCTTTGTCTGCTTTTACAAGCTGGGGGTCCACATTGGCGTACACAGTAGCCATAACTGTAGCCATAGGCTATTGCTGTGCTGTCAGCTGGCGGAAGTTTTCCCACCTGTCAAGCAGGCCGCGTCTGGCTGTTAAAACCCCTAATGCTTGGACATCCAGTGATTAAAATAACATCCGATTAAAAGAGATAAATAAAAACAAAAATAAAAACAACTGATGTCCAAGCAGATAGCTTAAAAGTCACTCCAAAGCTAAAATAAATCAGTTTAAAATCGCAGGTTAGGGAGAGCACAGACAGGCAGCTACAGACGCCGACACATGCGCATATATCCGACACATCCGACCAAAGCTTGCACACATTTTGACAGATCGCCAATGTTGTCTTTCTTGGTACTCACCTGCTGGTAGATTTCTGATATGTTATCACTCATTGTAGATAATGATCCCTGAATATTGTTTAGGCCAGCTTGCATGGTCTCTATTTTTTTCATCACAATGAACTGTCATATCAACTTTTAGTTGTTGAACGGCTTGCCAGATTGATTGAAGATTGACCTCGGCCATGACGCAGAGCAAACTGTTTTCTGCACGAGGAAAATTACTCCACTGGAAGGATCATCAGCTGGTAGAAGAAGAAAAAATCAAAACGTAGTCGATATACTTATATCTGTCAGTGTGGATGGGACGATCAGAGCAGTTTTATTAGCCCAGATTGGAAGAGCAGTCTGAAGTCTGCAACAGACGCTCATGCAGCCCTGGCCATCTTTACTCTCTCGACCTGAAATGTGTATATGGCAGATAATTTCGAGAAATAGCAGCCAAAGAAAATGCCACAAAGTAAAGTGACAGACTCTTCAGCTATAGTTTAATAGTTTAATATTTGTTTGATAAAAAATATAAAAATGTTAAAAAGCTTCATCCAAGACAAAACATGGTGAGTAATACTAATGCTAAAGTTTAAAAGATTGTTTAAAAGCAGTAATTAAAAGTTAATAAACTAAAAAAAAAAACCAACTAAATTAACTTACTGTAAAGTGCAAATTAAATTACTTTACGTTACTAACCTTTTTTTTGGAATAAATATTTTAATCTAGTATACTTTTAAGTGGATAAATAATATTTTTTCAAGTGGGAAAATTACACATTAATTAGGCAACTTAAACCATTATTTATGAGAATTTTCTCTTGGTGTTTGTTTCATCTAATCATTTTATTTCCGCCTGAATTTCAGGTTCCTGGACTACAAAGCAGGACAATAGGAAGATGCTACACAGCCAACTATACCATCCTTTGCCCAGAAACAAATGCATACCAATCTCAAGAAGAACAATTACTGAGAAATACATACCAGTTTTGGTAAAGCACGTTAAGGATACTGTTTTGGACAAGCTGGAGAAAAAAATCAACAGTGTCCTTAACTATTGACATCTGGTCTGATCACAGGCTGTGCTCCTTCCTTGAAGTAACAGCTCATTTGTGCAATGAGTCAAAGGAGTGCTATGCCCTTGAATTCTACTTGCTGGACTGTAGACGTTTCCCAGGCAAACATAGAGGAGAGCGAATTTCCTCTGCCTTTGAGGAGATCACAGAAGAGTATGGTCTCTTTTAGAAGATAACACATGAAGTGTGCTTTTAAAATTTGCATGCCACAACAGCAGTCAGATGACAGCGAGAGTGAGGAGGAAAATCCAGATGATCAGTACCTGTGGGGGGACATGAATCCTGTGGAAGACACAGAGCTACCCTGGTCACCAGGTGAACATATTTTTTGTTTTGCTCACTCCCTGCAGTTAGTTGTGAATGACAGCATGAAGGAAGTTAGAGCCATCTCTCACGCCATTGCCAAAACATCACGCTTCTCAACTCTGTTACACAGCAGCTCACAGTTCAAAGAGAAGTTTGAGGCTGCATTTGACTCTACTAAGACTATTCCAACTGCAAACAACACTCGCTGGAACAGCAATTTCAAACAAGTGCAGCAAGTGGTATTCTGCACTTGTGAGTGGAACCAGGTTAAGGAATTGACATCAATTTTTGCACCATTCTCAGAGGCAACAGACCTGACAGAGGGAGGGAAGTAAGTTACCATTAGCATAGTGGTTCCGACTGTTCTGGACTTGCATACACATCTTGTGAAGATGAAGGAGACACGAATACAGTGTCAGCAAATACTAAAGGCCCTTCATCCGTCTCTGATGAGAAAATTCAGTGTAATCTTTGCCAAAACAAACATGACCAATGACGGTGGGTGACATGAATCTTTCAGCTACAATGTGTACTTTTTGGCTACAATGCTTGACCCACAGTTCGGATTAAAAAAGGGTGGATCTGGATGTTACAAATGGGCAAAATGCAACATCAATCAAGAAGTTCAGAGATGATCTGAAGAAAAGACTGACAGGTATACACACATAACATTTTACATCGAGAGAAAAATTCTGAATTGGTCCTGTAGTAGAATTTATTAGGTTTGGGGAATATGCTTGTTCTAAACAACAGCAGTTAATTATTTGCTGACACTGTATCACTTTGTGTCTTTCTATCCAATTCAGTAATTTTATTTCATTTACTTGTATTTTTCAGACACTTTGATGTCTGAGGTTGAGAACTTGATGGACAGCAAAGGTGAAGAGTGTGGAGCCACAAATGGAGATTCACCCAGTAATTCACCTTCAGTCAAATGCCCACGCCTTCTTTCTTGCTACAAGGCTCACAAAAAGCGCAGCTCAGACCAGGATTCAAGCATCAGAACACAGATAAGCAAATACTTTGATGCCATACAGGAACTGACACTGACAATACACTTGTCTTCTGGTACAAAAACCATGACAGATTCCCACAACTCCACAACTTGGCAGTGAAGGTGCTGTCAGTTCCTGCATCCTCTGCACCAGTTGAGAGGGTTTTTAGTAGAGGAGGCATCATAATGAGACCCCACCTTGCACGTTTAGGTCACAGAATGCTGCAGTCTCTCATGGTTTTGAAATACAATATCTTAATTTCCATGGAAAGAAATAGGACTACCGTAAGAAACCTCAGAGTAATATTTGACCAAGATTTATCTTTTAGTTCTCACTTAAAACAAATCTTACAGACTGCATTTTTTCATCTACGTAATAATGTGAAAATTAGGCCCATAGATAGTGTGGCATGTGTGGTTGTGCTGCTGCCGTGGTCCTGCCTGATGCCTCCTGCTGCTGCTGTTATCATTAGTCATACTTCTACTGTTACTACACACTACATTACTACATTATACACATATGATTATTGTGACATATGAAAACTATCAGATATTAATATATACTTCCAATATATTGTACAACAATAATCAGAATTCTGATTATAATATTACTTTAATTAATGTTGTAAGCTATTACCGTTACCGTCTGTCCTGCATTTCTCTCTGTCTCTTTTTCTGTCTCATTGTGCCATACGAATTACTTTTAATTTATTATGTTGATCTGTACGACATCTATTGCACGTTTGTCCGTCCTGGAAGAGGGATCCCTCCTCAGCTGCTCTTCCTGAGGTTTCTACCTTTTTTCCCCCCGTTAAAGGTTTTTGTTCGGGGAGTTTTTACTTATCCGCTGCGAGGGTCCTGTAAAGCCCTGTGAAGCAAATTGTGATTTGTGATGTTGGGCTTTATAAATAAAATTGATTGATTGATTCATTGATGGGCGGCACGGTAGTATGGTGGTTATCACTGTCGCCTCACAGTAAGAGGGTTGCCGGTTCGATCCCGGGTGTGGGCCCTTCTGTGCAGAGTTTGCATGTTCTCCGGGTACTCCAGACAAAGTTTGAGGACTAGGTTAATTGATAACTCTAAATTGTCCGTAGGTGTGAATGTGAGCGTGAATGGCTGTTTGTCTGTATGTGTCAGCCCTGCAATAGTCTGGCAACCTGTCCAGGGTGTACCCCGATGTCAGCTGGAATAGGCTCCAGCAACCCCGCAACCCTCAGGAGGATGAAGCGGTTAGAAGATGAATGAATGAATGAATGATTGATTGATTGATTGATTGATTTGCAATAGCATATAACTGGTGGCAGAGGGATGTCGTATGCTGATTGATTGATTGATTTGCATCAGAGTAACAGAGGGGACAGTCGGCTCAGGGACACAACATTTTTTTTAATTTTAAGTAGTAAAAATGTATTAATAACAAAAAATTTGATGAGGAATATTATATACGAGGCTATACAACAGTAATGAAAAATGTAGAATTTGTTTGATTTCTGTTACTTATATTTGTAATTTATGTTGAGCAAACATGATTGGGGACATGGCAGTTTACTACTTGTCCTAAAATTAGGGTACTTATTTTAAATTTAATTAATCCTGCATACATATCATTGTATTCTATGGTAGAGGGCAGTTCACCATGTAAGCCAAGCTTTTAGAAATAAGTATTAGCCCATATTTACACAAAATATGCCATACTATGTCATGGAGACTCAAATGGCACCGTATAGTAGGAATGACCCAGCTTCATTGTTTATGCTGCCCGTGTGTTCAGAAGCACACAAAAATGAAGCAAACATTTGCTGCTGCGCCGTGTCGCCAGTTGTAAGTGGCTTGCTTAACAAACACGTGCACACACACACGCGCACACACACACACACACACACACACACACACACACACACACACACACACACACACATCGAACTCGCAATTGAATGAATGAATGAACATTGGAAGTGGTTCAGCCGCAGTCCAGCCGGCTGGCACGGTCACTGTTGAGATTAGACTACATTCGTTTTTTATTATTAACAAAATAGTTTTTATTGACCGTATGAATGGTTTTGTTTTCAAATAAATATTTGGAAATGAAAATGTATGCTTTAGTGTACTTTTACAGAGTATTGCTATGCCCCCTTGGTTTAAGTTTTGTGTAGCATAGCAAATCTGCAAAAACAACAGAAATACTGGTTCAACCGACTAGTATTTTTGTGCTGAAATCTGTCTGCCGACGGAAAGCAGAGTCATGAAGTCAAGTAATGTAATGCTGGTCTGGTGAGCGACAGTCTTCAGACGCCAACAGTATCCATGACAACATACTGTCACCTGGACCTTTGTTCCTAAGTAAAAGCACAGATATACCCTGTAGTTGTGTAGGCTAACCGCTGAAAATATAAAGGAACCATGTAGATTGACTGTTTGTTTGTAGTTAGGTCATTTTGAAATAAAATCACATCTGATTTATTACTTGCTGCAGAAATCTTCCCTCCGATTTTTCAGTTTTATTGTCATACTGTACCCTGTAATAACAGAATAAGTACCCTGTAATTAAAAATACCTATTGTATATGTTCTCTGTAAATTCCCCCTAAACGTCCATAATATTGATCAATATAGGTCGCACATACCCTGTTATAATAGAATAGATACCCAGTAGTTAAAAATACCTACTGTATAAGTTCTCTCTTAATTTACCCCCAAACGTCCATATTATTGATCAGCAGGTCGCACATAGCCTGTTATAATAGAATAGGTACCCAGTAGTTAAAAATACCTATAATATAAATTCTCTGTAAATTCACAAATTGTTAGCCCCTTATTCCATAACTTAACATCTTGTTCCCCTGTACCTACATATATGTATTGGTACGTACTACACTGGTACACCGTTAGTACAACTGATTACACCCTAACTACTCAATAGTTACGGTGTAAATTGCGGGTTGTAATCTAAAGTGTTACCAAACTCTCAACTGTACTCCGGGACATCTACCTCGCGGCTGCTGGCTTCCTCAATACTGAACCAATTTTAAAACGAGTTGTACCTATGAATCATACGCACACATACACATGGAGAAATAGGGCCCAGGTTGAAAAATACCTAAGTTATCCTTTAAGTACAGGGGTCACATGGTGCAATGAAATGAATAAATGAATGAATGAGAAAATAAGGACAATTCCTTATGCAAGAGATTCACTCAAGTTAATGCCAGAGGGGCGAATTATTCTAAATTCTTCCTTGAGAGGTAAATGTAAAATTAAAAGCAGTTATTGTTTCAGTCACCAGAATGCAGGAAATAAACACTCTAAGAAGTTTTGGTTTCAAAATCTGCCATATTTTGGAGCTCTCAAGTTTGGAGGTCTCAAGTTTGGCAAGTATAGGTGATGTTTGTCTGACTGCACTTTCATTATTCACAATAATAAAGGTGCAATTTCTATCACATCATGCTAACAGTTCAGTCATACCAGTGACTCACTGCAGTTTCTGAACAGTGCTAAGATTCAGGGCTAACTTGCTCACCTTTGGTAATGAAGGAGCCATTCCTGCTGAGGGCCGAGTCTTTGCTTGAGGTGGAGTCACAGCGAAGCAGGGGCTCCGATTCATCGGGGAAGAAGCCTTTGGTACGGTCCACTGGCGACTGCTCCACGCCTGTGCCGCTGGCCCCACCCATGCTCCCACCACTGTTGCCACTGCTGCCAACGCTGCTGGGAGACTCCAGTGGCTTGTGGATGGGACTGAGGCTTTGGCTTACATTCACTGAGGTCATCAGCTGGTTGATGTCAAACTGTGGACAGACACAGAGAAATGGGAGGGTGTGAGAGTGAAGAAGAGTATATCATAACAAAAAATGGAAATACAAAATAGCAATAATAATTAAGATGCAAGCAGCTATGATCGGGCCCTCACTCCCTCACATAACCGCGGGGCCTGAGGCACGGGGGGGTCTGTGGCGCGAAGCCAGAAGGCAGAAATACTCCAAGACAACCCCTATGGGAAGGTTTTTTTTTAAAATTTCAAGGGGGCGCTATATAGGCATTTTGTCCCCCCCATGGACGACGCCCCTATCGGATGCAAGAGCTTGCCATTCCCGACCTGTGTATCAATTTTCATGAGGATATTAGGTCGGTGAAGCCATCAAAAACCCAAACACATTTTCATGGCGTGGGCAGCGCCATAGCGGCCACACCCCTTGACATAGACAAAAGCTTTTAATAACTTTTGATCAGCATGGTCTCAGGGTGATCTGTACCAAATCTGAAGTTGATTGGACAAAATCTGTAGGAGTTCGTCAAAATACAAATTTGCCGAAATCACAAAATCGCCACCAAAATGAAAAGTTTAAATCAAAATGGCCGACTTCCTGTTTGGAGTAGACCAATGGTGGCATGTCACCCACATGCCACCATTGGTCTACTCCAAACAGGAAGTTGTACCAATTTTCATCTTCCAACTCCAAAAAAACCCCTATGGGGAGGGTTTTTTGAAAATTTCAAGGGAGGGCTTTAGACGCATTTTGTCCCCCCCATGGGCGGCGCCCCTATCGGATGCAAGAGCTCACCATTCTTGACCTGTGTATCAATTTTCATGAGGATATGAGATCACTGAAGCCATCAACAGTGCGATTATAATAGGGTCCTCACGGACGAAATTGGCGTCGCTCGGGCCCTAACAAATAATAATAAACAGCGCGATTATAATAGGGTCCTCACGGACGACTTCATTGTCGCTCGGGCCCTAATTAAAATGGATGCATCTGAAAATGCACTGGAGCCATTGGAATGTCTTGAGCACTGAGTGGTAACCAGTTCAAAGTTTCAAACATTGAGCAGTGATGAGTTCGGTAGGGATGCTTTAAAATAAAGGCTACTGTAAAGACATGAAAAGGTTGAAGATGTGTTTCATAGGTATTCTGATAAACAATGTCAGCATTGTCCAATATTGGCAGTAACAACTGTTGAACAATTATTTTCCTTGAGTTAAAGTTAAAACAATTTTTGGAATGATATAGTTTTTCTAGATTACAATTGAGTTTATTGATTATTGAGTCAATATTTTGTTTGAAAGAAAGCATTGGATCAATCCAGAGACCAAGGTATTCAAAAGAGGTCACCTGTTCAAGGGGTGAGCCATCATTAAAAATGATTGACAGTTCTGAAAAGTCACCAAGATGTGAAGACTTGTTTTTGTTCAGCAGTAATTTGTTGGGCGAGAACCAGTTCTGATTGAGGTAAGTTCACATTGTAGAGATCTCTCAATTACAGATTTGTTGACAGTAGAATTATAAATGACAGTGTCATTAGCATATAAGTGTACATAACAGTTGGAGCAACTTTTCGGAAGATCATTAATAAAAATGGAGAAAAGGAGAGGACCTAGAGATTACCCTTAAGGTACTCCTTTCTCAACAATCAGGCATCCATTGATACTGACACACTGCCATCTATTATGAAGATACAAATTAAACCAAAGTGAGGTGTTTTGAGAGACACCAATGGAGTAAAGTTTGTCCAGAGGTAAGTAATGCTCAACAATGTCACAGGCCATCAATAAATCAAGAAAAACTGCACCAGTGAGTTTGCCATTTTCAGAGGCAGTAAACACATCATTTGTGAATTTCAAAAGAACTGTAGCTGTTGAGAAGTTAGGTCTGAAGCTAGACTGGCATGGATATAAAATATTGTCTGTTGTCTGTCATCTGTAACATACTGTGATAGTTGATTGAAGATTAATTTCTCAAAAATTTTGGCTACAGAGTTGATGATAGATATTGGATGATATTTATTTATTTATTTATTTATTATTTTATTTCATTTAACCTTTATTTAACCAGGGGAAAACAGTCACGTTGAGATAGGATATTTCTTTTTCAAGTGAGCCCTCACCAAGAGCAAGCACAATTAGACAGTGTACAAATAACAAGTAATTAATAGACAGTGGTAGACAATACAATGTTAAAAATATTTACAAGAAGGAAATGTTTTTTTTAAAAAAAAAACTCATTTCTAGACTAGACAACACTTATGTTAAAAATATATAAATAATTACTTTAAAAACAAGAACATACAGACTGACGTGATTTGTTTAGATAGGACTTAAATTCAGTTAGTGAAATAAAAGACTCCAATTTTAGCACTTTTTGCAATTCATTCCATGAAGTTGGAGCACTAAAACTTAGATCAGTTTTACCAAATTCTGAATTAGTTTGTGGAACATCATACAGTATGTAAATATACATCATGGTTGTCAGCTCCCTTATGATGTGGTGTAACCATTAGGGGTGTAACGGTACACAAAAATCTCGGTTTGGTAGGTACCTCGGTACACAAGTCACGGTTCGGTTTTTTTTCGGTACAGTAATGAAAAAAATAGACAACTATTAAATATCTTTTACTTATTGGTAACCTTAGTAAAACATACCACCTCAGCAGTTAACTGTTTTTACACAATTTTTGAATGAAACAAATAAATATATATCAAGTATATATATCCCTGCTTTTTCACATTGTTTGGATGAAAATAGAAATATAAAAGTGAAAAATAAAATCCTGCTGTTTTTTTTAACACACTTTTTGAATGAAAAATATACATTTCTGCTTTAAACGTGCAATATGTAATTTTCTGCTGCTAGGGGTCTCAAACCAAAACAATAACAGAAGATGGCGTTGGACGACGTCACGAAGTAGCGTGGTATCATGGGACTTGTAGTTATATAACAGATACAGCTCTAACGTTTCTTACTCCGTGTAACTGAAACCGACCGTGGCAGTTTTTATGGCAGAGCGAGCTTCAGCAGCAGAGAAATGCTCATGGACGAGATATATAACTAAAGTTATATTCACTTTATGTTTCACTTTATGCAAATGGGGTCCGTCGGCCGGTGTAGCAGCCCGAGCCGATCTGGTACCTACACCGGATTGTCAAACTCTGATCTAACTATCAGTAGTAACGTTACTTAGGCTGACCAAACGTCCTCTTTTGCTTGGACATGTCCACTTTTCACGTCCCGTCCGGGGTGTCTGGGTTTTTTAAATAAACTGATTATAATGTCCGGTTTTCCGTGTGTTAAAGTCATGGCTCTCTTTTTTAGCGACTGTCTCGCTAACCTCAGTCATTTACACTCTATTCAGAAATGCTACTTACTTTAGCTGAGCGGTTAGCAATCTGCTAGTTATTTGAGCAAACTGCTAGTTACTTAGCTTTACAGTTAGCGATGGCTTCTCCCTCTCTGCTGCTCTCTCTTGCTGACCAGCTGCACTATACTTATACTAAAGCCTGCTCTTATACTAAAGCCTGCTCAGATTCAGTTTTACTAGGAACTTTGCTTTCCCACTTTGATAAAGTGCAGTAAACAAAACATGCTTATATCTAAAGTGCAGCTTAAACAATTTTACTCAACTCCAATGGCGTTGGTTATTTCTTTATTTCTTTTGTCAGGGATGGTGTAGATGCGTTAGCATGTTAATTAGACGTGTTTCCAAGTACATACCCGACCGCTGTTCTGCAGTGTCGGCACACTGCTTTTGTCTTGTCAACTTGTTTATTTCCATCTTCATATTTTACCCTGAAACCAAAGTGTTCCCAAACGGAGGACTTAAGGTTTGCGAGTGGGTCTTCAGGTTCGTCAGGCTCACTTGCCATGTTGTCAAAATGCGAGAAAGCGCTGCACAAAGTGAAAGTGGAGATTTACGGGACTCGGTCCGTCACTCAATTTCGTCCGTCGGGGAACTAGATATTTTAAATGGTTCGGCTCGCAAAAACTGAATTAAAATAAAACAAAATAAAATAAAATAATATCCTGCGCCCAATCATTCGGTACAGGGTCGTGCCGAACTGAAAGACGCGTACCGAACAGTTTGACACAAATACGTGTACCGTTACGGCCCTAGTAACCATAGTGCATTTCCAGGCAGAAGGGAGGGCACAAGTTGATAAAGAGAGATTAAATACATCACAGAGTAGGTACATTAGAATATGAGCAGCCAATTTAATAAATTTGATCTCAGTGCCATCTGCACCAGGTGCGCAGTCATCTTTAAGTTCCATAATTACATGTTGTCCTTTAACAGTTAGTATTCTCTAAAAACAGAAAGAGCTTCTGCATGGAGAGCTACTAAGAGCATCACATGACATAGGTGAGTCAAACACAAGAGAGCAACTACAGAGGAGAAGTGTTGGTTAAAGGCATTTGAAACAACGTGCAGCTCATGAATGATATTACTGTTGAGTCTAAAATGTGTATTGGTATTTTTGTTTGACTAATTGAGCATGGTATTTATATTTTAAAGGTATAATATGTAGTTTTTCCACATAAAAATTTCTAAAAACGACTAAACCAATATTATATATTTTGTTAAGTTGAGTACTTTATCAGAAATGTTTCCAACAATTTTTCAAACCCAGATAAATATGAAATATTAATAACAGTTACGGACCGTGTCATTAGGTCGCAATGGCGGCGTAACTCCAGTTACCATAGACATTAAATGAGAGAGAAGAAGCAGCAGACCGGCTGAGACGTCAGAGAATTAACGTTACTGTTGCTAGGCTAAGCTAACTCGTCTTGGATCATGGTTATGCATTGACGGTTGCTGCACCTTCTGACACCAAAGCTGTCCCGGTAAACAACCCGGTAAAACGGAAACATACGGGTCAACCAAGCGATCCCAGAAGAATTTGGGGTAAGAAGAGAGCTAAATCCAGGATAAATATTGGTGTGGCCTTTCCGCGATGAAAAGAGCTTCGTGAAAATCTAGGACTACAATTCGATGCAGACCTTGCGTGTGTTCTGCTAGACAGGTAAGCAAACATCTGGCTGATGTTATCGAAATATTAATCATTTCCACCAGTGTACTGCAAGCACTGCTGACAATTCATTCAAAACTGTCTTTCAATGTTTGTATGTTCAAATATCTAAAGTTACACACAAGTTGTGTAGAATAATTACTGTATGGGTGTAGGGACGGCTGTGAATGCTCTTGACTGTGGAGGTACATAAGTGGTCTGGACAATCGTTTTAGTATGTAAAAACACTACATTATCCTAGCCAGAGTATTGTGTGACGTCAATGCATGGAATGGTGGTATTCAAATCCTTTCAGTAGCAGTACTTGAAGTGCTGAAAGTATTTAATCCATAACAATACATACACAACTGATTTTCAGAGCTTCCTTTGTATGTTCAAATTGGTAAAGCCAGACCCAGGGTGTGTAGGGCGCTTACTGAACGGGGGTAGAAACAAGTGTGAATGATCTTGACTGTGGAAATGTAAATAATATGGGGTTCCTTTTAGTATATAAAGACAGCACATTATAATTAGCTGAGACAAACAGTATTGTGTGACATCAGTGGATGGATTGGTTTTATTTCAAGCCCTTTCAGTAGCAGTACTTGAAACTGTGACTGTATTTAATCCATACAATACATACACAACTGGTTTTCTGTGCTTTCTGTGCAAATAAGCCACACTGTCTGTAGTATAGATAACTGAGTTATGTGCTTGTTAATATTTACAGGGGAAAGCTTCAGGAGCCTTTCTTACCAGTTTCAAGTGGGAGTATCAACAATTCAGCAATTGGTTCCTGAACCCTGCACAGAAATCTACCAGGTTTTAAAGGAGAAATACTTGAAGGTATGTGTGATATGAGGTTTATAGTGCTGTCTGTTAAAGTTATCAGGGGTCTGACATATGAAAATAGCCATCATGGGTTTTACATTGTAATTTTTTGTTTTTCAGTGCCCAGACACAATTCCAGAGTGGCAGCAAGTAGCACTGATTCATTCGGCTGAACAGCCAATCAGAGTGATCTCTCACTGTGGACCTTAGCCAGTTCCGGATGATTTCTCTCTTGAATGTGGAGGGGAAGATTTTCTCCAGTGTAGTAGCTTAATTCTTAATTCTTAATTCTTAATAGCTTAATTCTTCAGTGTAGTAGCTTAATTGATACCATTGTGCAGAAGGCAAGAATACCAGGTTTCTCAGGGTGTTTAGAGCATACTAGCATGATCTGGCACCAGATTCAGGCAGCGAAGATTAACAAAAGGGACCTACATGTTATTACATGTAGGTCCCTTTTGTTAATCTTCGCTGCCTGAATCTGGTTTTTAATCACTGGAAAAGTTCTCAGAATTAAAAGTGTGAGGGGAAAAATCTGCCTCATATTTTCCTACAATGGAGGATTAGTAAAATTTGAATTTCAGCCTTATAGTTGTATGCCTCCGCCAACCAGTCAAGTTACGGTTACAATTTACATCCATGTCCGTCCAGACTCACATGAAGCTATGGCAGTTGATAATGTTTTAAATATGGATGTTGCTGCAAAGAAGCTGCAAATTTGAATTGAAGGTGCGCACCCAAGATTAGTGTCATCAATTCAGTATCTGAACAAATGTCTCCCCTTCTGTTCCTAAGTTAAGATGTTGAGTAAGGGCCCAAAAAGTGTTTTATGCAGAACTTTACAATGTCACAGTGAAGTTGACCTCTGACCTTTTGGATATATAATGTCATCACTTCATCATTTCATTCTATTAGATATTTTTGTGAAAATTTGTCCAAAATTAGCAGATAAATTCTTCAGTTATGGTCAAATACATGTTTTTTGAATGGAACCTTCTGTCACCTAAGAGACCGTGTGTCTGTTGAGATCTGTCAGCATCTGTTCTTAAGGGCCGTCCACACCAAGAACTATAACTATAAATATAACTATAAATATACAGTTTTAAAAATCGCTCTAAACTCAAGTGTTTGGCAGCGTCCACACTACAACTATAACGACAACGATAGTGGTGGACGATATCCTTTGGATCACTTTCAGAGCGATTTGATGAACGATAGAAACACTGACAGCCAATCAAAATCCATCCGAAATGACAGGTCGAGACGTTCATCACATCACGTATACCCACATACATTTTGCAGGGGAATGCGTCTCCTCTTTTCCCCTCCATTCATAAAATTCAGGAGCCAGGATGAAGTTACTGAGGGGGGCAAATCTTTATTATGCAACATAGGTTCACACAGTGAGTTATAAAGAGCGCGCAGCCGTGCGTAATTGTCGCGCGTAATGACAGCTCGTCGCCGGTGAAACACAATAAACTGCACGTCTTCATTCATGTTTGTCTCATGACAGATGGAGCTTACAGACAGACAGACAGGTGGAGCAAGCGGCAAATTGGTTTTCTTTTTCTGTCTCGCAACATACAGCAATAACAGGTCATCAATATCACCTGCCAACCGCACCGAGCAGTGTGTGTTTGGCGTAACCTAGCAACACGACGATATCGTTCATTGGTGTGGATGCTGCCATTGTTATCGTTACAGTTAACGTTACAGTTATCTTTCTTGGTGTGGACGGCCCTTTATCCTTGAGCTATGGAGCACTTTAATCCTTCATCATGTTGAATGAATGAATCTGTGAATAAAGTAACCTAACCTAAACAGGGAGGTTAAAAAAAAAAGACACAATAACTCTGACGTTTGGGTATCCACGTCACCCCTTCCTCCGGGGTGAACACTGGAGTGAATGTTGTGGGAGCCAGGATGTAGGGAGGGGGGGGAGGAGACATGCCAGACATGATTCACAATATCACGATATGGTGATGCAGAAAGGAGGTTAAATTGGAAACATCAAAGTCTCAGTAGCTACACATCCTCACCATCTTCTTTTTTCCCTTTCTCTGAAACACACACACACACACACACACACACACACACACACAGCAATTAAATATTCAGTTTATTTAAACTTTTTTTTGTGACAGGAAAAAGTTTCAACACGTTAATTATATTAGTTACAGAGGGTGAAAAGATGAGCTCTAACGAAAAGTACAAAGTGTGAAAAGTGCAAGCAATTCTCACCCAACAATCAACCTCCACACACACACACACACACACACACACACACACACACACACTATTCACTGCATCAGTTTCTCCAATAACCTTAGCAGATGTAGACCATACGTGGTGGCCATATGGAGTGAGCTTTAAGCACACTACAAACAAGGTGATCAATAAAGCATAGGTTACCATTTGTATGTTTTTCTTTAAAGCTGCCCTGTGGAGTTTTGCCCATTTGCACCATCTGCCGTGTTATAGCGTGCGCCAGTTGATGATGTCAGCAATACAAGTGACGCTTCCGCACCGCACAAAGCTAAATGACACACCTATTTACCAACCCAATCATTTTTGTTGTTTTATTTGCTATGAACAAATATACTGTAGCGACCCTGGGGCAGTGGTGTGTGTGGTATGAGTGGAGTCAGCTGTCAGTCAGTGTGCGGGCTGGAGATTGGTGGAGCAGAGAGGGGGAGGGCTGCCCCCCTGGGTACTGTGAGTAAGTGTGTGTGCTACGCTAGAAGAGTCAGAGTTTGGGACGGAGTCTTTTATGTGTTACTCCCCTGGAGTGTTACCGGAGTTTTTGGAATGCACAAATAAACAGGCCTTTTTCCCGAATGCTACTCTGGTCTCCTGCTCATGAGTGATTCATTACAATACAGACAGCTCGGCAGAAGAGCCGGTGCACTCTTGCGCCATGGTAGCACATCCACAATGAATGGGTTCGTCGGCGGAGGTCTGTGCTTTGCATGCTCTGTGTGAAATGGGCTTTATTTCTGCATTTGTCACTCTCTCGTTTTGCCTTTTTTCCTTCTTCTGAATGTCACGGAGGTTAGGGAGGACCAGTGGGACCAACCCCAGAGGCTTCGGAAGCTTTCCTGGTCCGTCTTTGGGTTTTCAGATATCTTTCAGTGGCTCCTCTGCTAACCTCATTGTCTCCGACATTCCAACTGCACATGCACTTATTGAACTCTACGTCAAATGCATCATTTCCTGTGCGACAGCGCTCCTGAGAGGCAATAGCGCTTCTAAGCAAACCAGAGTTGTGTGGTGGAGATGCGTTCAATGATCATCCTAATAACTCGTTTGGTAAGTGGCTGTAATGTAACGGACATTGGTTTATATGTAAAAACTCCACAGGGCAGCTTTAAATACAGCTTTTTCCACCATTCGTTAGTTACTCACACCAAAGAGCGCATTTACAAGAACACCAAGACCTATCACGGACTTTGGTAAGAAAACTTTTACCATCTTTTTTAAAACCATTTTCTTGTCATTTAAGTTTAACAGCGATCTGTTAATTTACTATTATTTTCTATTTACAGGCATCATTAATCTAACAGACGAAGGTTATCTCATGAGCCTAGAATACCAACAACCTTATATAACAAGTTAGTATAACAAGTTCTCCGAGCCCAGGTACACTCCTAACACCTTCAGTCCCTCCCTGCTCCACTCAAGACCCCCTGGTAGCTATGGGACCCCTGACTCCCTCCAAGCCCCACACAAAAGCACCCCAGTCTTACCCCAGTTCACCTTTGCTAATGAGGCTGATAGATCCGCAATGTCCCCACCACAGCCTGAAGGTCCTGCTTACTCCTAACCAGCACTGACACAGCATCTGCATAGGCTGAGATTACAATAGGGTCCTTAAAACCTAACTATAGCCCCACTCCACCCTGAACCCTCCTATGGAGCAAAGTTAGCAGAGGCTCAATGGCAATTGTGTAAAGCTGGACTGACAATGGACAGCCCTGCCTAATCCCCCTCTTGAATGACACTGGTCTACATAGCCCCCCCCCCATTAATTGAGCAACCGGGTACACAGTAGGCCTGGCTATTTTGTATAATTGTCCCTAAGTGTCCCTTTAGCAGATTGGCCAGACTCTTGGAAAAGACTTTAGAGAGTCCATACAAAGCAATGCAACTGGCCGCCAGTTTTTCAGGTCACTTAAATCCCCTTTTTAGGCAGTAGTGTCAGCACTGCCCTAGCAGAGATAGATAGATAGATAGATAGATAGATAGATAGATAGAGAGTTGCTGACTGCTCCTGTCAGCCCAACACACACACATACAGACTGAGTCAGCTAGTCTCACTGGCAGAGTTGGCAAATTGCTCCAGTATGAAGGACACAGGGGACAGACACACACATGGGGGATATTTTGATTAATTAGTTTGAAAATGTAACAGCAAAGAATCTCACTCAGCTGTAATTACTCTACACACATAAACTATTAACTAATATGCAGCTTAAATAGGAAATTGGCCCAACTGTACAGAGCATATAAACCCCAATGTTAGACACACTATGATGTGATGGGATGTTCAGCCTTTACCAGTAAATTATCTGACATTTAAAGTACATCTTCAATGGATAAGCCTCCTCCCAGGCTGCATTAAAGCATGCTTAAAGTCAAATACATTTACAAACACATGCAGACAACCTCTCTGAATTGCTCCAGAAAGTAATGGATGTGGTTTCATTGTATCTTATGTGGCTGTTTATGGAAGGAACTAAAAGGGGTCCAATGGGACCCGAGTCATAAACACCCTATCATGAAAGAAATTGCACTTGATTGTGCATCGTTGTGGCAGGAAGGGATAATGACTATCGTATGTTGTAGTTTTTGTGTATTCCCTGCGCAGACAACATGTGAAAGCAAAGAGGACAAAGGGTTATCATGAGTGTCTGTCTGCCTGTGAATAATGCATTCCTTGAAAACCAGACACCATTTTTTAAAGACTACATTGTATTTAGATATCTTTAAAAGCATTACTTAGTGTTGTGATTTCCATTTTTGCCTTACCTACCAGATTTTCGAATTGGACCCCAGAAGGTTAAAAACTATCCCAAAACCCTCCCCAGATAGGCCTCAAACAGTCAGATAGTAATCCACAATCTCATGGAAGAAATATACTGAGTGAGCTTGTGTTTAATACAATAACAATAATTTATTGCTACTATTTGTCCCCAAACAAATCAACTACATTCAACCTTTTATTTCACAGTTGTCTTTTTATTTTTATTTTATTTAACCTTTATTCTACCAGGAAATAGTCCCACTGAGATTCAGAATCTCTTTTGCAAGGGAGTCTTTGCTTCATCCTCCATGTTTTTAGCCATGCTCGCAGTGTGGCTATGTCAGTCAGTGTCTCAACAAGTAGCTATTGGATGGAATGCCATTACATTTAGTACAGACAGTCATTGTCCCCAGAGGATGAATCCTACTGACAGTGATGATCCCCCTCTTTTCATCAAGTGCCATCATCAGGACTAAATTTTGGATCACTCCAGAATATAGCCAAGTACAAACAAAACTAACGACATTCCCGTCATCCTTGTAGATATATTTTGTGTTTACTGCCTATTATCAAATGTTAGCATGCTAACATTCGAACAAATGTACAACAGTGCAATAAGAATAGTGTCATTATGGCTCGAGGTTAAGTAATTTATCATTTTTGTATCTTAGTATAGACAAAAATGAAAATTACCACGGTTATACCCCTCTGCGAACCAGTCAAGTTGTGGTTACAGTTTATATTCATGTCTGTCCAGACTAATATGTAGTCATGACAGGAGACAATGGCCAAATTATTATTATTGTACGTTTTTAAATGGTATATTGTATTGTGTGTCTGTCTGTACCACATCTGTATGACTTTTGAGAGAAGCCAAAGACAAATTTCCACCGAGGTGGACAATAAAGTTATTTATCTATCTATCTATCTATCTATCTATCTATCGATCTATTAAACCATCCATCTATGGAGCACAGAAGATATATAAAATCAGCACAGTACCAAGGTGGACACCCAAGATTAGTGTCACCAATTCAGTACCTGACCAAATGTCTCCTCTTCTGTTTCTACATTATGAGGTTAAATAATGGCCAGAAATGGCCTCGTACGGTAGTCATATTGGCAGAACCCTTGTAGTTTAAACAGACCAAGGGGGCCTTCCATAACGGGAGAGGCTGTTGAAGACTTGTGGGAGGAGCTGTTGATGACGCCGCAGGTGCAATCAACTGGCAGTGGATAAACAGGAAACAGCTGACAGCAGGACAGCGAGTAGCAAGCGGGAAACGCAAACCTGACAGACACTGTAAAGATGAGCTAGTGGGGAGACAAGGAATTGCGCGCCCTCCTTGCCCTTGCAAACGAAGAGGCGATTAAGCAGCAGATGAGAGGAACGGTGAGGAACGGGTCGACTTACGAGAGAATTGCTGTTGGACTGACTAGCTGCGGTTTCTCTCCCACATCACTGGTTACGTCACACGCCGAGCTACAAGTTACTTGTTCACGCCCCCTATTGCCCCGAAAAAGACGCGTTCTGTATAAACAAAGGTAGGCGGCATTTTGCTGCACTCCCGGATTTTGTTTTTATACTGCCAAAGCTGAAACAGGACTGATTGGGCTTTCCTGCAAATTTGCACAATTCGTATCTAAAAAGGGCTACAGAGAGCAGAGGAGAATTCTAACCATGTGCAGAAATGAATTTCATCCTCACATGCAGCCGTAGCCTGCAGAGTTTAAATGAAAAGGAGTGGAGTACTTTCACTAACGCAACATAATGTGTTCCTGTTTATCTTGGAAGGTGAGAGAGCTCAAACTAGGGCATTAACGACTTTGATTTTTTCACGTCGACTTATCTGTCAATAAAGTCGAAGTTGAGTCGACACGTCATTTGATGACGTCATCACATTGACACAGTGGAGGAAAGTGAAGTATCTCCACACATGTGATGTGTGTCTGTGAACATACCCGGGCAGAACGTATGCGGAATGGATTCTGCCCTGTGCACGCAAAGCTCAAGGCCCGAGCATACTCGGGCGTACTATAAGCAGAGCGGAGGTCCGCGCGGACTCAAAGCGGACGTCCGCAAGCCCTGTGCGCGCAAAACTCAGATTTTACGACCACGCAGACTCTGCTCCGTGCACCAGTGACTCCTCGGCATGTATTTTTCACATCGGGGGATTTTTCATGGACATTTTTACAGGAAACTACAACGTGGAAGTGCGCTCGACTATGAAAGCCTGAATGACTGCGGACATTCCTCGCAGAGTCTGCTCCGCTTATAGCACGCCCGAGTTTGTTCACTTAGTCAAGGATAAAGTATCGGCGTAAGCACACACACAGAGAGGGAGAGAGGGAAAAAACACACAACTTGTCGACTCCTCTCGGGGGGTATCGACTTGTGCCACTGACGTTGACGCGTCGACAAATCGACTCTTCTGTTAATGCCCAAGCTCAAACGCATAATTAGCATAACCATGAACCTTTTCATTCCCTCTGAATGGGTGAGTGTTTCCACCTAAATAGGTTTCCAAGTCACTCACATCATCACACTAAATCGGCTATACAAACATTTGATGCAAACATTCAACACATCATCACTGTTGATGTCTGAACGACCACATAAAAGTATAAACTAAAAAATGATTTTGTCTCTTAATTAATGTTAAAGGTCATATGTAAAGCTGTTTCATCAAAATGAATATTTTTTTCAAAAATGAGACATCCACAGAATGTCTAGAAAGGTGTAGAATTAAAGTCTACATTTTCCTGAAATAAATCATTACAGTAGAGAAATTGTTTTAGAAATTTTTACGGGCCCGAAATATGTCAGTATTTTTGATTTGATTATGTGGCCACCTGTAGAATTGAAGAGTGGAGCCAGAGCGGCCGAGTGTGAGTGCGACACCTACTGGCCGGGAAGTATTACTCCTATTTCTATCCCCTTTAATGTTATTTTAACATTTAAGTCTCTTAATGAGGAACTTCTTCAAAATGATTTAAGTAATTATTTTTAGGCATTAAGTTACTTTTAGAACATTTCTCATTATTCTGAGAGACTAACTCAGTATTTTCAGATAGGGGTGACTAGGGCCAATTGTAACAACATTTTAGGTTTTCCTTAATAACTAATGTGTTTATAACACTTATGCTGCATGAGGTTAACTGTGCCTCCCTGAACAGACAGAGGATCAGCCAATAGTACTGCGTTATGACGCCACAGGGGGCCAATCAGGTTGCAGCTGTGCACAGCCCTCTAGTGGATAGTTAGAGAGAGAGGAGAGACCACACCGTCTGACTGCATGCATGAGGGACTGCTCTACGCAAAAGTTATCTCTAAGTTCAAACAGAGTTGTTCAGAAGGGAATTTAAGACGATTGAAATTCACCGTTCGCCGATCCCACAGAGTTTTTTTGTTGCCATTTTCTGCTCGGCGGTGAGTTAATTGTGTGTTTTGAGATGTATGACGCCGTATAAACGTGGCGTTAGCTGCGAGTTGATGTTAGCCGCGAGCTAATGTTAACCGCGAGCTAAAGTTAGCCACTAGCCGCTAGTATAACACCACATGTGTGTTAGCCACTAAAGTAACTGTTTATTATTGGTATCTGTATTGATTTGAGCTAATGGTTAGCATTGTGGGATAATGCTGGAAAATGCTAAGCTGTGTGTGTGTGTGTGTGTGTGTGTGTGTGTGTGTGTGTGCATGTGGCGTGTGCACGAGGAGAAAAGGAGAAACTTACCCTGAATGCTTATTTTTGTGTGAGTGCGAGTGTGGGCGTGTGCGTGCGTGTGTGAGAGGAAAAGAAGAAACTCACCATGAATGTTTCAATTTCATTTTTTTTTCTGGTATTTGATGGTAAAAGGCCTAATTTGGGTCATTTGGAGAATTTTTGGTTGGGTTGTACTGGTCAAGTGAGACCTATTATGAGAGATGTATGTGATCATTTGAGTTTATATAGGTCATATTCATGTTATATCTATTGTTACTGAGAGTTTATGGCCTGTACAACTTAATTTTATTGATGCAAGTGATCATGGCCTGTTCCACAGGTCAGGTTTTTAGTTGGATATGATTCGATGGTGCTTTGATGTTGGGAGAGGACATCAACACCAGTTTCGGCAGCAGATAGCCACAAGGCGACTTCCTGAACACCTGCTGGAGAAAAGGATCCAGTGAACCGGTTGGCGAACCAGAGCTGATTAATAAGGAACAACTTACCTTCCTTATCTGCGGTGTGGTAGGACGTTGGAATTCACACAGATTAAAGGGCCCCAACGAAACAGAAACTGAGCTCATAATAACAGAACAACACAACAGACTAAACACAACAACAACAACAACAGACTAAATACAACGACTACAACTGAGGACATTTTTTTATTTTTTTATTATTTTTGTGCGCACTTACTTATTTTTGTTGTGTTCATTGAATGGTATTGATGGCTTGTTGTCATGTTTTGTTATCAGTGACTAAGAACATATTCTTTGCAAACTAAGTCTAGTGTGGGTGTGGTTAATATTGATGCTGCATCCTGGGCTCCATGAGCGACCTCCTAGAATCCTGGTAACTAGTCCAAGCTTTGAGTTGGGTTAGGGTTAACCCTAACCCTAACCCCCCGACAGTGACTTCAGAGATGGTGAGAGACGTGTTTCTCTATCAGACCTGACTATCTTTTATTGTTTAGGGCTAAAATGTTTTAGTGAAAGGGAACTTCAGTTTGTGAAGGAATACTGCATGCTGCAAGCCGTTTTAAAACCTGGCCAAAAATAACGGAGTAACACAACATTGGTAACGGTAACTGAGTTACTGAATTTGAAAACTAACGTAGAAGAGTATTATTTACTGCCAGAACTAAGGGTAATTAGTAACACGTTACTAATTATGCGTTACTGCCCAAGACTGCCTTTAACACACCCAATAATCATTATGCCTCCTCCTCACCAGTTTCATTATCTGCTCTCTCATCCATCATCAGTCCAGTGAGACGGACAGAAAATATTGCCAGTGACGATGTGCTCTTTATTAAGCTGTGATGAAAGGCCAAATTACAGACAGATGACTAAAGAGCTGAGACACTGACACTACTGGTGTGTATTAAACACCAGAACAAGTCTGTAACTGTGCAGCACTGACCTCGAAGAGTGCAGTCAAGGGCACTCATTTGATTCACTGAAAAGTTAGATTAGAGTAAGAAAGGGGAAAGTAAATGGTGCTGAAGGATTCTGTGAGTCCTCTGTGTTTATGGCTTTCTGTTTGTGTGTGTGTGTGTGTGTGTGTGTGTGTGTGTGTGTTCTGAGGAGATTACAGTTTGAGGCTGATAGCAGACAGCCCATAACTGTGGAAGGACACGTGTTTTTGTACACAATAGCAATCATTCTGCCACATGCACATCATGCCAACGGGTGTGGGTAGGTCTGACAGAAAGAAACATATCTCAACAATTGACAGACCAAAAACAGAACAAACAGATAAAAATGTCTCATTGTTCTGCCTTGTAGTATTTGAGTCATAAAGTCACACCACTTACTCCCTTACTAACTCATTTCTCCAAAAAGCCTTTTTCAAACCTCTGCAGTATGAAAAAAGAGGCTGCAACTGTGAGTGTAATTACTGCTTCAACATCAAATCATTCTCCCAAAGTGAACTGTTGCTTTAATGTGAGGAATGCAGTATAACCAAAGAGACTGGCTCCAGTCGGACACACCAGACAGCTTTCTCCACAGATTAGATTTCAGAGAGAACAGTGTGCACTAGTGCTTGTGCCAATGATGTTAATAGAGCTGACAATAGAGAAGATGTGAACACAGAAAACGTCAAACCTGTTTTTCTGCTACACTTCTGGATAAATCTCAGATGAGGCAAAACAGAAGGTAAATGTCCATACATCCAGCCTACCTGTGGGTTGTCCTCCATCACACAGCGAATCTTCTCCACCACGTCAGTACGGCGCTGGCGGTGCAGGCCATTGATCAGCTTGGCCAGGTTGGCATCGCTGTCCCGAATGGTCCAGTGCTGCAGCGCGGCATATGCCCGCTCATGATCTGACAAGTAACCATTGGAGAAGGCGGCCACCTCCCTCTCTGTGGCGTTGGCCAGCGACTGATAGATGTCTATCCACTGGATACCCACCTGGGCTGCCACCAGCTTTAGGATATCCACCCCTGAGCAAAGAAAGAAAAGAGAAGTTAGAGAACTCATGCATCAAGCTAAAAGACGGGGTTGGTGATGATTTGCTTGATCACTAACTAAATATCAAAAAGAAATGGTTGCTGGATTTGCTCTTAATTAAAGAATATAGGCTAGTGGCTGTAACAGGACGCAGCAGCAAGTGATGGCCTCATTTCCAACTAATGGTGTCCTCATGCTATGCACCCCACAATATTTTCTTTTTCTTTTTCTGACAAATACACTTAAGTTCTATATGGTGTGTACAAGAGTGTGTCTGGAATTATACTGTTTCAGCTTTTGCAACTAGTAGGTCATCTAATGATATCTGTTGGTTGGTCTGTGTATTAGGAACCCAGCTGAGACGTCAATCAATTAGTCAGTTGTCAAGCTAAAGCTGTCATTAGAAGTTGTCCTGCAATTTGTTGTTTCTTTTTTCACTGTTTGAAAAGTATACTTTTAAACAACTTAAATTGTCAGTTGCAGGCCAAAATTGGAAGAAGTGTCCCTCATCTTCCAATCACAAGGCACCAGCCTGTTGTCAAGCCAAGCTAGCCACTTTAACATGTTGGTTTTAAAAGGGGAATATTTTGCAACTCTGTGCCTGCGAGAACAGTTGCAAATGTTTTCTGTGGCTCTGATGGAGCTTGATTAAGACTGAGAAAACATTGGGACATCACTTGAGTCATGGGGTTCAGTATTTTGCTCAAGGATATTTTGACATGTAGGCTGGAGGAGCTGGGGATCGAACCGCCAATCTTCCAATTTATGGAAAATATATTGAATATATACCTGCTTAACATCAGCATGATAGCATGTGGACTGGTTTTCCACCTTCACAGTGGCACATGGAAGGAGTGTTGTAAAACCCCTTCACAAATGATTGTGTTTACAATCCAATCCAATTGGCAGAAAAAATGTCTTCATTGTAGGTTTTTACAAACCACAGATATGCTGGGATTCACTGGACCACAGAGGATTTGTCATTTGTACAGATCTGATTCTCAAAAACTTATATGACACCAAACACTTCAGGTCGGATCACGTTCTGATCGATCACAGTGGAGAGTAGAGTGTGTGAGAAATTTTTTCATGCAACAATCCACCCTAAAACTGAATCTACACCTAGGAGTGCTTACTGTTCCAAGCATTTACAGCATGATTTATTACAATTGTTCATTAGCATTGTTCCTTTTTTGTTACACTTTATCATTTGGTTGATTCAAGTTCACATTACTGTCTTTCGAGGAAAAACAGGGCTCGTAAACACAGGTCACGTGAAGTCACAAGGGTTTCATTATGGAACCAGTACAATACTTTCAGTACAGGAGCGGTCAAAACAAAGACTGGACCTGTCGACGTTTGGAATTTTTCTGGTGCTCATATCAGCTCAGTATTACTGCAGAAATACTGAAACATGGGCATCAGGACTCATCAGTCATGATAGTTTATGAATAATTGCAGAGGGAAACACATATCTTTCTCAGATTTTTCCAAAGCAAACTCATCTGCACCTCAGTGCTCTGTACCTGCACACAGAAGACAGCAGGGTGAGGTGGTGATTGAGTTAATGTGTAATGTCCTGATCTACTTAATTTGCAATGTTTGCACTGGCCTTATTGTTAAGCTCTGAGAGGTTGGTGGTTGGTTGCTGTCTGGAGACCAATTATCTTGGCAGCCGGGTTGGTTATGCGTGTGAGTTTGGTGCTATCAGTAACAAATAACATTAAAAGAAGCAGGTGAATCAGTACAGATGGATGGGCTAAATCATGCTCTGATACAACAACAGGAGGCAACACAGAGTCCTTTTGAATGACTGATAGTCTGTAGTGGCTCCTTTTTATGCCTCTACACTAGTAATAACAATAGTGATTCAGGGAATTTCTTCAAATTTGGCAAAATGTCCACTGGGACTTAGCAATGAACTGATTTAGATTTTGATGGTCAAAGGTAAAAGGTCAAGGTCACTGTTACCTCGCAAAACATGGTTTTGGCCATAACTCAAGAACTGTTATGCCTTTAATGACAACATTTCACATGAATGTCTAATAGGATAAAATAGGACATCATAATGTTCTGCAAAAAACACTGGCCATAACTCAACATCATATGTCTGGAACAACAGGGGAGACAACTGGTCAGATACTGAATTGGAACAAAAGGGAACTAAACTGATAAAGTACACATTATTCTTTTGGCATTTTTTTTTTTCAACACTGTAAAAACTGTAACTTAAATTTAACTCCAATTGTGTAATTAAAGTAATTAAATCTCTTGCTTCAGCAAAAGTGGAGTAATGTGGACTATGTAAATGATCGTCAATAAAGCCAGCTCTTGACAATAACAACTGATGAGACTTTTGTGATGAGATGAGATGTCATCATTCAATCGTTGGCTGTCCGATGTGGGCTTCATAGATAATTGCCAGGCTTTCTGGGGAAAACCTGGTCCAATTAGGGGAGACAGCATTCATCCCACTTTGGATGGAGCCACTCTCATCTCCAGAAACCTGGCCAAGTTTATTACTAATTAAAAACCCTGACAACCCAGAGTTGACACCAGGAATCAGAGTTGCAGTCTTAAATGCTTCTCTGAGCTTCTAATGCATAGTGTTATACAAACGGTGTCTGTCCCCCGACTACCTAAATTATTTAAAACAAAGTTACACAAACAGGAGTTGAATATAAAACTCTAATAAAAATTAAAACCTCTTCTGTGAAAGAAATACAAATAAGGAGAATTAAATGTGGACTCTTAAATGTCAGGTCTCTATCATCTAAAGCAATGTTAGTAAACAAATTAATATCAGATAATCTTATTGATTTACTCTGCCTCACTGAAACCTGGCTGTGTCACAATAAATATACAGTATTATGTTAGTCTGAATGAATCCACTCCTCCAAGTCAAAATAATAAAATCTTCCTCGAGGCAGCGGCCAAGGAGGGGGAGTTGCAGCCATTTTTGACTAAAAGCCCTAAACCTAAACTTAAAGTGGAAATGAAACGTGCATGTTATGGCGCTGGTAGTGTGACAATATATTTAAAAAAACACCTTGCCTAAAATTTGATTTTAAAAAAGTTGTTAAAACCACAGATATGACAAATTGATGTTCATAATTTCTACCTAGCTATCTAGCTAGTGCGTCGCCATTTTGAAGTGACGTCACTGCCTACTTAACAGGGTTGGTTGGTTCCATTTGCCAGTGAAGACAGTGAAGCTTTTCTGAACCGACTTGAGCGCCACACTTTTTGAAAATGGAAGATGAACTGGAAAGGCCTGTTGAGTCTGTCACAAGTCTTTGCATACGCATACAAGCCAATAAGGCGTGGGAACCGAGCAGTGGTACGGGTGGAAGAAGTCGTGGAGCCGGTGATTTGGGGTCAAGGGCGTGTCAGCAACATTAGCTACTTGATGTCCGTGTGGTTTTTGTACGCCAATGCCCACTGTGCCAGAGTCCGTCTACTGTCAGGAGGCTGGTCTGGATCATCTTCTGCGTGACCGCACCTGCATCACCATGGTGCACACATTAAGCATCCTGTGCCGGGAGGTGGACATGTTGGAGGTGGCAATGCTTTCACTGCGGGCCATCAGAGCTGAAACGCTGGAGCGTCTCGTCATCTACGGTGATGGCCAGGAATATGATAACATACAATGCGAACAATGTTTCCATGTGCTGTTTGTTTACATGTAGCTGTTGTCTGACTTAAACGTCTTTGTTTATGTCGTTTCTCCGGTACTAATTGCTAGCTAACCCTTAGCATCAGCTAGTTGATGCTAACAGCTATTAGCTATCAGTGATGGTACCTAACGTTAGTTCGCCGGTACACATAGCTTACTATGTTACATATTGCTACTAGTAAATGAGCCTGTTAGATACGGAACATGTCTGAGAGACCTGACATAACATTTGGTCAACCATTTGGGGAGAAAGAACCGGATCCCGATTCCTACCTGTGTGGTCAGCTCCATCAGGGCTGTTTTTCCCTCCCCGGTGTGCCATTGATTTGAGTATGCCTACATTTATGATTTTTAAGTGTTTTGTTTGCCATTAAATATGATTTGTTGTTTAATGAAGTGGTTGATGTGCATTTAAATTGTATTTAGTAGTTGTTTTGCTCTAATACACATTTGAAAGTTTATCATCAAACAACTCTCTGACACTGAACTGAGTTCGGACTTGCACTAATATTATAACTGTGGAAAATCCACACATCAATACTGTCTGCAAGAAAGACTTATTCCAGTAATATGATATATAACATATGTACATAAGTGATTTGAACAGTAAACAGAGGATGCAGACTGGATTACAATGGATGCTGACTCTCTTCCTCAGGAGTGTACGTACGGTGCTCACACTTGTGATTGTCTCACAAGACACCAAGTGGTGCACATTGGTTATGTGACGCAGGACTGAGATCCAATCAATCAATCAATCAATTTTATTTATAAAGCCCAATATCATAAATCACAGTTTGCCTCACAGGGCTTTACAGCATATGACATCCCTCTGTGCTTTGGACCCTCACAGCGGATAAAGAAAAACCCAAAAAATCCTTTTAACGGGGTAAGAAATGGTAGAAACCTCAGGAAGGACAACTGAGGAGGGATCCCTCTTCCTGGACGGCAGACGTGCAATAGACGTCATACAGAACAGACCAACATGATAAATTAACAGTAATCCGTATGAGACAGAGAGAGACAGAGAGAGATGCAGGACAGATGGTAATGACAGTAGCTTACAACAACATTAATGAAAATAATAATATTATAGTTATAATTCTGGCTATTATGGTACAATATTTTAGTAGAAGTATAACTAATGATAACAGCAGCAGCAGGAGGCATCTGGCAGGACCACGGCAACAGCACAACAACTCACATCACACCATCCAGACACCGCTGCATTATAAGTTAACCTGAGAGACAGTGGAGCACAAAGGCTCCAGAGAAGAAGCCGAGTTAGTGACATGCAGTATGACTGAGTTAGCAAGATGCAGTAACAGGACACGAAAGAGAGAGAGAAAGAGAGAAGGTGCCCAGTGTATTATAGGGGGTCCCCCGGCAGACTAGGCCTAAGTCAGCCTAACTAGGGGCTGGTCCAAGGCAAGCCTGAGCCAGCCCTAACTGTAAGCTTTATCAAAGAGGAAAGTCTTAAGTCTAGTCTTAAATGTGGAGACGGTGTCTGCCTCTGCTGAAGGCTCTAGCTCCTGATCTACTTTTGGTAACTTTAGGGACCACGACTAACCCTGCATTCTCAGAGCACAATGTTCTGGTGGTATAATATGGCACGATGAGTTCTTTAAGATATGATGGAGCCTGACCATTTAGAGCTTTTTAAGTTAACAGTTGGATTTTAAGTTCACTTCTGGATTTTACAGGGAGCCAGTGCAGAGAAGCTGAAACAGGAGAAATATGATCTTGTTTCTTAGTTCTTGTTAGTACACGTGTCGCTGCATTCTGAATTAGCTGGAGAGTTTTTTTGACTTTTAAAGGTCAGGATAGGCCTAATTTTCACAATATTATGCAAATAAAAAAATGCAGTCTGTGAGGTTTGTTTTAAATGAGAATTAAAAGATAGATCTTGATCAAATATTACTCTGAAGTTTCTTACAGTAGTGCTAGAGGCCAGAGCAATGCCATCTAGAGAAACTATGTCATCAGATAAAGAGTCTCTGAGTTATTTGGGGCCAGGAACAATAACTTCAGTTTTGTCTGAATTTAACATAAGGAAATTTGTGCTCATCCAGGTTTTTACAGTAGGAGCTACTCAAAAGTTCCCCTTTCCAGCTGCCAGCCAGCTCTATTCAGTCGTATTCGGACTGGCGTTCCTTCACCTTTTTTTTCATAAGTCCCACCATTACGAAAATTCCTGCCTTTATTATTTGAAATGTCTGCCCTTCCTCTTTTTTTCTAAAGGATCCGCCATTCCGAAGTTTGGATATTGTGGAATATAGCACAGGTGCAGTGCTGCAGTGCAGACATTTCAGTCGCACACTGCGCTTGTCAGCAGCCGGCAGCAGTATAGAACTGGGCTTTTACTGATGCACTTTCTGAAGGCAATTTACCTACTTGATTAGACTTCTATTTTCATTAGAATGTTATTTTTTCATTATTGTATAATTGTTTTCAGTTAATCAGTGATGTCTAAAAGAAAAATAACCAAAAAGGTGTAAGATTTCGTTTGTTTACAAGTTATTTTGAATTTGGAAGCCTGTTTTGTTGACCTTTTTGTAATAAATGACGGAGCCCCACAGTGGCTGTGAGAGGAAAAAATATACATCATGCGCACATTTAAATTAATTTGAATCCTCATTCATTCATTCATCCATTCAGTCATTCACTCTGCACTTATTGCTTTGCATGGGATTGTTGTCAGTAAAAGGCAATTAACGAGGATATTGAGAGTTTTAGGGGATATTCTGTGTGTAAAACTGTGTGTAATATCTTATATTATTTGTATCTTGTGAAGAAATCCCGCTGGCTCTGCTGCGCCTTCCCAGTTCAATTACACACGGCACAGGTGCTCGGATGCACGTAAAAAAAACCATGAATGAAGCAGCAGTCCTGTCCTTGTGTCCTGTGCACTGATGTCTAACGTCTAAGGTTTGTTGAGCCTCATCACGTTTAATTGGCATAGCTCTGACAGCCGAAATACACCGGGTACCGTCGACGTGTTTTTTTTTTAACTTTTTAATTTTTTAATTTCAACTGAGGGTGCAAAAATAATAACTTCATGGTAGCCTGCATGCTTTTGCACACTCACAGAACCGGGGAGCAATTCCTCAAACAACTTGGTGAGGTGATCCTCTTTTTTTTCTCCTTTCTTTTCTCTCTTCTCTCTGTCCAAAACTGTCATTTCGCCCCACGTGACCAGCTGACTTTGGCTAAGAACTGATTGGCAGTTCAAAAAGGCGACTTGCCTTATGATCTAAAACCAGCCACCGGTGACTGCATGATAGGCATCTGTCAATAAGTCCCTTCAACGTCTAGAATCTTGTACAGTATAAGTACAAGTAACTGTATAGATCTGGTCAATACACAGTACGTTAAGACTTTACTTGTAGACTGAATAATAAGAGATTATAATCACAACTTTACAGGATTTGACAAGTTTTCACATACAGTACAAAGACCCCTCTGCTTTGACGGCGGACAGTCTAGTCAAAATTTAGAAAAAATAATAAAGTGGCCTGGCGCAGTTGTTTTTGCTATTTTGGGCAGGAGAATATAAACAATTATTAAAGGGGATGCTGAGCAGCAAGATCCGTTGTGTAATTAAAAGGGATAATGCACATTCAGCCGCACACTACGCTAACAGGCAGGGTCCCCACTGGTTTACACGTACTGAATGTTGTCGGCTCATGTCGGCTGCAGGAATGTGCGCGTTGTGAGCTGTGTGCAGATACATTACACAAAAGAACAACGTCTTAACATATTAGACACAATCATATACAAAACACAATAACTGCAAGGAATGTGTGAGTGTGTGCGTGTGTGTGAGTGAGTGAATGTCTGTGTGTGCATGTATTACAATGGAGCTGGAACAGTGTCAACACTGTATTAACAATCAAAACCATAAAAACAACACAACTACAGTGTGAGAAGTGTGTGCGTGCACCTGTGTGTGAATGCATTACACAAAAGAACCATTTCTTCATCAGACACAATCATATATTAAACAGTAACTGTGCAAGGAGTGTGACTGTGTGTGTGTGCGTGTGTATGCATGTTTGTGGATGTAATAGAGCCTACAGCTTTTGGAGCTCTGCCCTTTTGGCTGCAATCTGTTCATCCAGGTTAATAAGTTCAGCCAACTTGTCCTTGTGGCTCCGTCTAAAAGCATTCGACTTGGCGACAAGCTCTGCCATCTTGCTGCCTACTTGCTTGGCTTCAGCCTGGTCTGCCAACTTATCTGCATCCCTGGCCAGATGTCCTGCTACCTCCTGAATGGACCTTCTATTCTTTTTCAGTTGCTTCAGGTGCTCCTCAATGGCTTTTCTTTTCTCACCTTGTGCTTGTGATTCCTTCTTTCTTCACTCATTCTCAAGGTGAATTCTGTATCTGCTCCTGGCAGATGAGACAGATGAAAGCAGCTCTGGTGTGAGGGGGACCTCAGTAACCCCTCCATGCAGTGACACATAATCACAGACAGTCCTCTGGGCTACAACGGTGTCCTCATGGATGTTACAGGTCTCGATTTCTTTGTTCACTGAAAACCCCCTCTCCACCGTGGCTTGGCCGTGAGAAAGGAGCAAAAGCTTTTGGATGAAGGACCAAAGCTGGGGGTAGGACCCACTGATAAAGCGGCCAAGAAAGACATCCATTCTCTTCTTAAAGGGCTCAAAGGACTGGAATTCTTCATTTCTCACCACTTGGGAGAGCACCTCTGAGAACTGCTGGATGATCAAATCACCTAAAAAGAGTGAATGACAACAGATAAACATAACATAAATACATGGACTTAGCCAAAATATCACTTATATGTTACTATACACTAGTGAAACATGTGCCTTCATATTTCAAATGTCAAGACTTCATCACTGAAATAAGGTAAGAATAATTATGAACCAGCTGCAAGTCCTCCATCCAACTGCCTGTCATGCAGAAACTTCTTGACTATGCTCTTCATCTGATTCTCACAAGATTCAGGATTGCTGTACATGATGGCGGGGTTCAGACAGGTCAACTGTCTTACAATCTGGAATTTCAAAGGGCTCTTCTCTTGAATCTTCTTGACCATTTTTGATAGACTCTCCATGCATTCCTTTTGAAAGCGTAGGATGGACAGTTCCCCTGAGCATCTACTCTGCTTTTGGAGTTCCTAAGGATGAATAAGGACTAGCTGAAGTAAACTGTCTCCTCTCCCTCCTCTCTCCTGTTAGCTAACCATCAAATAGCAATTTTGTGCACATAACAACAGACATGTCAGACATGATTATTTCCAAAATACCTTTACAGCAGTCTCAGCACCAATGCCGATGTCAACTGCTTTCGGATGCACCCTGGACTGCTTGTTGGTGACATCAAGCCTTACCAAGTGCTGAGGTGCAGCATCAGTTAAAGGTTCTCGTTTGATGAATTGCCTCAGCAAACTCTGCAAAACAGGAGAAAAACATTTGAGAATGAAAAATATTATGAAAATTTCTATTATCATTATTATTATTATTTCTTCATATTCACACAGACAGTACAATGAAGATTCACCTTACCTTAAGCAACTCAGCCAAGTCATTGGCAATTAAAGGAAGCACGGGTTCATCCGTTTGATACTTTGTCAGGAAGGGTGTTACACTTCATGAAACTTCCATGAAAAAATGCAGCTTTGCCAGAATGAGAGGGTCTTTGGTTGCAGCCTCAATGGTATCATACGAGGATGTCCCAGGGTTTGGAAGCTTTTTGGTTGTGACAGCTTCAACATACTTTTCCATGTCTGGCCAGATCTCGATGGCTCTCTCGACCACTGGGAGATTCTCGACCCAGCGGTGACCACAAAAAGGCAAAGCAAAGATTTTGGACTTTGTAAGGTTGCAAAAATCCTCCCTTCTTGCTGGCACGTTGTGAAAAATAGTATGCAGAGCTCTTAGTAACTTCTCCATATGCCAGTCACTGAATCCACATTTGACAGCATTATGGAGAGTGTGGAGGCCGCAACTTCCCACAACTACCAACTGGGCACCCCCAAAAGATTCAGCATGCTCCTTCTGCAGCATCTCAAAAAAACGCCAATTGACGTTGGGTCCGTCCATGGACAGAGACACCATCATCCTCAAATCAAGGTCACGTAAACATTCCTACAAGAAATCAAAAACAAATTTTAAAACACAGACGCACTGTATCATGGACACTGTCATAACATCATAGCACTCTGTAAAATGTAAATTCTATAGTGTGGTGGAGATTAAAGCCTCTAGGTTAAAGGGTTCTGTCCCAGAGGTGAGTGGTGAGAGAGAATATTACCGTCACTGCTGTCATTATAGTTTTTTCTCAGTTTACTGTACATGCATTTTCCTATGGCCCTAACTCTAATCTCTTGTTCAGAGCAGAGCCTATGTAATTGTGTGGCAAAGATATATTCTGATTTAAGTTCAAACAACATCCATATTTCAGTTTAAGGATACATTTGTGGAAAAAAAAGCTATGGATACTTACTTTGAAATGTTTTAGCAGGTCCACCACCGTAGCATGGCCCATGAACTCAGAGCCAAAATATCTTGAGTGGACGCGGTCACCAACCCAGTAGCGCAGATGAATGTCCAGCTGTTTAGTTTTTGTACTTTTATTTAGACTTTCGTCAAGCATGACCACAAATCCAGACGCCTTATTGACCTGCTCGGTCAGTTGTCTGGTGATGAAAGGGGCCAGACCAAACTTAGTAATATAGGCAGTCTTGTTGCTCCCACATGTGAAAGTAGCCGCGATCTCTGAGTCGGGGAACATGACTTTGAAGAGCTCGCTTATATTTTCATTTGACATATACGAGTGGTGGTCCGATATCGTCTTTAGTGTCCACGTCACCTCTGCCTTAAGCGTTGGCGTCGAGCCACAAAAAGCTCCTATGTTACCTGGCTGTGTGGGCTCGGTGCTGCTGGCAGCCGAGGTGACTGTTGAGGTTAGCGTCGGGTTTGCCGTGCAGAACTGGGATATGGGTGCCTGCCTCCGTGTAGCTGCTGAGCATGCTAAATGTTTAGCACTCTTCATGTGCGACTCCAAGGCCATATGTCCCATTGTGCCGAGCTTGAATTTTTTACGACACAGGCTGCACTGAGCCTCCCACTCATTCCCTGGTACAGCCTGAACCCAGTCATATTTTGAGTCACTTAGCCACGATGGATTAAAACTGCACTTGCCCATCCCAAAGCTGCTGCGCGAGCGACGACCTCGGTGGGTCAGCGGCTGACTGTGCACGCGCCAACGTAATGCTGCGTTCTAGAAAACTCGGAAATCAGGATTTTCCGACCTCCTAGTTGAAACAGTGCATTAGAACGCCACCTCATGTCGGAGATCGATAAAGTCGCAGAAAAAAATCATTTTACAACGCAACGTTCCAAGATTTTTTTTTGTTAGTTTACTTAGTATACAGTTATGTTGTTGAGCTGTATCATGCAGATAAGAAAGGGAAAATTAAGACCTTTGAGAATGAAATTTAAGATTTGTAAACAAAATTTAAGACCTTTTCAAGGCCTTAATTTACGGTTCTCAAATTTAAGACTTTCAAGTTTTTAAGACCCCGCGGGTACCCTGTGAATGTGTGTTGGAGCCAAGTGTCCCTGGCTTTCATGGATAAAAAGCCGACACACTTACATACAGCAGGAATTCACTCAACTAATTTTTATGTTGGCACTGACTGGGAGAAATCTATATTATTAATTCCTCCGCTCACGGTAGTGGTGGGCAGTGGTACCGATGCAGGTTATATAGTATCCTACAGTACAGAACCAATCAATATTTTTACTGTCAAGTCATTTTAATTGAACTTAGGTTTGATAATGGGTAAAAGGTGGTCTTGCGCACTTCTGGCTCGCTGCAGTCTAACCAGAGTGAGGTTCTGCAGGCATGGACGACGGAACTATTTTCGGGGGGGGGTGAAGCACGCACACTTATCAGTGATTAAGGATTTGAAGTTATTCTATAATAACATGCAGTTATAAGAGAACTAGAACTGATGAGCAAGGCATCTTTATTGTTAAGAAAATGAGACTTTGATAACTAAATCAAGCCATTTAATGCGCTCCTGGCTCAGGGCTTTCATGCATTTCCAAAAGTGGACCTTCTCTCCTGTTGACGTACTGGTGAAGATTTTAAGTTCTCTCTGCACAGAGATGTGTTTATTTATAGTAAACACATTTTATAGTGAGCAGCATACATAGGCTATGTCCCCTACAAATCCCAACCATGTTTGCAAAGTTTGAATGAACGAGATGGACACAATCAGAAAGGAAATGGAGGCTGCGCATTGATCGTTTTCCCCCGTCTGCAGGGATGAACAGACCACATGATGGTTATTTTCACAGCACAACACAGAGCAAAGAAGTGTCTTTTTTTCTCTCCCGGTCTGCTGTCAGCAGCAGCGGGGATTTCAGCACCACGGACAGCGCACGTAGACTTGACAAGCATCTCCTTTAAATGTGTTTGCTGCTAGAGAAATTATACATAGCCTAAGAAATTAAGACAGTGACATATTTTCAATAAAAAACAATGAGTTGAACGTTAATTTCAAGCTTTTGAGTACAACGAATTTCAGAATTGTGTGAGTACAGAAGGAGAACGGGCGGCAGTGTTTCTCACCTCTAACTGAATCATTACCACTTCAATAGGCCTACAGGTGAGGAATGTGAACACAAACAATCACTCTGAAGGCGACAGGCAGCCTAATCTCATTCAGTATTATGAAAATGATTGCAAATGGGGTAAAAGCAGTTTGCATAAACCACCAAAGATAATGAAAGATGAGGAGGTAACCTTTTAATCACTGAAATTTTTGAACAATGCAAAAAAAACATAATAGCCTAACGAAAATATAAGTCAGTCAAGTGTGTCTGAGATCATCATGCACAAAGATCAGTTTGACGCCTTGAACAATTGTAATTCATTTTCGGACATTAAACATGAGAAAATAATTTCAAATGGACATTCTCATTTCGTGGAGGACTTAGCTTAAGCATTAATGAGTGGTACACGCCAGTAATATTATTTACCTGTTTTGTGGTTAATTATACCATGGATCCTTTGGCTCCTCTCATGTAATCCGTGCGTCCTGCATACAGCGGCGCACGGGACCGATGAGCAGCATTCGTTTCCTGTCAGATTGCGTGTGACTAGTTCATCCAAATTTGGTCGGGATGTGTAGAGGACATGTATATGCTGCTCACTATAAAAGGTGGTAACTATAAATAAATGCATCTCTGCGCAGAGAGGGAAATATATGCTGCCTGTGTCTGAGCAGGAGGTTACACAGTGGAGATGCGCGTCCTGGCTATCTCGCCATGAGGATCATTTTGGATTTATTTTGAGATATCTGATATTGATGCCTCCACCCTCCAATACGGTGGAAGACATTTCATTTGCGAAGCTCACAACATTGGAAATATTTTACAGATTCAAAAGCAACACATCCTTTCAGAAACAGTGACCCAGTGTTATTAATTTTCCTTGTAAGTGCTTTCAGCTGAAGTCCCTTGAACAAAAAATCTTGACAGTGAGGTCTGTGGATTATCCAGAGAGTACCAGGGACACTCTTTCTACAAAGACAAATTGCTGGTGCACTTATTAAATAATATTTTTACCAGCCGTGATACACCGCGCGCCTGGTATTGTTTTCACCTTGTGACTGAGTGAGTGTGTGTGTCATCGTGGCAAAGTGTGGTCCACGGCTGCCTTTTACGCACAGAACACACATAACCATTATGCCATGTCTTAGGGGGACTGTACAGTGATTTCAGGCTTTTAAATTCCTGCATAGTAGCTAATGCCGAAAACTAAGTAGTGAACCAACTGCATGTAGGTACAGGGTGGCAACGCGTCTAGGTCCCTGCTCCAGCTGCAGGTAGCTCGTACGGATCGATGTTATTTATTTCTTGGATCTTCTCCAAACCTCAGTTTGAATCATGATAACACGGCAAAAAAGTCACACAAAGCACGGTAAATGAGATGGAGTTTAATTACACTGAGGTAGCCTAATTAACGGGAAACACAGGGACAAGTATAGGTTTTGAAAGATTAAAAGAGAGTGTCCTCTTGGCTTTTAACATGGTAATATTATTTTTTAAAAATATGGGTTGCATACAGTAGTTGTAATTCGACCTAGTCATAAAATGCTATGAGGCTAAACAGTGGCTCCGTTGAGCCATGGACCAGCTCATAAGCCGTCTTTCCCAAATCTGCGCCTCCCCGTGGACAAATGAAGCATTGCAGCTGTTTTTCACACAGGTCTCTAGGGGCGTTACAAGTCAGGGCTGCATTTCCTACGTCATCACAGGGGATTAAATTAACTCCATGGAGCAGGCAAGAGGCTTGCACGGAGTAGTCACGGATCGGCCATGGACCTGCCACGGACCTGCCGAGGTTCAGTCATGGAAACTTTTGAGTGGCTCCTACCCGTTGCCATTCCGACGCGGGCCGTGAGGGTATTTAAACACAAAAGATGTAATTTACACTACGTGTATGTCAAGTGAGCTACCCATGCCGCATAACCCCGGAAAGCTAAGATTCTTGTGATTAAATTGCCAGCCATTTCAAGATACAATCACCACAGCAGGTACAATCAAAACCTTTGTCAGACTACAAACACACAAACAAACAGTTACAAAGCTGACGTGACTCACCGATGAAGCCTCATAGTCATCCTCCGGTCAAAAGTATTTCCACAAACACGATCTTGTTACATTCACAAAGGTCCAGTCTATCGAATCCAGTAAAGCATTTAGTCGAGAACACATTATAGGTCCGGTAGATATCCACATACCGCTCCTTCACTGTTTGAAATGCACCGGTCAATATCGAAAAACTCCGCCGTATATCTCGTAACTCCTGTTTACAAGCGAGTTCGCTGGTCCTCCTGCACTCAAACTATAGCCGGCACTCTAAACTTTCGACTGACACCTCACACGACCAGTTAGGAGCTTCCCTGTCCCATCTAGAGCCTGAAACGAGAGCCTGTGTTGAGAGCCTGTGTTGAAACGAAGCTCCTGCCCCTCTTCTAGCATGTATAACTTGAGCCAATTGGAACCAAATGGTCGGATGACTGACGGATTGTGTAGCCAATGAAATTCTGAAAGAAACGATATGTTGCATGACGTCACATCATCAACGTAAAGAGCGCACAAGCATGCGTAAAGCCTGAATAGAGAATCATGCATCCTGCTCAAATTGCGCAGAGAGAAAGTGAAACTGACTGTGGTCGGAGTTTGACGGTGTTTTACAGAGTTTTAGACTTAAAAATGGCGAAAAGGATGCCAAACAGTAAACACACTGCAGGAGAAAGCTGCAGATCTGTGAACATGTTTTTTCTGCCTGTCTCCAAATGGCACATTTTTGGAAATGCCTCGACATACCCTTAGAAAAACGTGTAAAATACTTATTTTCTGTAGGATTGTTATCACATTTGAACTGGGACTAGGTAAGGCTAAATGTGGTGGCCCCATAGTGTTTTCCAACTAAAAACTCCCAGCCACACTCATCTGCAGGCATCTTTTTGCAAAAAAATTCAGGTGAGAATAAAAAACCTTATATTTTAGTGTGTTCAAACTTAAATTACTCAATGACAGTAGCACTTACAGTGATTCTTACAGTTTGGGAAAAAACTTTAGAGTGTTTCCTTTCAAAAGAGACCAAAACCATCCATACACTCCAAACGGTTCAAGAACAGTGTTCAATTTACTTTGGGTACGCCTTGGATAGGCATTTTAGGCGAAATTTACAGGAATGGTTAAGGCAATTATGAGTAGCTTCTTCTGGCTTCATCGATAAATACAATTGTGTATCATCCGCATAACAATGGAAATTTACAGAGTGATTTCTAATCATGTTACCTAATGGAAACATATATACAGTAAAAAGGATTGGTCTGAGCACAGAACCTTGCGGAACTCCAATACAAACTTTAGGATGATTCATTATGAAGGTGAACAAACTGAAAACGATCAGATAAATAAGATTTAAACCAGCTTAGTGCGGCGTTTGACACAATCGACGATCAAATTCTGCTACAGAGACTGGAACACTTAATTGGCCTAAAAGGTTCTGCACTAAGATCTAATAAAACAAGTACAGAGACGAGTCCTTTGTCTGAAGCAATCAGAAGGTCATTTGTAAATTTAACTAGTGCTGTCTCAATGCTATGATGCACTCTAAATCCTGACTGAAATTCCTCAAATAAATTATTATCATTATTTTGTATCATTATTATTTTGTCTTTGTTTTGTTTTTTTTCCCTAAAAGATATCGCTGGACCTTATCGCTGCTGCTGCTGCTGCTGCGGCGCTCTAGGTAGACTTGTTTCCCTTAGCGTCTCTTGTACCGACTGACTTGCCCCTGGCAGAGCGTCGACGTTTTTTAGATCCTCCTGAAACGTGCTCCCCCAGAGGTCTCTTTTTTGCTCTTCTAGCCAAACCCATAATACCTCGGATCCTTCTTGAGACGTCTGATCAGAGTTTCGACCCGTTATTTTACATACGGCGTGGCTCATGACCTCCGAGGCTATGTTTTTAGCGGCCGACCTGAGATGAGGCTTAGCGATGACAAAACCTTTTTTCACGATAGGGGACATGAAACGGAATAATCTTGAAAATACAGACCCTATCCCTCGTCCGTACATGACGGGGGAGCTGTAAAAACCAGGGAGGGCTCCGCCTGCTTGGTTTTCATAGTAGGTCACAAAACAATGAGGATCGTGGTAAGGGATCATTGTTTCAATGTGGTCTTTGCAGGTCTGAAATGGAGTTTCACGATACTCTTGTCGAAGGTAAAGTTTACTCGCTTATTTTGATTGGTCTTAATCTCAACGTGGATTCTTTCAATGTGTTTCTTGATGACTGGTAGATACGAGGCGGGATTAAAACACTGCGTGATGACATCTTCGTATGTCCCTCATATAGGGACAGTCCTGAAGAGCGGAGCGTAGGCGTCGCCTACGAGCTGATGACTTACCACGTCGCTGTAGCAGTAAAGGTGCTAATTCCCCGCTTTTATATCTGCCGGATGGGGCACCAACCTGGCATCCAACGTGAATCATTCTCCCGATTTCATGCCTAATATGTAAGATGCAGGCGGAAAAACACACAGATGATACTGACCGCCCGCCTGAAATTCATCTTTTTTGGATGTTGTTAAACGCTAAAAAAATGTCGCTGTTGACGACTCTAAGATGTGTGTTTAGCTCGCCTTGTAGCTGCTCAAAGTTGGCGTAATATCCCCCTCTGAACCTTGATTACGGTTGACTACAGTCTCCCCGTCGGATGTCACGGTTTTCCTTCTCCACTCAAAGTAGGCCACGTCTTGAGGAATGTTAAGCCATGTGTGCGGGTACAAAATCTCGAAATCGTCAAGGCCACTTGCCACAGGCCCTCCAAGTCAATATGTTGCACCAAGTCCACGTGGAAACTGGAGCCAGTATTATTTTTAAATATGTGCACGCTGGCGTTGGAGGTTCAGAGGTCACGGTACAAAAACCCTGTTTCTGGGAAAATGTATTCTGGCGGGTTTATGCAGAGTGTATGGGTCTTGCTCGACTAAAAATTCTCCGACTCGGTCAGGGTTTATTCTTTTCTGGCCCGTACTCTGGATTTGTGTCTGAATTCTCAGAGTTTTTATCCAGTTTAGTTCTTAAATCAGATAATGTTATTTTTGTAGGTGATTTTAACATTCATGTTGACGCTGATAATGACTCCCTGGCTATTGCGTTTATCTCATCACATGTAGCGTCTAAAAGCGCGTGGAAAACGCCAGCTGTGCCGTTTCCACCCTTTTATCCAAGGCGCTTCGGAGGTTGCGCGACTGTCGTGCCTGCCGTTACTAAGCAACCAAAACCGCCTGTTACTCACAGGGGGAGTAAAAAAGTTAAAGTTTTCAAAAAAGTTTGTGTGTGTGTGTGTGTCTGTGTGTCTGTGTGGAGGAGAAGGAGAGAGGGAGATGCTGGTAGAGAGAAAGTGTGTGTTATTAGATACGTAATGTTGTGAAGTCCGTTGGACGGAAAGGAAGAAGCAGGTCCGTGGAGCTGATTGGTTAATTCTTATCACATGACATGCAGTGCGCTTGCTGCATTCGAAAAAGTTGAGATTTTTCCATCTCTGTGCGACACGGACGAAAAAACAGGCGCGTCGCACCGGATGCGCGCCGCTACGGCGTCGCTTTGAATTGTGAGCGCGCTTAGCGCGCGTCTACATTGAAACTAATGTATTTGTGCGCGCAAAAGACGCTGCATGTGAACGGCCCCTAACAAATAGAAGTGCCTGTGAGTTTTTTCCAGGTCAGATGTAAAAGACTAAGAACAAGACTTTCAATGAATTTGAATGAATTATAATCTAGTTTATCCACTTCTCCTTTAACCTTGACACATATCCCTTACATGTTGTGGCACAAAACCAGAGATGGTTTGTGATTATTCTGATCCACTCAAACAACTCCTCATTGATGCACTGCAGCAGTCACTATTAGATAGACTTCACAACGTGCCAGAGGTCATACTCATGCTGTATGCATTTATACTCCTGACGCATGACTTTCTGTACAGATGGGTGGCAGTTGGTTGCCAGAACAGATATGGACACATCATATTCTTACATCTGACTACTGATTTATTAGAGAATCATATACCTAACCACTTTTTGTTGTGTTGTTATTCCTTCGATAACCATGCATAGAAAACTATCCAATGTATCCTCTGTTTTGTTTCAGTGATGGTTGGGTGTAATTGGTTTTGGTTCAATGTCCGTACCAGTTCTGGCTGTAGTGTTTGTTGAATCAATACAATTATTTGGTGTTTTATTATCATAAGATTAATGTGTGTAAACACTGGGGATGTTTGCTTTGCTTCTGAGGGACATTGAAAACAAAATTGTCAAAATTATAATGTTAATATCACATTTCTTGTAGGAGCCTGGGTACAGAATGTAACAGCCAGAATCATATGTCATAATGTCACCAATTTTTTTCCTCACTGACTTATTTTCTTTTCTACAGTTTTAATAGTTATTATTCTTTTGTGACTATCAAAAGTATCAATGTACAGTTATTTCTAATGTCCATGGAGAATCATGCACCTCACTACATTGGCAATGTCCTCCTGATTTGCACTACTGTATAATGTGTTTTTACTAGGTGCTGTAGTAGGTAATAGTTACTAGTACTAGTTTTTAGAGACTGATAGTATCTGTCATGAAGTGTCTGTTGTGTGTTACTACAGTTCAGGACCAATACAAAGTTCCAGTGCTATTTGCATAAATATCTACAATATATGTTCAGTAAAAGGTAAAAGCTTTTGGCCTGCTGCGATTATTGGTTCTTGTTGACTTAATAGTGTTATGGTAATGTTGGTCATGACAACCTTTGCAGTAGCGAGCGGATGGTGCTAACATCGGCCAATCAAAAATGCTAATTTTGTTGTGAGCCAATCCGGTCCAGTGGTAAACACAAATTCAAGTGAGACCTCAAGCGGGTTGCTGGACAGACGGTCAACACTTTCGGTTGAAAAAGTAAATTATTGTGCCTTACGTTGTTTCGGGATGGCTACGACGTATATATGTATATTTATTTTTTAAATTGCCACTAGATACGTATGACGGCTTTTTGGCAGTCGAGCCATGTGAAGGAAAAGCTACTTTAGTGAATGCATCGCAAGAGGAATAAACAAGATGACAGTGAGGAAGATAACGGGATTGGAGTTAACGTATGGCGATTGTATTACATTTGGATTCCTGACTGACTGCTTTGGAAAATGTGGAGTCATGGGAAGAAATATTTCTTTGGCAGTTCGCATCAGTTGTGATGACCGCTGACTGTATGGTGTGGGATAACATGAGTTTTAGGTGAATACTTTCAGGCCCGGATGTTTATATGGGCTGTGGTTCATTTTTAATTTCGGACAGTAATTATGGCTGCTCCCATCAGATAAATCCTGTGCTGCAGAGATGCTGTGGAGATCTTTGGATTTGGGGATGTGTGTCAGGGTGGGAGGGGTGCAACAGGTGTTGATGAGCACTGCTGTGTGGAGTGATGGATGTGTTCAATGAGAGAGAGACACTCGTTGAACTTTATTGCTTTATTCTTTACCTGTCTCCGTCTCTCACTGTCTCTATCTTTAACTGTCTCCTTCTCACTGTCTAGTCTCGCTCACCAGACCTTTCTCAAGATAAGAAAGGTCTGGCTGCGCCAACTCTCACTTTTAGACTGGAGAAAAAAACGCTTTTTATTTCTTTCAACCAATCACAATCGTTCTTGGTGGTGCCTCAGCAACAGTGTGCTTGCAAAAATATTGCCGGGGGGAAACAGGTTTTGGTGTAACATGCCCACAAAAATATTGCCTACAGGACGCGAACCATGGCAGAAAAATGGCTACAACCCCGCAAGACCAAACACCGAAAAAGTTAGTAACGGACGTGTTGAAAACTGCCACACAATCAAAGGTGGTAGGGTGGGACTTCAGCGGCGGCTCGTTCCATCCAATGAGAGGCTGATCTATGCAGCGAACATCTGCCCACTCAGACTACTCACTGTCTAACTTTCACTGTTTATATCTTTCACTATCACGATGCTTCACTGTCTATCACTGTCTCTCTATCTATCTATCTATCTATCTATCTATCTGTCACTCTACCATTATATCTATTATATCTATAACTCCAAATAAACCAATCCCGTGACATCACAGGTTATAGTACTGCAAGATACTTGTCACGAAAGATATAACACTGCTTCTTTTTTCTTATATATGTTTACGTTTGTCATGTTTGTTATATAATTGTTGATTAGAGTGGAAATCCATTCAGTAAATCACATTAATTTGAATGGCTGCTTCATTTCCAATTTGATTCCTTTGAAAGCCTTGTCCTTAGTCTTTTACATCCGACCTGGAAATCCTCACAGCCACTTCTATTTGTTATAGTGTAATGTGTTCCTGGCCCGTATTCTGAATTTTTATCGAAACTCTCAGTGTTTTTATCCAGTTTAGTTTTTTTTTTCTTTTAAGATATTTTTTGGGGCATTTTTGGCTTTAATTGGCATTTTTGGCTCTATCCACAAAGCCACCAATGCCCTGAATCCAGTTTAGTTTTTAAATCAGATAAAGTTATTATTGTTGGCAATTTTAATATTCATGTTGACGTTGATAATGACTGCTTCACTACTGCGTTTATCACATTATTAGACTCCACTGGTTTCAGAGTGTACATAAACCCACTCACTGTTTTAAACACACCCTCAATCTGACATATGGAATTGAAATTGGAAACTTAATAGTCTTTCCACAGAATCCCTCTCTATTGGAGATCATCATTCATCATTCATCATTACTTAATCACTTTTGATTTCTTTCCACTCCATCACATGCCACTCGGCAACAGTTACTATACTAGGTGTGTATCAAATAGTGATGTAGCAAAATTTAAAGACATGATTCCATTGACATTAAATTTAATACCATGTCCCTCTGTTTCCCATACTGACTGAGGTTTCCCATACTGACTGTAAAATCTCCCAAACTGATTATCTTGTTAATAGTGCTGCAGGCTCGGTGCGAACAATACTCAACTCTGTAGCACCTCTTAAAAAGATGTTTACGAAACAAAGAAAGGTTCGCTCCGTGGTACAACTCCCAAACCTGAAAATTAAAACAGGAAACACAGGAAACTTAAACACAGCTGTCTGACCTGATATATATTTAGACTGCTTCTCCCCAATTACGCTTCAACAATTGACCTCTATGATTTCTTCATCTAAATCATCAGTGTGTCTCTTATACCCGTCCCAACTAAGCTACTTAAGGAAGTCTTACCTTTAGTTAACACTTCCATATTAGACATGATCAATATATCTTTATTAACAGGCTTTGTACCACAGTCTTTTGTAATAATTGTAATTTAACCTCTTCTAAAAAAGCCCCCCCTGGATCCAGAGGTGTTGGCCAACTATGGACCCATATCTAATCTTCCCTTTCTTTCAAAGATCCTTGAGAAAGTAGTCGCAAACCAGCTGTGTGACTTTCTCCACGATAATAATTTATTTGAGGAATTTCAGGAGGTTTTAGAGTGCTTCATAGCACAGAGACAGCACTCGTAAAAATTACAAATGATCTTCTGATTGCCTCAGATAAAGGACTCATCTTTGTACTTGTTTTATTAGATCTTAGTGCCACATTTGACGAAACTGATCATCAAATTCTGCTACAGAGACTGGAACATTTAATTGGCCTAGAGATTCTGCACTAAGCTGGTTTGTTTTAGTTTGTTTTAGAGTTCCACAAGGTTCTGTGCTCAGACTAATTCTATGCACTTATGCTTCCCTTAGGTAACATGATTAGGAATCACTCTGCTAATTTTCCATTGTTATTCAGATGATGCACAATTATATCTATCCTTATTATCAGGTAGCTCTAATAAGTCTTTAAAAACTCTCCAGCTGATCCAGAATGCAGTGGCACGTATGCTGACAGGAACTAAGAAAAGAGATCATATTTCTATTGTTCTTTCTGTAAAATCCAGAAGTGAATTTAAAATCCTTACTTACAAAGCTCTAAATGGTCAGGGTCTGTCACATCTTTGAGAACTCATAGTGCCCTATTATCCCGCCAGAGCACTGCACTCTTGAGAATGCAGGGTTACTTGTGGTTCCTTAAGTCTCCAAAAGTAGAATGGGAGCCAGAGCCTTCAACTATCAGGCTCCTCCTCTGTAGAATCATTTTCCTGTTGCGGTCTGGGAGGCAGATGTCTCCGCATGTCTCCGACCAGACTGAAGACTTTCCTTTTTAATAAAGCTTACAGTTAGGTTGGCTCAGGCTTGTCTTGGTCCAGCCTCTTGTTGTTCTTTTTCACTTGCTAACATTCACGTTCTATTACTGCATAACGCTAAGTCAGCATTACTGCATGTCACTAACTTGGCTTCTTCTCCAGAGCCTTTGAGCTCCTCTGTCTCGCAGGTTAACTCGTATTGCAGCTACGCCTGGATGCTGTCGTGGGTGTGCCTGCAGTGGTCCTGCCTGATGCCTCCTACTCCTGCTGTTATTATACACATATGATTATTATAGTCATATACAGATACTATCATATATTAATTTATACTTACAACATACTGTACCACAATTACCATTATTGTAATATAATCACTTAAATTAATGTTGTTGTAAGCGATTGTCATTACTGTCTACCCTGCATCTCTCTCTGTTTCTGCCTCTCTCGGTCTCTCTCTCTGTCTCGTATGGATTACTGCAAATTTATTATGTTGAGCTGTTCTGTATGACATCTAACATTCTTGTTTTTTTCTTATCCACTGTGAGCTGTGGCATGCACAGACATTTTAGGGGGCAGGTGCGCAGTGAAAAATAAGGGCACCTTGTGCGGCATGTGCAACTGCCAGCTGCCTTATTATAGCAGTGTGAGATTTAAAAAAAAAAAAAAAACATTATAGGCACATGTTGTACATACTACATAGCTATGTTCTGCAGACAAATTTTAATAGGCTATTTGTCATTGTCAGAGTTTTAATAATAGCCTATTAAGGTAAATACAAGATTACTGCAAGTGTGGTAACATACAAATAACTTATGGTTGGTACAAAATAATAGAATTAGCTAATATAGCTTCATGCCCGATTTAGTACTGCCAAACCACTTTGTGTAGTTAAGATAAATCGTGGACAGCTTTTAAGATATTTCAATAAAATTAGAGGAACAGTTAAACTTTAAAATCTGAGCTTTAAAAGGCCCTAAACAGTTGACATGACTCTGGTCTTGACTCTGACTTTTCTTCTTCATCAGTGGGTTGAGGAGGTACATTTGCCTCCTCATCCTCCTTGCTGCTGGTAGATGGCTTTATCCTGGAGAGCAGAGAGCTGCTTCCTTGGGCTGCCTGCTGTAGCTCCCTTTCTTTTTCTTTTCTCAGCCTTTCCTTTCTAGGCATTATGCTGCAATTGGTAAATAAAAAGAGACCAACAGTATGAATAATACTGCTTGGTGACATTACAACAAGGCAGATGGCTGCAGGCAATTGGGCATTGCCCGTTTGTCATTAAGCAAATAAATTACTGCAAGTGTTAATTACAGGGGTTAAAGCAAGAAAAAATGTTGTGCCTGGAATGTGGAGCACTGAAGATTTGTGCGCCTGAAATCTTTTCCGGAGTGGGGGACTTGGTGTTGTGGTCACACAATGAAGAAATAGAAATGTAAGTGTTGCAAAGAACATGTTTATTATCAAAACGAACAAAAAGATTATAAGCTTTAGTAGTTACTTTTTAGATTAAACTTTTAGATCTGATTTTACAACTGATTTACTAAATCTTTTATTTTGTTTCAATGTTTTCTTTTCCACCAATTTTAGTTATTGTAAAACTGGTCTTGAGTTTCATTTCAGGTGCCACTTTAAAAGTTTTGGAATGTCCTAAACCTAACTTGCCTCAAGCTGTAAAAACTCTGACCCATAACAGTGCAACAACTTAAAATACAGGAATGAGGTGAGCCAACTGGCATCGTGGTGCAAAGATAATCTTTCTCTTAATGTACGGGAAACAAAGGAGATTGTTACTGACGTCCAGAAAGCCCAAAAGAAAACCCAACAGTGTCATTACTTCCTCCAGAAACTATAGAGAGCTGGATGATAAAGACTGCATCTGGTTGATTTACTTTCTTTGAGTTGAGCCCCAGTATCCATAATGTGCTTCTTCTACCGAGGGATCACTGAGACCATCCTGACCAGCTGCATTACTATGTGGTTTGGGCGCTGCACTGCCTCCCTGCATCTCTAGCCCCTTTCACACTGCCAGAGTTTCCATGAATTTTGGGCCGTTTTGCAGGCAAGCTGCGAGCGTTTAGACACACAGAGCCGCATTGGCGAGTTGTTCTGAGATGCCCAATTTTCCGCCACATAGGGGTAAACATATTGGCAGAACCTTTTTAGTTTACAAAGAACGAGATGCCCTTCTGCCACGGGAGGACCTGTCGATGACGCTGCACGTGCAACTTATTGGTGGTGGACTAACAGAAAACAGCTGATAGCAGGAATGAGCAGATAGTAGCAAGAGGGAAACACAAACCTGAAAATGAACTGACCTGACACTGTAAAGATGAGCAACTGGGGAGACAAGGAATTGCGCACCCTCCTTGCCCCTGCAAACGAAGAGGCCATTAACCATCAAATGACTGGAATGGTGAAGGATGGGCAAACTTATGAGAGAATCGCCGAGGGACTGACCAGCCGTGGCTTCCCTCAGAGTACGTCAATGTTTACATCACACACCGACCTACACATTTTGTTACTTGCTCATGCCCCCCATTGCCCCCAAAAAGGCACATTCTGTATGAACAAACGTAGGCGGGCGGCATTTCGCTGCACTCCCTGATTTTGTTTTTATATTGCCAATGCTGAACAAAGGCTGATTGGGCTTTCATGCAAATTTGCATAATTCCTATTTAAAAAGGGCTTCTGTCTTTGCCTCTCTCGGTCTCTCTCTGTCGAATTTCTCTCTATGTCCCTATCTCTCGTTGTGTATCATTTTGTCATATGGACGCTGCAAATTTATTATGTTGATCTGTTCGGTATGACATCTATTGCATGTCTGTCCATCCTGGAAGAGGGATCCCTCCTCATTTGCTCTTCCTGAGATTTCTACCATTTTTTTTTCCCTGTTCAAGGTTTTTTGGGGGAGTTTTTTCTTTTCCGCTGTGAGGGTGCTGTAAAGCCCTCTGAAGCAAATTGTGATTTTTGATATTGGGTTTTATAAATAAAACTGATCGATTGATTGAATCGAATGTAACTAAATATTGGATGGCTCAACTTAATTTCTTTTAAGTTATTTAATGAAAATCATCAGCCAACAGAACTTGTCATTAGATAAAACTCACAACTATGTTTATTTTTTGTTTGTTTAACAAACTTCTTAAACTGACCTAGCAGGTGATAAAGACTGCATCTGGTTGATTTACTTTCTTTGAGTTAAGCCCCAGTATCCATAATGTGTTCCTTATACCGAGGGATCACTGAGACCATCTTGACCAGCTGCATTACTGTGCAGTTTGGGAGCTGCACTGCCTCCAGCCCCAAGACCCTGTAGCATATAATGAACGCAGCTGAGAAGCGTCACTGGTGCCTCACTCCTCTCGCTCCTGGACATCTACAACAAAAGCCTAAAATGCAAAGCCGACAGCACTGCAAGTGACCCCACCCATCCCTCACACAGCCTTATCTCCTGCCATCTAGGACAGGATACCAGAGCCAGCTCCACCAGACTGGGTAACAGCTTTGTGCATCAGGCTATCAGGATACTGAACTCCCTCCCCTCTGCCTCCGAAAAGTCTGGCCTATAACTTACTCAGCCACACAGCCCCACAGCAGCAGTCATAACCTTTATACAAGCACACACACGCACGCTTACACACACACACACACACACATACAAACACACGCACAATCAGCAATGTACACAATATTACAAAACCACTGCTACTCACTCATCCTGTGGATGGCACATCTCCATTTACACTTTGTTTTGTTTGTGCTATACATATCATTAAAGTTTTTTATGCCTAAGCACCAGTGATAGCCATGGCTAATCGGGAGGACCGGCCGCGTTCAGTTTTTTTTTTTTTTTAATTGGGCCGGTGTTCAGTCATGGCACTGGGTATCACCTATGCGGCTACCGCTGTCCCTGGGTCGTTGCCTTTGGCAGCCCTTTTCTTTTTTTTTGCAGACGCACCGCATGGGAGGCGTTCAGATGTAGCGTCTTTTGCGCGCACAGACCCAAAGCGACACCAGAGCAGCGCGCATTCGGTGCTTCACTGACCTGCTTCTCCTTCCGCTGTTGTGTCAGACCCCGGTTCCCCCTCAGGCTGTGTCTCCTTCCCACGGAGCTCTGCCTCGTTTGAAAGGCGACGGAAGCCCATATGTGGAAAGACGACGCCTCCGCGATGTAGAATGTGTATTATAGAAGAGAAACACACATTTCAGGATCGCTGACTTGTATCATCAGAAAAGATTTTTTCAAATTTAACATTTAATATTTTTATTCATTCTTTTATTTCATTTTTAAGATTTGGATATCTGTGAATGTTTATTTGAACAAAATATAGATTCTGATATTGTTGAAAGAATATAGATTCCAATATTGTTGGAAAGAATGTGTTGCAAAGTATTAAGTTGGAGATGTTCACTCATGTTGAAATAAATCTACATTGTGAGGCAACCCTTACTTGCACTGAATTGGAAATATTTTTAAAAAAATACACTGAATTACAAGGCTTTAGAGAACAGTTCGCTATTGCAGACTTAACATGTAAGGTTATAATGATCATGACAGTGGCCGGTCTGAGGCATGAATCTCCAGAGCTGAAGATAAGTCCCACTCCGGCCCTAGCCGGAAGCATTATGTTTCAGGTTGTCCCTCCTTTCCATTCTCGTGAGTGTGATTTCTCAAGAATAGCCTTCAGGGAATTTCTTTAAATTTGGCACAAATGCCCACTTGGACTATGTGATGAACTGACCAGATTTTGGTGACCGTAGGTCAAGGTCACTGTGACTTTGCGTCCATCTCATTCTTGCAAATGCAGGAATTTCCATAAATATGGCACAAATGTCCACCTCACACACATGTCTTTGGCCATAACTTAAAAGCCCAAATACTAATCATGACAAAATTTCAAAACAGAATTTAAAACGTGATGACATTTGATGTCCAAAAAAGTCAAAGGTCTATGGCCATCATTCAACGTCATGTTTCAGGAACAGAAGGGCAGACATAGCTTTATACAAATGGTGTCTGTTCCGCGACCACCTAAATTATCTAAATCTAAAATTAAATAAAGACGAGTTGTACATAGCAACCTCACAAAAATTAAAACCTCTTCTGTGACAGAAAGACAAAACAGGAGAATTAAACGCGGCCTGTTAAATATCAGGTCTCTGTCATCGAAAGCAGTGTTAGTAAATTAATATCAGATAATCATATTGATTTACTCAGCCTCACTGAAACCTGGCTGTGTCAAGACGAATTTGTCAGTCTAAATGAATCCACTCCTCCGAGTCATAATAATACCCACATTCTTCGAGGCAGTGGCCGGGGAGGGGGAGTTGCAGCCATTTTTAACTCTAGTCTGTTAATCAGTCCTAAACCTAAACTAGATTATAATTCATTTGAAAGCCTTGTTCTTAGTCTTTTACATCCAACCTGGAAAACCTCACAGCCACTTTTATTTGTTATAGGGTACCATGCTCCTGGCCCGTATGCTGAATTTGTATCTGAATTCTCAGAGTTTTTATCCAGTTTAGTTCTTAAATCAGATAAAGTTACTATTATAGGCGATTTTAACATTTATGTTGACGTTGATAATGACTCCCTGGATACCGTGTTTATCTCATTATTAGACTCCATTGGCTTCAGTCAGGGTGTACATAAACCCACTCACTGTTTTAACCATACCCTCGATCTAGTTCTGACATATGGAAATGAAATTGATAACCTAACAGCCTTTCCACAGAATCCCTCGCTATCAATTCAATATTTGATGACTTTTGATTTTCTCGGCCATACTTCATGTCACTAACCCCCAATTTCCACCAGATGTGTGTGGTTGCGTCTGCGGTCCAGCACGGCAGCGGAGCCAATTAGATTCAATTCTAGTCAATGTGTGTGTTTCCACCGGCTGCGGCTGTGCTGCATTCCGGCTCAGCTCCGGCACTCCGGAGCCCTCCGCAACAGATCCGCAGGGCTTCTATTTTTGCCGAACGCTGGAGCACAACGCAGCAATTCAGCACAGAGTAGATCGTGCGGGGCAGGAAGTCGTGCACAGAAACACAATAAAACATCCGGTTAATTTTCAAAACAAAATACACAGTGTTTACGATGGATCATATTTCTCTGCACTACACCTTGAAAACTACATAATGGGCAGAGGCAGGCCTGAAGTCAACAGGTCAGAGGGTTTCAGATGTCATTTCACCCCGTTAACATCATGGACGAGGTGATATTAATCATGGCTTTCCACTGAGATGTCTTCCGGCGGAGCTGCACCGCTCCGCACAGCAAACGCAGCCGGTGGGTATTGACGGACGGCGGAGCACGAAGCGGATAAACAGCGCTGCCGTTCTTCAACGGACACATATCCAGTGGAAATCCGGCATAACTCAGCTTCTTCTCCGGAGCCTTTGTGCTCCACTGTCTCGCAGCGGTGCCTGGATAGTGTGACGTGTGTGGTTGTGCTGCTGCTGTGGTCCTGCAAGATGCCTCCTGCTGCTGCTGTTGTTATCATTAGTCATACTTCTACTGTTATTATACACATATGATTATTGTCACATATGTACACTATCAGATATTAATATATACCCACAATATATTGTACCAAAATAACCGGAATTATAATTATAATATAATTACTTTTATTATTGTTGTTGTAAGCTACCATCTGATCTGCATCTCTCGCTGTCTCTTTATCATGTTGATATGTTCTGTACGACATCTATTGCACGTCTGTCTGTCCTGGAAGAGGGATCCCTCCTCAGTTGCTCTTCCTGAGGTTTCTACCATTTCTTTTCCCCGTTAAAGGGTTTTTGGGGGGGAGTTTTTCCTTATCCACTGCGAGGGTCCTAAGGACAGAGGGATGTCATATGCTGTAAAGCCCTGTGAGGCAAATTGTGCTTTGTGATATTGGGCTTTATAAATGAAATTGATTTACTTAATTGAATTGAGATACTGAAGTAGTGACATTTATTTTGGGTCCGCCTTGAAACTGTGCTGATTGTACAGATCTTCTGTGCTGTCACGGGGTAGATGTTTGTTAAGCATTCATGTTTTCACAGACATGGATGTAAACTGTAACTGCAACTTGATGGGTTTGTGGAGGCATATAACAATGAGGCAGTAAGTCTAGTTTGTTCTTCATCTGTGCCTTGTTCTTGTTCCTCACTCTAGTTTAACTGGTAAATATTTTACTTTTATTAGTATTTGGGGGTTTTGTTTGTTTGTTTGTTTTATCCTAGTGTTTTTAAACTTTTGTTGTCATTTTTTAATACTGTATAACAACACCGTAGTCTGAGAGAAATGGTATTTTGATCTTGTATATATCCTTAACATATGGCAGGATTGGCTTTGCAGGCAGCTGTCAGAGTTGTATTTAATGACTGGAGCAAGCTGCAATGCAAATACTGCACATTTCTAGCGACTTTTGAAGTTACTGTTACAAAATGGCTTAAAGAAATTACTTTTGCTTTATTCGTGCTGTAAGTGTGTCACAGTAAATGCATGCATCTCAGATACCCTTACACCTCACATTCAAAGTCTCTAATGTGACACACAGACACATCCTCACTTGGTGTTTCTTTTCAGCCATAAAATACTGACTTGTCATGAGGAGCTCTTGCCCTCAGACGCTCTGCTGCCTGTTCACACACTCTCTGCTCCACTTCCTCATTGACTCCTATGTGACTTGACAGTAACTTGGCTGGAAATATAAATGCTGACTCATCTGTTGTGTTGTGTGATGGAGAAGAGGTTTTGCTGAATGCATTAGCCATGCTGTTATTGGTGCATACAGGTTTCTATGCTTGATGCCACATATGAAACAGAAATCTAATAATGATAAATATTGATGTACATTTAAGCAGTGGGTTTGACAGGACAGGAAGTGATGATTATAGTTCTAGAGTACTTACGAGATATGATGGGGGTGAAGCACATTAACAGTCAGGTCCGAAGGCATTTCATAACCGAATGACTTGAATGGGTTTTTGTGTGCTTCCTTAAAGTGTTTTATCCAACAACTAACATTCTTTTTCTGGTCCTCTGTTCAGGTAATATACAGTATCTAGTATCTGTGTATCTATATGGGATTGCTGTGATGACACATAGAATATTTGATGAAGGATGTCTAAACCAAACCATAATAACCATATATCAAAGAAATAGGAGTTAACAAGATTTGTGTTCAAGTGGTGTTGCGCTTCACAGCATCTGTCAGCTATTCAGATGTACAGAGATGTTTTCATGATTTTGATTGATTTTTTTTAAGTTTATTTTTAGGGCCTTTTGCCTTTAATTGATTGAGATTGAGCATGAGAGGGGCAGAGACACACAGCAAAGGGCTGTAAGCCGGAATTGAACCCATGGCTGCTGCAGCATCAACTCATCCTTTTTACATGGGATGCCTTCTCTAGGCACTGAGCCACTGGTTCCTCTTGATGGATATTTTACTACTTGAAGAGTAACTAAACCCTAAAACCATTTTTTTTCAGCTGATAATCATTGTTTCTGGTAGTGAAGTAGTGTTACTGACTGATCCTGCTCAAAATCTTGACAGTTTAGTGCAAACTGTTGAAAATCTACTTTTTATTTTAAAAATGTGGTATGGAGTGCCCTCTACAGCTTGAAACCTGGTTACTACATTTGAATTTACATTATATTACATTAGAGGCGAATGACTCTTTTTCAAGGCGAATGACGACACTAACCGTCCACACCAAGCCTGCCCTCCTCCCTTTACTCCTCCTCCCCTTACGATAAAACCATTCTGTCCACAGTTATCAAACTGATAGTGAGTAGGTTGGATCAGAGCAGAGAGAGTAGTAGAGCAGAGAGAATAGCTAGTAATTTGTCGAATTGTATTTGTTAGCATAGTGCATTTTAGTGTAGGTTTACAGTTAGTAGTGTGTTTATAGTATTTAGGTTAGTTGGTCAAGGAGAGGCGCCGAGGCTCAGGAGTATATGTGCGGAGCAGCGAGGGAGGGATGTGGAGGGCCGCTGCGCCGTGACAGAGAGCCGAAACTCGGGGGTATATGTGCTGGGCCGTGAGGGAGGGAGGGATGGGTGGATGGTTGCAGTCGGCTGCTGCATGGTGAGACCAGGCTCCAAGGGAGGGATAAAATAACTCAAAGTGTGGACAAGGGGACCGGCTGAGCTCCAGCCACCTTCCCTTCTGCCCGTGTGACACAGTTAGGGGGTGTGCGTGTGTGTGTATGTCTGACCTGTGTGTTAATGACAGAGGTTAATAGAGAGTGAAAAAAATTTATTTCATAGGATTAATAAAGTATATATACACATATATATATATATATATATATATATATATATATATATATATATATATATATATATATATATATATATATATATACATACATACATACATATATATGTATATACATATACACACATATATATATATATATATATATTATATATATATAATATAACAATAAGCCAGTGGTAGTAGTTCATGGTTTGACAGACACATATACACACACTCACATGTGCATGAATGCATACACACAGAGAAAGGCAAGCACACGTGAGCCGAGAGGCAAGAATAAATAGAAATGTGAATCCTGTACACATGCTTACATAGATACCCTAACATGCCACACACACTGAAACTTTACCCTGTACAATTTTTCTCCTCTTCCCAACCCTTGCATGAACCCTCACCAGCACGAAGTTCACCTTAACCTTTACCTAAACCGAATTCTTGTTTAAACCTCAACCCAAGTCCTAAAACTAAACTCACCTTACCATAAAACCCTTACCCTAAAACTAAAAACCCCAAAACCGGAGCCCCAGTCATAAACTGACCCTTTGAAAGAAATGAAAATTAACTCCATTTGACCATTTTGCACAGGATCCTCACTTATAATGGCTTAAAAACTTAAAGGTAAAAACACACACACACACACACACACACACACACGCACATACACACACACAAACAACTCACGTGGATCCTGGAGGGACCCAGAGGTCCTGTCGACTTTCATCCACTCCACCAGCCCTAACACACAGTGACAGAGGAGAAATCCCCCTGCTCTATATGCCTCACTGCCACTAATGGCTGACAACATTTAAATGACCTATATAGGTCTTGTGATGATTCAGTACGTCTATGTCAGCTTGCGGATGTGTTTTTGTATCGTAGTGGGATGGAGAGTGTTTATTTGTATGTATCTGAGTGTGTGTGCTTGTCCAAGTCTTATATGTAGCAGTAAGCTCAAACAGTAGCTACTTCTTGTTAGTTAATGGTATTTATCCAAACTGGTATGTTTTGTAAACCTCATACAAAGCACGATACAGCTGCCTGGAGGGTACAAACTGTGAACTGTCCTGAAGTGAATCACAAGACTTGAGTGTCATTTGTGCATACATTACAGCACACAATGAGACACTGTTTTGTTGTTAATATTTGTCGTGTTAGAAAGTAACGCAGAAGTGTCATATCCTATCCTAGACTGACTGTGTGTGTTGAAAATGACCCATCCTGTTGGCAGTGCAGGTGATAATAACTTCTGTTGTGACACTAATTGCTTTGTATATTCCATAAGCCCAGTAAAACTAAGAGAGCTCCTGTGTATTTTTTTAGTCACAGTTTTTTTGTTTTTGCAAAGTAACTATCGAAAGTGCTCCTAGCTCAGGGTGCTAAATGTTACAATCAACAAGTTGTTCCACTTTAAAACAATAAGAAAGGAAGGTCGGCACTCAAAAGACTGGGCACTGTAATACCCCTTTTCCACCAAATTAGCTCTGGTTCTGGAACCAGTATCGCTTAGGATTCTTAAATCCTGAGTTTTAACTCTCAAACCAGCCCAGGTTTCAACCAGTTTTGAGCAGAACCATCAATTAACAATATATCATCAATGGAGGGCATTGCACAATGCACAGTGAAGATAAACGGGTTAGGGTTAGGATGGCGGATCACACTGATGACCTGTTGACTACCAAATATCTGTTATTACAAATATTTGTTTTTATCCAGAAAATGACAATGGACCAAGTACTAACAGTAAGAAAACATAGAAGACTATTACCTGCAAGACTCCATCCTCTCTTTCCAATCTGGATAACATGAAAACATTGGATGCTTAACAAACATCTACCCCATGACAGCACAGAAGATCTATACAATCAGCACAGTTTCAAGATGGACCCAAGATAAATGTCACCAATTCAGTATCTCAATTCAATAAATAAATCAATTTTATTTATTAAGCCCAATATCACAAATAACAATTTGCCTTCCAGGGCATTACAGCATACAACATCAATCTGTCCTTTGGACCCTCACAGCGGATACGGAAAAACTCCCCCAAAAACCCTTTAACGGAGAAAAGAAATGGTAGAAACCTCAGGAAGAGCAACTGAGGAGGGATCCCTCTTCAAGGATGGACAGACGTGCAATAGATGTCGTACGAACAGATCAACATGATAAATTAATAGTAATCCATATGACAAAATGAGTTTAAGTAATAATATTACGATAATAATTATCTTATCTTGTGGTACAATATGTTGTGGGTATACATTAATAAATGATAGTATATGTATGTGACAATAATCATGTGTATAATCACTGTGGAAGTATGACGAATGATAACAGCAGCAGTAGGCTGCATCAGGCAGGACTACGGCAGCAGCACCACCACACACATCATACCATCCAGGCACTGCTGCGATATGAGTTAACCAGACAGTGGAGCACAAAGGCTCCGGAGAAGAAGCCAAATTAGTGACATGCAGTAGAGCCGAGTTAACAAGATGCAGTAACAGGACATGAGTGTTAGCAAAGGAGAGAAAGGAGAGAAGGTGCTCGGTGTATTATAGGAGGTGTATTATAGGAGATCCCCCGGCAGACTAGGCCTAAGTCAGCCTAACTAGGGGCTGGTCCAAGGCAAGCCTGAGTCAGCCCTAATTATAAGCATTATCAAAAAGGAAAGTCTTAAATCTAGACTTAAATGTGGAGACAGTGTCTGCCTCCCGGGCCGCAACAGGAAGATGATTCCACAGGAGAGGAGCCTGATAGCTGAAGGCTCTGGCTCCTGATCTACTTTTGGAGACTTTAGGGACCACGAGTAACCCTGCATTCTCAGAGTGCAGTGTTCTAGTGAGATAATATGGCACTATGAGCTCTACTAAGATATGACGGAGCCTGACCATTAAAAGCTTTGTAATTTAGGAGTAGGATTTTAAATTCAATTCTGGATTTTTGCCAGTGCAGAGAAACTAAAACAGGAGAAATATTATCTTGTTTCTTAGTTACGGTCAGTAGACATGTCACTGCATTCTGAATTAGCTGGAAAGTTTTTAAAGACTTGTTTGAGCTACCTGATAATGGGGAATTACAGTAATCCAGCTGTGAGGTAACAAAAGCGCAGACCAATTTTTCTGCTTATTTTTGGGACAGGATAGTCCTAATTTTAACAATATTATGCAGATGAAAAAAACACAGTCCGTGAAGTTTGTTTTAAATGAGAGTTAAAAGACACACTGCAAAAACTGCTGATCTAACCAAGTGTAATAATCTCATATTTAGATTAATAAAACTTGTTGGTCTTGTTTTAAGTATAAATGGATTATCTAGTGCTGTCTAGGAAAGATCATTTGACTTAATTCAAGTAAATATCACTTGCCTTGTCTTATTAAGCATCTTTGTCTTTATTTGAGTTATTTTTAACTAGATACAGGGGACAAGTCAGGAAACATCCACTTCAGGTCTATAGAAACCTTATTTTAAGCACTAGTATGTCCAGACAAAAACATCTAATTTCAAGCATCAGCTCTGTGGTTAACATTTTCCCAGCTGGTAAAGGTGCATTCAAACAGTGAGGCTTAAATTGTTAACGGCGCTTTTAATGACTGTCACACACATGACTAGTCTCATTAAGCAAGAGGGATGTCTATGTACAAATGCATTTTTGGTTTTTGTATACAATTTTAAAAATGGCAAAAACAGTACTGAACAAAGAACAATATTTCTGCAGTTGTGATGCTTTTTCAAATATCACACCAAACTTTTACAAACAATCCATGAAACAGTACACATGCAAACATGAACAGCTCCTACACACCAAGTATGGCTGAGTGTTATAGACAAAGTCAAATATCACAACATCTTTGACTGTATGCCTCAATATTGATATTTATGTCATATCACCACATTAACCTAATTTCACAATACTGAAATACTGATACATTACCCAGACCTACTGGTAACACCAAGAGACCTTATCACAAGCTTAAGAGCTCAATTCCAGAACATCATGGAGGTTGTACTTGATTGGAACATACTGGTGGTCTTTAAAGGTAACTGCATAATAAGCTGTAAAATCAACTAATTTCTCAGCATCAACTACCTCTGTGGCTTGTGCAAGATTAGGGATGTCTACTTCATACGCAAGCAAATCTTTGCTGAATCCCAAAGTGTCATAGAGTTGAGATTCAAAGCAGTATAAATTACTGTTCCAACCAGATATCTTTGATTAGCCCAAATACTGGTAGACGCTGGTCATTAACATCGCTGATTATCAATGACTTATGACTTGTATACTTGTTTCCATTCAGGATAAGCCATTTGAGTGACACAACAGTTTGCATATCACTAGTATCAATACCAATGTAGTCTCTCAGTTTTGATAGGACATATTCTGTGTTCACCACTTCAGATGTTGGGCCTAGTTCCTTCTCATTTGAAAAAATTGGGTGTTGCCTTCCATTCACATTGTGAGAGCATTCAAACCTCTGATTGTGCTGACTAATGTCTTACAAATGTTCTTAAAATTCAATTTTGAAGCCCAGCGTTTAAAAACTATGTTTAGCTTCAAACCTCATACACATGTGTCTGACCATAGGACCCAAAGCCATAATCTGTGAAGGAAGATGAAGCAAATAATGCTGTTTTGGTATAATATTGTTTTCTGGGAAAAGCTGCTTAAATGACTTCAAATGCTGCTTGATCAGTTCTTTAAGATTTGTAACTGTTTGAAGGGAGATGACTGGTGCAAACAGGATCTGTGTTATCTCTACCAATTCAATGATAAACTGCACAAATAAACTATCTTTGATGTTATTGAGCAAAAATGGCAGTATTTTCAAAAGGATAAGCATTTGTCCTGAAGATTGTTTTAGTCTGTTGTCATTTGAGGTCAGTGTAGAAACAGAAATGGGACATGGTCTGTCTCGTAGATCAAGAGGTGAGTAAGGGAAACAGCACATAGCTGAATTAAATGCATCCAGTTCTATCAGTCCGCTAATAGTAAGTTGTTTTAGCACACATTTGATCTCCATAGGGGCGACCCCTTCAAGAATAATATGCATAATATCTTGTGGGGTCTGCTCAATAAGATTGAAGCCAGGAAAATCAACCAATGCACTTCTCCTCTTGATCCCATATGTTGTTTTTAAATTGTTCTTTACAAATTCAGTTTTGGCCTTCTCAATATCAAAACACTGTCTCAGATGTCTTTCCACTGTTCTTTTGTTGAAAAAATTCTCATCAAAGTTAGTCTGCATGTCATCTGCTGTACACTCACAATGCCTACATTTACAAAGAGCAAAACCTACACCCTCTTTAAAACCTGCAAATTCATGCTGAGCCAATGTATCCCCACAAAGGGAAACCACAACCCCATACATGGTCCTCTCACCAACAGCTGTTTGGATTTTAACACCCTGGTACAACACATCCAAATCTATTTTGATTCTATCTAAAATCACATCCACACCACACTGAGACAGGTCCCTTGATTTTGCAATGGCTAGCAGTCTAATTGCAGACAGTTTTGATCTATGCTTAGGATCTATATTTCCTAAAGTGTAATAAACCATTAACAGTTTATTCATTGTTGCATGTGATCCAAGTGGATTGCATATTTCAATCTCGTCTGTATATAAAATCAACTGCAACGCAGCATGTCTGACAGAAAAAAGTGGGTGGTGCCTAAGAAATTCACCATCAGCAATATCATATAAAAACCCTTCTTTACACCTCTTAGGTATGCAGCTTATCATTGTGAATATCCGGGGATCAGAAAACAACTCCTCAAGGCTCTTGAATAACGGAACATAATAAAATGAGCTAGTTTTAATGCTAAGAGATCTTGAATTTCCTCCCTTAATTCTACATGCAGTCCGTGATATGACCACCTCCTCAGGCTCAACAGGGTGAAAAAAATGCCGAATGCTACTGTCCTGTAGATGTGTAGATGAGACTTTCGTGAAGGGGTCTTTAAAATCATCAAACACTGCCAGGATCGCTGTTTGGAGCTTCTCCTTACTTCCAACATGGGTGTCAAAGGCATTTTTGATTTGGCCCCTCAAGTTGTCCAGAAGGGAGGCTTGATACTGTTGCACATCAGCAACAACACTGTTGACATTCCCCTAGAATAAAACAAGATATACTTGTATGAATGAAAAATGCATTATCCATTTGCTAATCCATCACATCTTAATTTGTTATAAAAACTTAGATCAGTACAAAAAAACTGTGTCTGGATAATTTTCAATTTAACTGCAACTACTGGATGTATCAAAGTAAATAAGTGCAAATGCACAGTATAAATTAAAAAAAGGCAGAATTGTTTGTGCAATACCTGAGATAAGTAACATCTCTCACGGATATTCAGAGAAAATGCTGCAGCATGCTGGGTCAGACTGTGGTCAAACACACCAAAGGATGCCTCTCCCTAACAAAAACATGGAGGGATACAATTTAATTTCATAGTTGAGGGCAATAAAATATAACAAAGTTAAGATTATGCATTACTTAGGAAAATAATGAGTTATCACCTCAAGTAACATTTATAGCAAAAGAAAAAAAAAGGAAATATGACGAAACGATTTTAGGCTATATTTTGGGGTAATTTGTTAGTACAACTGTATAATGTACATGAATCTCACCAAGTTTTCTGGATTCTCAATGGGCATGGGTTCTAGATCGCTGTCCTGATGTTCGGTGTCCTCTGCTCGTATCTGGGCGCCTGTATGACCATGCTCTGGTAGGGTATCCCATCCATCCAGTCCCTCCTGCTGTGATGGTGCCGCCCGAGCGCCATCCGAGGTGACACAGCCGTGAAAAATGGGAATATCATAGTTTTCTTCGCCAGCCTAGTTGAATCCGCATATGGGAAGGCTGAACGCCTTGGTGGGCGACCACTTGCCAAAAATGCTGTGTGCTTGCGTTTTAGGTGATAGAAAAATGAGTTGTATACTCTATAATCTGCTACACAGCCATCTACTCCACAGGTGACATGGAAATTAGGGCTTCGACCATGTCTTGAATTAATATGTCCAAGAAGCATTCTTAAAGTCAGAGCCACGAATACAAGGCATATAACACAACGCCAACTCATGATTAAATCTCACCAAGTTTGTCACTGGTTCAATATTTCGCAGGCTGATCATACACTTTCAGTAGATGCAGCAGATGCAGACGATGATTGCCGGTATGACTACGGCAAATTTGGCGCCTGAAAACTGGGTATGTGCTATTTGCTACATTCAGGTGGTGCTCGTCAACCCATAAAGTTAGAAAATGTAGAATGAGGCTTTTATTTAGGCCTACCAGTTGTTTGTGTTAGGGGGTATGCCAAGAAGCAGAATCAATGACAATGAAAATTGTAAACAATGAATGCAGGCAATAAAATATTAATATTACTGTCGGTTCCTTACTGATGGACCTGTCGCTGTTACAGTCTTTTACAGTGATGAAAAAGACAAGTTATGTTATTAACCACTGGCCTGAAGTTGTTCACATGTATTGACATGATACATAACCACGCCTAAACTCGGACATCATAAATCTTGCCCGAGTTTACCACTTGTACTTGCAATTTTGTTAGCTGTTAGTGCTCGAATTTCAGATGGGGAAGTGTTAATTTCCTACTTCGCGAGGACTACCTGAACGCAGCACAATCCCTACGGTCAAACTGGATCAAACCAGCAGTGAAGCTAGCGGAGCCATCCGCAGTTCAGCTGAGAACGGAGGTGGAGCAGGTGTCTGGGCCGCCACCTAGACGGCCAGTTACGGTAAGTTAGTAACTCAGTTTAGTTAATTGTCAGCTCACCCAGATTATTGCCGAACAAATTAAAATAAAATATGTGCTTCCAGTTTTTCAAGTTGATCGAACAGGTAGCCAAAGGCTTGGTTAACTGTTTGCTAATAGTTAAGCCAGCGGTAGCTCGCTAACTCAGCGCAAAATCCGTTTTGCTAATTAGCTACCCCAACTACGATGGGGTGTGTAAATGAAGCTAGCTAACCAGTTTCAGGTAAATAAATTGTCTTTATGTAATGCAGGGTCAGCTGACGTTAATAGTTTTTTTTAGTGTTCAATTGTTTTTTGTTGTTGTTTTCCTGCTAAAAGCTAGCTTAATGGAGCGAAGAGTGGGGGTGTATCATGGGATTGGTTAGCTAATTAGTCGTGGTGCTTCGCAGCAATTGACAAATAGTTTTGGTGCCTTTGCTCCCTTTTTTATCTTCTTTTTTTGTCTTTTTAATTATTTTAAAAATAATTTTCTGTCTTTTTTACTCTAAGTTACAGATTGCTTTTTCTTGGCGAGATGGAGACATTTGATGAGACAACTGTGTCACTCTTAAAAGGTAAATCTCTTCAAAATTGCGTAGACATCTAACATTAGTGCATATCTTTATATTAGACATATCTAGAGTGATAAGTCCATAATATGGGTCCTTTGCAAACAGTTGTGGTCAGTTGCTATAATTGCCAAGCAAGCCTCATGTAGAATTTTGATCCGAATTTTCATGCATTAAAAGTATTGGACTGATGTAGTTAACATAATAACTGTGTGACAGACATCCTCTTGGTAATTGATCTGCTCTCACACATTACAGCTGCAAATATTACCGATGACATTTTACCCTCATTAACACGTGAAGACCTGAGGGATCTTCTACCAGGGCCAGAGAACTTCCTCAAACGGAAGCATATTTGGGAAGCAGTGCATCCAGAGGTAAGGATTCATAGTGAATTGATGAATGAATTAAAGAGTAAATATACATTATGAAGTTTGTCTAAAATACATGACTTCAAAGTGGATGCTAAAATTATACACATAGCATTTTTTTTTTCTTAAATTCAAAATTTCTAAAATTATGACATTGATACTGTGGTGACATCGATCAGTCATCACTCATATGGAGGCATGTATGAGAGTTTCACCTGAATGTTTTTGTACACTTTCCCCAATAAATGACCCTTACAAAAAATCATATAGATTTTATTTTGGATTAGGGCTACACATTTAATTATATCCATTACTTCCAATTGAACTGCATTAATTTGTACAGAAACATTTTTCCCCTCAAGTGTCAGGCAGTGCAACCTGTAGTAAGCTAGCAAAATCACTGCATTGCCCCAGTGATGTCCTGTAACATTGAAGAAATAAATACTGTGTTGTGTACTTTTTGTCTTTTTAAAATGTGTTTCAGCTGTGCCAAAACAAATTCTTAAGTAGCCATAAGTAGTAATCAAAGCAAACAAGTGTGAAACTGACTCATGGTGCGTAAAGCGCATGCATCCTTCTAAACATCCCTTGACAATCCCACTAAGGGTCCTATTAAATTATCCTTGCTGGGTGTCTGTGAGTGACTGAGTGACCACAGTCTTCCATACATACCACACAGCAGCAGTACTGCGTGCACTGTGGGCAAAAAAAATCACACACAAGTAGTTCAAACTAATACTGTCACAGCCCTGCATCCATAATCACAACCTCTTTTAATTAATAGCTGAGACCAAACAATGTTTTGTACATAATTTTAATAGCATTAACAACAACAACAATAATAATAATAATTCATACTGTCTAGACTTTTGGTCTGGTCATTTTGCTTTGATCAGTAGCACTCACTATGAAGAACTGTCTAAATTATGGAATCATTGATATTTTTGGCAGGAGGGCTCAACTTCTCAAGTGGCCGTAAAACCTGCAGTGGACCAGACGAGCCTACCCCAGACGTCAACACCAAAACATGAGACTCCTAAAAAGATCATGAAGATGAGCAGCCCAGACTATGTTATTTACACAGATACAGAGTTGGACCAAGTTCGCAAGTACTATTCTGAGATGCAGCGTTGTGGCCAAGCACATGAGTGCACCATGTCCAAAGAGCTCAGGTGCCGCTTGGTCAGAAACACCATGACAAGCATGATTTCAATCCTGAGGGCCAGTGACATGCAGGACAGGGGTGATGCAAAGTATCCCTCTCGTGAAGAAGTGTCTGCCATGGCCAAACGGTTGATTGAGTACTATCCAATGCTGCAAGATAAGAACAGCACTAAAAAACCATGGGTAGGTTTTTCATCTTCACTGTCAAAAGTCATTGTCATTTCTTGACATTTACTTTGCATAAGCGCAACATTATTGTATGTAATTGATGTCTGTCTCTTTTGCACAATTAATTAAAGTTTGTTTATTGACGGTAAATATACACCACCAAAATTAACATTTTTCCCATATGCCAAAGGTTAGTAAAGTGAAAGAATTTACTAACTAAAGTTATTTTTTACTTTCCCAAAGCTATACTATGCATTGTTTGTTTAAAAATAATTGCCTTACATTTTAGTATCAAAGTCTTAACTTGTAAGAGACAGTTCTGAAAAGATAAGATCAGATTTATTAAACTTTTATTTTAAAACTGGGCTGCTGCTGCTGAAGTTGGGAGGTAAAACTTGCAAACTACACAGGTACATGTTGTATGAATGTACAATGTATTTATAATATATATAATATGATAATTAATTACACAAGAATAATTAATACATTTTACATGCATACAACATCTACCTGTGCAAGTTTTACCATGCAGCAGCATGTCCAGGGTTTTCCCAGCTGATCATCATGAGCCTGTGAAGCTTCCATGTAGCTGAGTGCCATTTCGTCACACTTAACATACTGGGTACAATGTGCATTGTGTTCACTCCCTGAACATTATCATGGTTGTAATTCTTTTCAAGAGCTAACAGAATTGCCAATTTTACATTATATGGCACATCCAGGATACCAATGCTTGTTTCTGTTCCACTGTGTCACAGACATTAAACTGCTGCAGTTTTGCTGTTGAAACTTTGATTTTTCCCAAGATATTGATGCTCAAAGTTGGTTACAGAAAAAATCATGTTGAAGAAGAAAAAACAGATTTTGGCATAGGATTGTGACACCTGGGATGGGAGTAAAATTGACTTGGATACAGTAACTTTAGTAACTGCTAAAAGCATCAATTGACTGACCTTTTCATTGGCAGGCTTTATTGATCATTTTGTTCCCTATGTATGCCAACCCCATGATTTGTTCATATCACCACATCAAGATTTTCATATTAGAGATTAAGGGTTACAAAGTCTCAGCCAGTCAATATCAGTAATTACGCATCTTTTCATTGCAATTTGAAAATGAGCTTACTGTACTGTAATTCCAAAGCCTTTTTTTAAACTCTTATTTGGTTTGTGATGGGTTTTTATTTGTTTTTATTCTTTATTCCACTTTTTAAGTGGTGCATCACAATCTTTCTTTCATATCTCATAAGTTGCAATGTCCACTTGATGCCACAGGAAGCAGTTTTCCGTCAACTGATCAAAAGACTGCAGAATGTCAAGTCAACCCAGCATGTGATGAGCCCATCAACTCCCAGGCCCGGCCCAGCTCTTCCTCCAAAGAAACGTAAACTAGCGTTCAAAACAAACGTCCAGGACACCGAGTATGATGCTGATTCAAGCGCATCAACTGAGATCACTGATCCCCCTGACGACACGCCCGCAGACCAGGACAGTGATGACAGCGCAGGTAAATTGGGAAGTTGTCTCTGCTAATGTGTTATGAACTGATGCTTATTGCACTCAACTGTAATTGTGTGCTCTCTTAAGAGGTAAACTTTCCCCTCTAACCTATGTATTATTCAACTACTTCTACCTAAATTTTGCTGTATAAATCCTTTCACACTGCTGTCGATGCATATAATCTCTGCTCTCAAGGAATCACTCTCCCTTAAGTGTGTTTTCACACACGCTCATTATTAGTTATGCATGTGCAATACCTGATTAAAACCTTTATATCATTTTAATAGCCAGGTAGCTCATTTGCTCCTTTTGGTTTGCCATCTTTTTTTGCCTGATGAGCTCTTTTTCCTTACCTTTGAACTCCAGGTTCCCCATTTACAGATTTGAAAGTGTATGTGAAGTTGTTGCTTTTGCTTTTTTAGAAGGTCTTATTCAGTGTCTGCCAGTTAGTGGCAGCAGCGCCAGGATTTGTGAATTTCATGTAGTGCTGGGCAATATGAACAAAATCAGATATAAAGATTGTTTGAAAGAATTCCTTGATATCAGTATTATGACAGTGTTGTATGGATAACCATTGAAGCTTTCATGAGATCTTTACACACATTTTTGATAAATAGTACTCTTCAAACTACACCTTTTTACACTTTTATTCAAATACAAATAATTATGCTGTCTTAACAGATACAGATTAAATACAAATTGTGGTCTCTATGCATATATCTAGTCTCTGCTTTGGTGTGAATGATCTCAGAGGGAAGCTGACAGTAAAAGTTTAAATGCTTTTGTTGTTGATTCAGTGCCAGCCCATGACCCCAGGAAAATGCAAGCCCGACACTACAAAACGCTTACAGAGTTGTGGAAGAAACCTAGACCAAACCAGGATGATGTGGCTCATCTCTTGGATCTTGAGTTTGAGTCTAGAAGAGCCTTCATAGACTCATGTTTACTCAAAGAAGAGGATAGGACTGGAAAGATCATAGATGTGTATCCCTGCTTCAGAGACCACAAGCATGTGAGTTACTTAATTCTTACAATCCTTTGATAATTAGTCATCTACTAAGATGCCACCAATGGTGATAAAAACAATTTTAAGGCCACATTTGCTACAGGAACCCATTTCAGAAGGGTAGAGTAGGCATTCTTGTAGAGCAGGGGTTTTCAGAGTGGAAGCGGGCCTCCCCTGGGGGCCACCAAACAGGTGAGGAGGGGCTCAAAGACTTAAGTTGAAAACAATGTTCATGAAGGATTTCTAACAGATTTTTTCACTACACATCAAAAACAAAACCATTCTCAAGGATTGCCAAAGTATCTCTAAATTAGTTAAGGTAGTTCTGGAGAGTTTACAGTCATGTGGGCTGCTAAATGATCCTATAGACTTACACGAACTCAATTAAGCTAAAACAGGGCACCTTTTTATAACCTTCATCCGATGGGAGGCCCTCAGTCTGACACTTTGAAACATTGTTATAGAGTAATGCTATGGTTGCGATAGAGATTAAAAAGTTACTATCACACTGAAGAGTGGGGGAAATATCTGTACTAACACTACTAAAACACTACTAAAATTACTAACACTAAAATTACTAACACTGTAGTAGGTGTTCACAGCTGATACATAGTGGTTGCTCAGATTGTTAGCTATTTTGAGAATTCAAATAGTATAGAGGGATGGGACAAGACATCTCTGCCTAATGGTAGCCATGCCTATGCTCAGTTTTTTTGTCCTAAACCCTTGGATAAGCAACACAATATTTAAAATCTTAAGATTATGAAAAGACTGGCCATATTACACTGACAGAGTTTTGTGGACGTTATGTTCACCTGATTCTGATATACATTGCTTTTTCCTGCCTGCTAGTCCAAATGTTGGTCAGAATAGGGATCTGAAATTGCTTGCGATTTTCTCTCTAAGAAATGTTCTGTTTATTTTTACACTCAGATCATGGATGAACTGGGCCGAATTTTAGAGGCAGACAACAAGAACTTCACTGACCAGGTCAAAGCCAGATGGGAAAGCTTTTGCCAAAACGCGCTGTTCTTTGGAGTGTGGAACAAGTCACTGAAGCCACCAAGGGGTCTTGATAAATGTAAGCATAATATAGTATAGGGTCATTCCATATAAAATCAACTAATTGGGGAAAAATATCCCACCTAAATATATCCATGTTTTCCAGCTGGACAGTTCCTTGCTCTGTTGAAGGCACTTCCTTCAATGTTTCCTTCCCCAACTGCTCCACCCAAAAAGCTTGGATCAGCAAGTGAGGCGCTGTTTCATATTCTTGAGGTGAGTTAGTTAGTTATCAGTTCAACTGAAACTAAACTTGATATGCCTGAGGTTTAATTTTGAACTATTTTTTGTATTTTCTTTGTTGCTCTCAGCCATCTGAGGACCCCAACGTGTTTCTCCAGAGACGACCCATCACCAGTCCGGTCCTCCTGGTAGAATCTACCAACCTCCTCCTGGCTGCTGGCACAGTGCCACTGACCACCTTGCCTAAAGAAATGATCCATGAGGCTCCTCTCATCCTGATGGGATGTTACTACACCTTCCACCTTACCTACCCCAAGTGTGTTTCTACTTTGCTGTCCATCATCCAGACAGAGGTACTGAAGGACAGTATTCATGAGCGTGACCTCACTCATTCTTACAAAAAGGCAATAGCTGAATGGGAAGAATTTAACAAGAAGTAGAGCCAGAAATGCACAGGTTTGTCCACTGATAGTTTTCACAGTCACCAAATGTGATTGCTGCTCAGTCTCTGAGAAATATGTTGATGACTGAAAGTCTATTGTTGTTTTAATATTTTTGTTAACAGGGTATCGAATGTGTGATGGCATGACGTCAGTAAAATTTCTGAAAAGATACATGTAATCACTTTTGAATCTTTTTTGAATCAGTGTGGTTTGCTTTTCCAAAAGGTCACAGTACACTGTTCATTTTGGTTAAAGCTGTTAAGCTGTTAAAGCTGTTAAAGCGTAAAGATTAAAGATTCAGAGTTTCCTGTTAGGTAAATGATTCTGGCTGTATAATAACCTGTTTTCATGTTAATAAAACCATGGGGTTTTTTTGAAGCGTTGTCATGTTTACTTATTTTAAGAACAGGTGATCTAATTTAGGTCCCTAAAAACAAGAATTTCATAATTCTAATTTTTAGTAATTTGATAGTAAAAAAGTACTAGTTTTGAGTGATAAAAGGTTTAATTTGCATTAACTAGGCTTAAATAAATTGCTTAAAATTAGTGTTTTTGATCTTATTTCAAGATTTTATGGGCTATAATGACAGTCACACAGCTTTACTGGTTTTAAGACATCTTACCAAGCGAAATTTGCTTACTGCACTGGCAGCCAAATTTGCTTCTTTTAAGTGCAAATATGCTTAAATCTAGGGTGTTTGGCCTTAAATTTGACAGGCCATTTTTGCAGTGTAGTAATTTGATAGTAAAAAAGTACTAGTTTTGAGTGATAAAAGGTTTAATTTGCATTAACTAGGCTTAAATAAATTGCTTAAAATTAGTGTTTTTGATCTTATTTCAAGATTTTATGGGCTATAATGACAGTCACACAGCTTTACTGGTTTTAAGACATCTTACCAAGCGAAATTTGCTTACTGCACTGGCAGCCAAATTTGCTTCTTTTAAGTGCAAATATGCTTAAATCTAGGGTGTTTGGCCTTAAATTTGACAGGCCATTTTTGCAGTGTAGTAATTTGATAGTAAAAAAGTACTAGTTTTGAGTGATAAAAGGTTTAATTTGCATTAACTAGGCTTAAATAAATTGCTTAAAATTAGTGTTTTTGATCTTATTTCAAGATTTTATGGGCTATAATGACAGTCACACAGCTTTACTGGTTTTAAGACATCTTACCAAGCGAAATTTGCTTACTGCACTGGCAGCCAAATTTGCTTCTTTTAAGTGCAAATATGCTTAAATCTAGGGTGTTTGGCCTTAAATTTGACAGGCCATTTTTGCAGTGCAAATTTTGGTGAAATGCAGCCAAATGTAACCTTTTGTGGTGTTATGATACACTGCCGGTTGGCCCAACAGTGCCTGTCACAGCAGTATGATGCACAGATGGGCAGCATCATTTCATAACAGGGCCGGATGGCGCCTGCTGCTAATGACATAAGAGAAGGAGCTAGACAGTCATTATAGGGTGGGTGGGAGTGGTGATGGGTGGGTCCAACAAACTCTGGTCTTTAACCTGGGAGCCTGTTGAACCATGATCGTTTTTTTTCTAAACCTAACCATGTGCTTTTGTTCATGTCCCGCTGTTGGTTGTGATCTGTAACGTCAACAGCAGAAACAGCTTGCAATATGTAGACATGAAAGTCCACTGAATAAAGCAGCAATACGTGACGACGGATGAAAACATGTTGATAGCACATGCCCACTGATGTCGCCATGGCTTGCACTTTAAGTCAAGAAAAATCAGCTAATATTTGGTTCTAGTTGGAAACCGACTTTCAGGTTCTGAACCAAACTGTCTTTGGTACAAATGCTTTGAATGGTTCAAAAACAGCCAACAAGGGCCATGGCTTGGTCTGTTAGAACCTTAAGGGTCTCTGAGGCCCAGCCCCCCTTTGAAAGAAATGTATTTTAGCAACTTGTATCTGCAATAACATTCTTTTGGTCATTACCATAAGCTCATGACCACAGAACAAGATATGGAATGTGCTGAAGATTAACTGATAAACAGCTTCATTTTCAGGCTCAGCTCTCTCATCATCATGATAGTTTGGTAATAGTGTTGTTGTCTGTCTGTCTGTCCGTCAATCTTTTGTTCCATCAGTCGTAAACATGACCACATCTCCTTTATTTGGGGCATTGGCTCAATTCCCAGTTTTGGGGTAACTGGTGGAGTCACTCAAGATTTTTCACAAGGAAAAAGTAACCTTTCAGTCAGAAAGAAAATTGAGGTTATGGGCTCTAGTTTCCCGGCGCAGCGCAGGGTGGCGCAGGGTGGCAAACCCTGCGCAGAGCTAGTTTTGAGCAGCGCAACCCGAGGCGCGCTCAGTTTGGTAGTTTGGCAGACTGAGGTGCGCTGAGATGGTTGTGGCGGTGCAGCAGGGGGAGGTGTTGACAGTTCCAGCTCAGCGCAGTGACAGTTTCATGCCAAAAGGCTTCGCAGGAGGTGCGCTAAAAGCTCGCCAACTGAAACCACGTCTACTGTCAGCGCAGGTGGAGCGCAGCTGGTGTAGTTTGGCCAGTCAGCGGACAGTGCGCACACGTTACCAAAACCTCACAGGCAGGTTTCCAGAATGTCAGGCTCGTTAACGATGCAATAAATACCCACAAACACCACTATTCAATGCAACTATCTGCAATCAGCACATAAATGTATCTCTATATTGACTGTCCTGTCACATCTGATGTCAGATCAAAGGGGATTGGCACCGTTTGGCATGTGTAATGGAAACCCAACTTGATTTGATTAAAACAGCTGCAAAATAATGAGTTCACATCCCTCTCAGCCACAGCATCAGATAGGAAGTATATATTCAGCATCTGTCATCTTAGAAAAGTCAAAAGAAAAGAAACAGAGTGAGGCTGCGAGAGAGAGAGAAAGCGCATGCGCGCCCGGGAGAAACGCAACATTGATTTACAATTGTGGTGACCTCCTCCCAGGCTACCTTTGCATCATCAGCCCATGGAGGTCTGCTCGCAGTTCCGTATAGTCAGACACTGCAAGCTTGGACCTCCCCGACCAAAACATCAGTTTCCTCCTGGGAGAAGTTTAGCCATCTGACGCTGCTGCTCTCTTCCGCCATGGCAAATTGAGTAAACTCTCATTACGCCTTTGTGCGGCACATTTAAGGGTGAGGAGAGGGACTCATTTGATTGGTGTGATGTGAATGGGCTGTGTAAAGCCCACTCCACGCCCTCTCTCCTCTGTCTTTCCGACTTGCGCCGGCAGGAGGGACAGAGGTGGGAAAGAGGAGCAGCTGCGCCAGGGCGCACAGTGTGTCAAACTTACAAAATCCGCCTGGCCACACCCAGTTGGCAAAGTGCAGGTGCGCTGCACCTCCGCCGTGCCCGGTCTGCGAAACTAGAGCCCTATATGTTGACCTTTGCAAAAACTGAGCAGTTTGGAATAATTCAGTTTGGGATTTTAGATCAGTTCAGCAAAAGAATAGAACAGAATAGAAAGAACTTTATTTATCCACACAGGAAAATTCAGCTGTCCAGCAACTCATAAAAGACAAAAAACAACCACAATTCCCCTCATCAACAACAACACAGTGGTATTAACATAGACATTAAATAAAATATGTTAAAATAAGTGCAATTCCATAGTCCAGCCAGTTGTGCCCAATGTTAAGTGTGTAAGTGTGTGTGTGACTGGATTCAGGGTGGTCTTTGTTAAACTTCTTATTACCATTGGGATGAAGGATCTCCTGAAACGCTCTTTTCTGCAACACAGTGAGATGAGCCAACTGCTGCAGCTGCTCCTCTGTTGCTCCAGGGGGCTGTGGAGAGGGTGTCTGCTTGTCCATTGTAGCTTTCAGTTTGTTCATTGTGGCCCTCTCCACCACAGTTCCTAGTCAGTCCAGTCTCCTGCCAAACACTGAGCCAGCTATTCTAACCAGCTTGTCCGAACATTTAGTATTTTTGTCTGTCAAGCTGCTTCCACAGACTGCAGCACAGAAACGTGCACTGGCCACTACTGTGTAATAGAACATAGTCAACATCTCCACACACACACATCAAAGGACCTCAGTGTCTGTAGGAAGGACAGGCAGCTCTGCCCCTTCATGTAGAGAGCATCAGCATTAGAGGACCAGTTTATCATCCAAGAGGAACCCCAGATATTTATAGGTGTGCACCACATCAATGCCCTGCAGTCCTGACTACAACAACAACAACACAGCATTCTGAATATACAAGGCATCTCATTTCACAGCACTGGCAAGTTTTTTCCTCACAGCAACAGCTGTGGCTAATGGGGGTTCTGGCAAAGGTGTACATCACGTCATATATATGAAAAATGTAATTTGTCAGGAACAGAGATGAAACATGTAGTACTGCTGCCTACATTAGAACTCTATTGTGTTGCTACATTGACTGAGACACTGATTTAGGTTGAAGCAACAGCAAGGTACTGACTTTGTAAATTAAACCCTCAAGTGAGAAATGGTAAAGTGAGGAAATGGTAAGGTGAGGAAAAAGACCATATGGATCTAACAAGCAGTCTCACCTCAGCATACTGTTATTGTGTGTAACATGATGCGAAGCAGGGTGCTGTGCACGTCAGCATCTTTACAAATACCGTTCCATTACTCACATCACATAGTCCTCTCACATTCATTCCAATTTCAGAACACACAATATTAAATTGGTGAAATGTGTGCATGGCTTTGTGGGAGCACTGTATACTTCCAACCAGGCAACAACCACCCCAAACTGTGCTCCTCACAATCAAACCCAGGCTGAAGTGAGAGCAGGCTTCCTCGGCCCACCCTGGTACTGCACAGCGCCGTATATTGTTACACGTCACTCCCTGCTGGGCTTGTTTGTGGAACTTGGCATTATTAACAGTGTGGATGTTTAACGAGGGAGGATAGTGGGCAGGTAGAAGGGTGTTTTTCTTCATGTTTTCCTCTACGGTCTGCATCTGACTTTGGAAATATATGTTGTAAATAATATGCCTGGTGACCATCTGCATCTATCTGATGTTCTCTTGAAGGTTCATTATGGCTTTTCCATGTTTATGACCATTAATTACAAACTGCATTCAGGCATGCATAATGCATCCATGCATTACCACTGAACATTTTAATACCATATATAGTATATCATAAGGTCTTGAATTAAGTTGTTTCTCAGAATAAAAGAGTGAGATTTCAGTAATCTGCCAATAAGCAATTTAAAAAACTAAATAAAAAATTCCAATTATGTCCATCTCTACTTATGAGAGATAAGTTTTATTTTCATATGCCATGGCTTATGATTTAATAACTTTGTCAGCTGATTCTCCCCAGCGAGCCACTGATGTCGTTAGACACTGATACTTGATTGAATTCAGGTTGTGACGCAGTGGCTGCTGCTGGTCTTTCAAACAGGGGAAGCTCACTTTAAGTTTATATCATAAAAGTTGTCATATTGTAGCGAGGCAGTAACTTATAAAAGGAGCATTTAATTGAAGCTGTTTTCAACCACACTCATGCCATAGAACCACAGCAACACACACCTCAAAGATTTTCAGATGGGTGAAAAGAACTGTTACTTTTCCCCACCCTTTGCACCAAATCAATCTGAGGTGTTGATCTGCCCTGCTGTTTAACTCTAAGTTTCTCCTCGTAAGGAAGACTATCAAATGGCTTCGCCAAAATCGGTCGACAATATTCAAATTGTCTGCCATTATGTGCAGCTTGCTCACTCGCTCACTAGCTGGAGCTGCTGCGCGAGGCTAGTGTAACCGACTGTGAGTGCTTTGGGATGGTGGAGGGCTCACAGCAGCACCCGCTGCTCGTTGGGGACAGTAACTGCAGAGCGACAGAAGTCAGAGTCTCCAAACATGAGCACAGTCTCCAATAACACCAGAAAAAGATGCTAGATTTGTCGTTAGTCGTTGTTAACAAAGAAAAAGTCACTAAGGCTGTGTCCGAAATCACTCCCTACTCACTAAATAGTGCACTAAATAGTGTGTTTGCCATTTTGTAGTGCTGTCCGAATGTTTAGTGTAAATTAATATACCCTATATAGTGGACTCATAATATCCCACAATGCAGTGCAAAAAGTAGTGTACAACCGATGGTCACTAACCAAGCAATATGTACCGTGATGCATTGCGGAGGCGCCAATAACAGACGGCAGACGTGGCGGACAATGAGGAGGAGCACCCGGTGCAGCAGGGAAATACATACAAATGTAAGTAATAGTGTAGTAGTGTATTTATTTTTGTATTAATTCATGTGGGAAAATACGCTCAGTATTAGGTTTTTATCACACAAATTAATTTATTATTTATTTCGGAAACCCACCAGATGACATCACTCTGGCTCGTTTTAATTGTGCGACAGTAATGACGTACTTAACTTCGCGACGGAGTAGTGTCCGAAAGTGTTTTAATGAGCTCACTATATAGTCCTCTATATAGGGAATTCCCTATATAGTGAGTAGGGAGTAGGGAGTAGTGAATGATTTCGGACACAGCATAAGACGATTAGAAAAGTCTCCACATCAACTCGGAATAATAGAATGAAACTTGAATATCGCTCTGGTGGTGGTTTATATTTCAAGATCGCTGATTGGCTTATTTCGCTGTCAACCAAAAAGGGATTCAGCCTCAGACAGATCATCCAATCATCATGCAGAAGCCCAGCGTCCAGGCCAGCCGACGCCAATCACAATGGAGGGGGCTTGGTCGATACGTGCAAGTGTCTCCAAGAAATGTGTACCTACAGAAACAGCAAGCTCCGCATCCATAGAGACCGCTCCACCCAAAACGCTGGCTGTGTCCGAAATCACTCCCTACTCACTAAATAGTGTACTAAATAGTGTGTTCGCCATTTTGTAGTGCTGTCCGAATGTTTAGTGTAAATTAATATACCCTATATAGTGGACTCATAATATCCTACAATGCAGTGCAAAAAGTAGTGTACAACCGATGGTCACTAACCAAGCAATATGTACCGTGATGCATTGCGGAGGCGCCAATAACAGACGGCAGGCGTGGCGGACAATGAGGAGGAGCACCCGGTGCAGCAGGGAAAATTATACAAATATAAGTAATAGTGTAGTAGTGTATTTATTTTTGTATTAATTCATGTGGGAAAATACGCTCAGTATTAGGTTTTTATCACACAAATGAATTTATTTTTTATTTCGGAAACCCACCAGATGACATCACTTTGGCTCGTTTTAATTGTGCGACAGTAATGACATACTTAACTTCGCGACGGAGTAGTGTCCGAAAGTGTTTTAATGAGCTCACTATATAGTCCTCTATATAGGGAATTCCCTATATTGTGAGTAGGGAGTAGGGAGTAGTGAATTATTTCGGACACAGCAAAAGTCTTGTCAATGTGGAAAAAAAAAAAAAAAATTTCCAGCGGATGTCTGAGTTACAACATGATTGAGCTACCTGGAGTAGTTTCATGTCGTATCCGACAACGGGAGGCTTTTGACAGATGACATCCTGATGTTGGCTTTGCTAACTGTCCCTGTCAGCTGCAGCCACTGATGCTTTCTAGATATTGTGATTTCCCATAACTGAATAAATACCACACACTGCAACACAAAACTGCTTTGCTAGCTCAATCATGTTGTAACTAAGATATCCACTGGAAAAATATTTTATTCACGGACCGTTTATTGAATATTACCTTATTTTTATACAGTCTATGGTTATTACAGACATCGCTAACTTATAGACTTAACAAACATCAGATTAGTCTACACGGTGATATAGTGACGTGAAAAATGTGATAAGTAGCAAACTCTGCTGGTTTTCTACCCGAAGTATTTGTAAACAACATGGCGATTCCCTGGGGGCACTGCCGGAAGTGAAGGGCATGAGTGATCGCCGAGGCCCCTGCACTTCCGTTAGTCAGATTGATGTCAATTTGACATAGAACAAAGACGACAGATGATGTTGATAAGGTAAGATAAGATAAGATAAGATAAGATAAGACTATGCATACACATAGAGGCAGTGCACGTGAATGAAATTATGTTGGCTTGGCTCATGTTTTCTGATAATTAATAAAAGTGCATTTACAGAGCTGAATGCTTAGGCAGAATGAATAAATAACATTACTGAACTACCTCCGACCCCTGGTTAGAACAGAACTGCACCCCCGCGGTTCGGATATTAGACAGCCATAGAGGTGGATGACGTAGTCATCTACCTGCTTCACCAATCACTGTCTCACCTGGAGAACACTGAAATACTGTGAAAGTCATGTTTTTTTTTACTTATCCAGCGCTTTCAATACAATACAGCCATCTTTGCTCAGGGGGAAGCTGGAAGGAGCTGGAGTGAACCGCCACCTGGCTGCGTGGACTATCGACTACCTCACCAGCAGACCACAGTATGTGAGGCTTTGTGACTGTGTGTCCAATGTGGCAGTCTGCAGCACAGGAGCTACACAGGAGACAGTCCTCGCTCCCTTCCTCTTCACCCTGTACACATCGGTCTTCAGATACAACACGGACAGCTGCCAGCTCCAGAAGTTCTCTGATGATACAGTCATAGTTGGGCATGTGTCAGAGGGGAATGATCTGGAGTACAGGGGGGTCATCATGGACTTTGTCAACTGGTGTGAGGTCCTTTGGAGTGTGCAGGACACTACTAAGGACTTTCTATGACACTGTGGTAGCATATGTCATCTTCTATGCAGTGGTCTGCTGGAGCTGTGGAAGCACGGAGAGGGACAGGGAAAGACTGAGCAAGCTGGTCAGGAGGGCCGGCTCGGTCCTGGACTGTCCCCTGGAGACCATTGAGGAGGTGGGTGAGAGGAGGATGTTAGCCAAGCTGATATCCATCATGGACAACACCTCTCACCCCCTACATGAGACTGTCCATGCACTGAGCAGCTCATTCAGCAGCAGACTGCTGCACCCACAGTACAAGATGGAGTGCTACCGCAGATCATTTATCCCATCAGCTGTCAGACTCTTTAACAGCAAAACCTAATGTAATGTAGCACTGTCATGTCTGCTGCATAACACTGTTTAAACCATCGCTGCTAAGACCCTGCGCAATTTACATACTTAGCAATATACTCTGCAATATCCCATATCTTTATTATAATGTGTATATATTGTAAATAGTCTTGTTTGTAAAATAATTCAATTTAGTGCCTTACTTTTTCATACATTTTTTTTATCTATATGTACATACAGTATATAGATAGATAGATAGATAAATATATATATACAGATATATATGTGTGTGTATATATACATTTATTTATATGTATATATATATATATTATATATATTATATATATATTATATATATATATATATATGTATACTGTATACACATATTTTATATTTTTTAATCTTTAATTTTCTTTTATTCACTGTCACTGTCCATCCTTTTTCTGTCTGTGCTTTGAGATGCTGTGACATGTGAATTTCCCAAGCGTGGGATTAATAAAGTTTTATCTTATCTTATCTTATCTTATCTTATCTCTTTTTAATTAATTAAAAATTTTTAAAAAGTTAAAAAGTACTAATAATAGCTAAAATTGCACAAAAAGCAATTTAAACATATTCCCAGTGTCCAGACATTCACATGAACAATGAGTCCCAAAACAGTCCTAATACAGTCCTTGGCAGGTGAGTGGTTTGATGGTGGTAGTGGGTAATCGAGGGGAATCTGGTGGTGCAGCTTTTAATACTGCAGTACCTCTTCCCTGAGGCCAACAGGGTGAACAGTCCATGGTGACGGTGGGTGGGGTCATGGGCAGTACTCTGGGCCCTGGTCAGGCAGTGCTTACGGGCAATTTCCTGGATGGGGGAAGAGGAGTCCCTACGATTTTTTCTGCTGTCCTCACCACTCTTTGCATGGCTTTCCAGTCAGCAGCCTTGCAGGGCCTGCACCAGAGAGAGATGCAACTGGTCAGCAAACTCTCTATGGTGCTCCTGTAAAAAGTGGTGAGGATTGGAGGTGGAAGGTGTGATCTCCTCACCCGTTGCAAAAAGTGTGGGTGCTGCTGGATTGATATTTTGTTCATTTTGTTCACTGTTCAAGTGGTGTTATTACTGTAAGTCACCCAAATTCAACGTCTTCCAAACATTTCATGCCAACATCATGTTGACATAGAATAACGATATTTAGTCCTAAGGTATGGAGAACAAAATCCAACGTTTGCACAAGGTCATAATGTTAATGTCCGCACAGTATGACATTGTAAAATTCTTAATATCTTCAACCTGACGTTCATTCTAACCAAAATGTTAAGTTTGTCTGCTGTAAGAGTCCATTGTCTTTCAAATGTCATATTGATGTCCAGTGCCCGCTGTGTCCCCACTGTGTCCACCAACAAGGGCTATCAAAACACTTCATGCTTTTATTACTGAGTCTCAAGAAGTAACTCTGACAAAAACTGTAGCCAATAAAAAGTTCATGCTCAATCTGATATTCAAACTGGACTTCCTGGAAAAGGAACACATCCCCACCAGTGCAGCCCTGTGTGCTGATAGGGCTATTACTGCGATAAGTAATAGAGTTAACAGGCTAAAACATATTAAACCACCAGCATGGTCCATGCTCCAAATAGACTCAGTGGCAGGAAAAGCTTGTGGTCCAAGCCTCCTCTTGGCTGCATCCTATTGCCTTCTAAATCTCTCTCCCACAACTCTGTTTTTTGTTTGTTTTGTTTCTGTATGTCTTTGCAGGCTTAATGTGATAAATAAATAGGGATTAGGAAGCACATTTTTAAAAAGTCTCTTTCTAAAGGCATTATGTTTACACTTGGTTGTACAAACAAAAAGTAAAGCTTAAGACCACATTCAAACTCATACCAGCTGGCCACCAACATCTCTTGGCATTAACATTTGGTTCAATTTACATTCAAAGTTACATCCAAAGTTCAATGTCAGGACAGTTGTGTTGTAACCTCTTTCAAACATAACAGGCCTATGTCATCTTGATTTACAATACCAATTTACCACAAAAATACCACAAAAAGTAACTCTGACATCATAATGTCAACGTCCAACTGACTTGAATTTCTAACTTCCTCAGACAATTAAAATATTGTCAATCCGATTTTCATTTCAACTAAAACTGAACATCTGGCCACTCTATCTATACTAACACACCAGAAATGCATATCACATTAACATCCATTGCCACTGGTGTGTAAATATAAAGCAGATTGTCTCTTCTGCTTTTTGTTGCTCAGTTAGGGAAAATACTATCAAGATAGCAAAAAGTAAGACCAGAGATTTCTTTGACCAACGATGAAGTGGAATTCTTACTGAGAGTAACACAAGCATAAGGCAGTCAAGGCAGTGGAATACAGAATGGGAGTTGTAACAAGGATTATGGCAACATATTACAGCGGCACCAGGAGCATTATTCATCATTGGAGGAAGCAATGGGAAAGGAGCACCCACACATAAAGCATTAAATCACAAAAGGTGTGTAGACCTAGACATCATTTTTTTACCCAACCTGGAAGCAAATGTGGGTGTCTGCATCATCATGTCATGGACACTGCTGAAGCTTCCTGCACCTCTTAATCCCCGCCCTCCTGAAGCTTCTCCTGCTCACACCCCTCTGCTCAGTCTCCGGTCAGTATCTGCCAGCTTTTGTCCACCACTACACCAACCACACCCACAGACAATCCTCCTGCAGTGTCTGTCAGCCTGCTCATTCTGCCACACCTGTTGCATGTTAGCTCATTTACCTGTCAGTAGTGGTGCAAAGATAAACCGATTTGAATCGGTTATCGGTCTGTGACGTATGAGATCCGAGTGCATCGGTTGATGGAGCCTTGGATCGGTAAAAATGCACTACGAATGGTCCGATGGTCCGGATTTACGGCCGCGAATCGGTTTCCTGAGTTTCCAGTGGCCCATACCTGTCATTGTGCTCGGCCAAAGCGGTTTGGCGTGTGAACTCTTGCGAGATTACCGTATTGACCTTTTACCTGTACGAGTAGTGACGTCAGCTGTGTAGAGCGTCTGTGTAGCCGTGTGGAGAGAGCAGGCAGCAACATGTCAGATGATGCAGATGAAATACACAGTGCTCCTCACCTAAAATCGAAGGTTTGGAAATCATTTGGATTTTTTAAGAAGAATGGAAAGCTAGACAAAAGCCAGGCCGTTTGCAAACTTTGTAGAGTGACCATCAAATACACTGGAAGTACGACAAACCTTAGTAATCACCTGGCGAGACGGCATGGCGGGGCTGATTCGAGTGAACAGGATGCTAGCGCGGCTAGCACAGCTAGCACGAATAGTACGGACAAGAGCGGGCAGGACAAAGACAAGAAAATACAAGAGTTTTTCCAACTGCAATTCAGCCATAACTCGGCAAGGTCCAAGGCAATAACGGCCTCTATCGCTCGTTTTATTGCAAAAGACTTAGCTCGTTTTATTGCAAAAGACTTACGGCCGTTTAGTGTAGTTGAAAGCGGAGGCTTTCAGGACATGATAAAAACAATCGAGCCAAGGTATAAGATACCTTCCAGACAGCATTTCGCCGAGAAGTGTGTGCCGGAAATGTATAACAAGTTAAAGAACGAAGTTAAACAAGAACTTTCCCAAGCGGAGAGGGTAGCAATCACCACGGATGCGTGGACTTCATGTGCAACCAACTCATATGTGACGATTACGGCACATCATATTTCTCCAGACTGGGAATTAAGGAATCATGTCTTAGAAACCAGAGTCTTCAATGACAGCCACACAGGAAGAAATATAGGTGCATTACTGAAGGAAGCATGTGCTGACTGGAACGTTTTGGATAAAGACCCAGCTCTTGTAACTGATAATGCCAGAAACATGATCGTAGCTGGACTTGAAGCTGAAATGAGGCCTCACCTTGCCTGCTTTGCGCATACATTAAATCTAGCATCACAGAAGGCTTTGCAAGTGGACACTGCTGCAAAGTTGCTAGGGAGAGTAAGGAGGGTGGTTGGGTTTTTGCATCGCAACATTAGAGGTGCTGAAATCCTCCGTGAGGAACGACAACAACTGTCTTTGCCTGCACACAAGCTCATACAAGATGTTTCCACCAGATGGAACAGCTCCTTTGACATGCTGCAGCGGTTCTTGGAGCAACAGCCAGCTGTGTTTGCCACTCTCATGTCCAGGGAGCTCAGGAAAGGAGGTGAACACTGTTAATGAGAGAGACATTTGCAATGCTGAAGACATTGTTAAACTGATGGCTTCAGTAAAAGTTGTGACCACTGTCATGTGTGAGGAGGAGCAGCCAACAATCTCAATGATTGCCCCACTCAGGGCAAAACTTCAAAAGCACTTTGAGGCTACTGAGGAAGATACAGCTCTCATCACTGAGATGAAAAGGGCCTTCAATAATGACTTTGAGAAGCGATACACAGATGTCCTTGACCTCCTCTACACAGCATCAGCTATTGACCCACGCTTCAAGACATTGCCTTTTCTTAGTGACCATGAAGCAGAGAGGATCTTCACCAGCCTTTCTGCTGAAGCTGCAGCCATTCACAACAAGGTAACAGTTTGTTATTGAGTTAACAACTAATTTTTGTTGTGCAGTGTTACCATTTCTTACACTCTGCATTTGACACTTTTAATATTTGTAGTTTGTGACTGCTGGAAGCAATTAATTAAGTGTTTTAATAAAACATGATACATTTTACTTGTTAGGAAACATCACATGCAGACAATCAGGGACAGCCAGTTCAGGGAGTTGAAAGGCAGACAGATCCGCTGACAGACCCTGGGCAAGGTAATCTGGGCCGCGTAGTTTGTTCCCAGATCCAGGATACACAGAAAGGTGTGTTTTTGAGCCGAATAGGGTGTAAGCAAATCTAACTTCATATATAAAATAAGGCAAAAGAAAAGACGTTTAAGGTCATTGCAGACAAGACCAGTAATTATGGTATTCTTTTCATTTTCAGATGATGACCATCCTCCCTGTAAGAAGAAAAAAAAAAGTGCAGCGCTGGACCAACTGTTTGGAGAAACCTTCGAAGTGAAAGCAGCAACAAGATCTTCAAGAGAGAAGGCCAGTGATGAAGTAATGAGGTACAGAGAGCGTAATCCATTGCCCCTCAAAGAGAGCCCACTACAATGGTGGAAGGGACAATCAGACCTCCCACTGCTGTCATCACTTGCAAAATAATACCTCTGTATACCAGCAACCAGCGTAGCATCAGAAAGAGTTTTTAGCACAGCAGGGGATGTTGTTTCAGCGCAGCGCAGTGTTCTCAGACATGATCATATTGATCAGTTGATTTTCCTCAAAAAGAATCTTGACAAATGAACTCTGAGTTGTGAGATGTAAACAGAATTAATAAATTCAACACCCCACCCCCCTATAGTATTGCTGTAGGAGTGCAAGCACTGATGTTTTTTGCCTCAAAGGAGAGTGACTAAGAAAAATAATATGAGGTGGACAGTAGTTATTAGTGTTAGAGCTTTTTCAGATTTTTTTTTTAAAGAAAAGCTAATGTTCAGAGTTACAGACATGTTGAATATAACATGCTATTTTCTATAACTGCTTACCAAAGTTTTGGATGCATGTATCTTGTTGTCAGTGATATGTTGCACTTGGTATGCTATTGTAGTCACTGAAGTTCACAGGAGTGACTGAAGCACTAATTCTGAATTTTGAACTGAATTTTTGTCTTTAATAGGCAACTTTTTTTGTTTTATAACAACTATTATTTTTGATATCTAACCTCAGATAAGTTTATGTTGTCTGAATTTATGTTGAATGTTCAGTAGGCCTGGTGTATTGTCTCTTGGACACTAAATAAACAAAAGGATACTATTTTGAAATTACATTTGTGTTTTTTTCTTTTTCTTCTCAGTAACAAAGTAAAAATAAGTACTTGGGGTTAAATCGTCCATTTGTATTGAATCGAACTGAACCGAATCGGATCGAATCATACCAAATCGTTAACTATTTTTTATGAATCGTCCCTGAATCGGATCGTAGCTTGTGAATCGAGATTTGAATCGGATCGTTTTGTGAGTGAAAGATTCACACCCCTACCTGTCAGCATTTATACCAGTTAGCTGGCTTTTGTTGTTTGCCAGATCGTAGCTTGTGCTCCAGCCTGCTGTTGTATCTCTGCCTTTTTGGATCCTTTTTGACCTGTGCCTGTTTTTGACCTTTTGCCTTTGCCTGATGTCTCTGTGCCTCTGCGTGGTCATTTGAATTTTATGGTTTCAACCTCTGGAACAGTTTGTTACCTGTTCTGCCTGAGACTTTAAGTAAAGTGACTGTTTTGCCCCACTCCTGTCTCTGTCCTGTGATTCTGCATTTGTGTCTTCTGGTATGTGACAGTACGATCGGGCCTGGAATGGACTCAGTAGAATTTCAACACCTCTGCTCACTTGTGGGATAGCAAGGCACCGCACTCCACACTCATCAGAAGGAGATGGCCACAGTGATGCAGCACCAGCAAATACTTGCCAACAGTGTGGATCAACTGGCTAATCACCTTCAGCAGCTTCAGGCCACGGCACCTTCCAGTCAGGCAGCTTCGCCACCGCCTGTCCCTCTGGTGCCGCAACCAAGCCGTAAGCCACATCTGCCTCCTCCCAGTTGCTGCAGTGGTGGGCCCAGCCTTTGTCATTCGTTTTTGTCACAATGTTCTCTGGTGTTTGAACTGCAACCTTCCACCTTTCCATCTGATCACTCCAGAGTTGCATATATCATCACTCTCTTGGATGGGAGAGTGAGGGAGTGGGGAACTTCTGTGTGGGAGACTAATTCACCTGTCTGTGCATCCCTGGAGAGTTTCACCCAGAAAATGAAGAAGGTGTTCGACGGATCCGTCAGTGGCAGAGAAGCAGCACGGGTCATGTTACGGGCACGTCAAAGGAGGAGGTCAGTCTCTGAATAGCTGCCAAATATTCCTGGAATGTGGACGCTCAGTATGATGCTTTTTTGATCGGATTTTCTGAAAGTATTAAGGATTAGCTAGCTACTTGTGAATTACCTGCCACATTAGACGCACTCATTGACCTTGCCATTTGAGTTGACACCAGATTGACACAGAGGCAGAAGGAGAGGCTAGCCAGGCATCCTCAGTTTTCTCCCCGCAGATCACCAGCAGCTGCAGAGCTATCTCCAAGCCCCTCAGATCCTGAGCCCATGCAGGTGGATCGGACCCATTTGTCTCCTGAGGAAAGACAGCGGCGCATCATCTCACGCTCCTGCCTTTACTGTGGTCAGCCTGGACACTATGTTGCTTCCTGCCTGGTAAAAGACAATGCTCGCCAGTAGGCCGGGAGTTACTGGTGAGCAACCTACCCTTCTCCAAATCTTCTGCCAAACATGCTCTACTAACTGCCACCTTACAGTGGAGAGATCAGCGACTGGAGGTTGCTGTGCTGCTGGACTCTGGTGCCAACGAAAGTATGGTTGACACAGCATTGGTGAAGCAAGCCAGTGCTCTCAATGGCCAACCTATTGCTAAAGTAAGGTATTACACTGAACCTATCACACTACTGATTTCTGGCAACCACTGTGAAAAGATCTCTTTGCATCTGATAGACACTCCTCAGGTTCCTAGTGTTTTGGGCTACCTCTGGTTTGTCAAACATAATCCCCAGATTTACTGGACTACTAACACCATTTTGGGGTGGAGCACCCTCTGTTTGTCGCAAAATCTTTTTTGATCTTAGTCCTGTCTCTTTCCTTTGATTCTGCATTTAAGACTTCTGGTGTGTGACACATCATTTCCAAAAAACTCCCTTTCTGCCCGTATAGACGAAAATACAACCCCCGAGTTTTCAAACTAAACTGGGGTCGGCAGTGTTTTGAAATGTTTCAGTTTTAGGGGTTCCAAGATGCCAGAGCACTGTGGACACTAGGCATACTGTAAATGTAGCAATAGTTATGTGCTTTGAACCAAAAATGTAATATTGTGGATGTAGCCTGAGAAAGTTCAAACCCTGCCCACTTTAGCACCTCTGCACACCTGACCATGGCCATTATGTCAAACGTGTTCATAATGACAGTTTTTTTGTACTAGGGACAAAATGTTAGGGCAAAAAGGTATTACAGACTGGCCAGCTTACCGTAGCCTTGAGCAAACCTTTAAACACAATTTTTGTGACTCCTTTTTATTTTATTTCACTGCTGCACCTTTGTTTAAGATCAACAAATAGGTTTTTCAGGTCCTGCCAAATACAAATCTGGCCCATGGCCCTGGAAAGCCCCATTCAGCCCTGCTGTGGAGGAGTAGCCGTTTTCACTACTTCCTGACTGGCTCTGGGCAAATGCCAAGTACTGTATGTGTGTGATTTGTGCTTTGACGTTTTCCTTTCTTTTTTCCTTTATTGCCTGAGTGTTTTAACAGGTCTAGTAAAGGGGCATTACAACCTTGAAGGGGAGCCAGCCACGCACCTTGGAAGGATTAAGAAGCTGTATTGTTTTATGTTCCAGAGAGTAAACAGCAGTGTAAAATGCCTATTTGGGTTACATGTGCATACGTACATCTCCACATAAATACATTCACATGGGCACTTCAGGAAAACACACACACACACACACACACACACTTGAATATAAAAAGGTCAGTTTAGAAATGTGTCTTTAAAGACCTCAACACTGTTTGTCACACAGAAATGGGTTTCAGCCAGATTTGTTTCCACAACTATATACCCACAGTGGCCGCCTGATGAACCAAATGCTATGAGTTATTAAATCCTGTCAGCACCAGTACCAAGCATAGATGATGAGTATAAGCATCATTATCCTCATATGTGATCAGAGCTAATCAATAATTTGGATGTAGTTATCACTGGTAACTCTTAGAAAGTCTTAAAATGACCTATGTCCACATTTTCTTCAGAAGCTATAGGTCGTAGTTACGTTAATGACAGCCTTTTTCTCCATAAAGGAAGCAGCAGTGTTACATTGTCGTGTTGCAAAATCTTGTGGAAACAAGGTCAGGGAGAATTTTGTTGCCCACAAAGTGTTACACTGCCTCTGTGAACACGTCAAGTTGCACCTACAGTTTACATCCATGTCTGTGAAAACATTGATGCTTCACACACATCTTGGCACAGAAGATCTATACAAACGGCATAGTTTCAAGGTGGACTGCCAAGATTAGTGTCAGCAAGGGATAACAACAATGTATCAATGACAGTTTAATCAGAATTTGATCAAACGTGAAATTTAATTGCTCAAATAAGGATCTGTTTCTAAAATATTAAAAGTATAGTCTACTACAACATTCTAGCTATCAGGTGTATTTTGGAAGCATGTTACAATAGCGAGCATGAGCAAACAAAGGGTTTAATGTTAGTATAATGTTACAAAGTGAAGCATTATCATAGCCTGGTTCCAGACCATAGACCCCACCCACTCAACTGAGTAGGCTTGCATCTCTGGTCTGGAATACCATAGACATATATACATAGACGCCGCATTGACTGCCGCTGCCTATTGGAGCCAATGTCCCAGCCGGCCGCCATCTTGGATGGGTCTCACTTCGACTCCACAGTGCATTCACGTCTATTGAGGAAGGAGCTGTATGCATAAGTAAAATAGAGTAACTCACTGAATTTTCAACTGATTTTCATGTGGTTTGGTTTGTTACAAACGGCTCACATGTAGTTATGATACAGGATGCTTTTGTACATTAAAAATGCGGGATTTCATGCTTTAATACTTTCTGCAGATAGCAACAGCATGTTATTTAGGTCACAACACAGTTCTTTTATTCACCTCAACCCCAGAGTGTAATAGGCTATATATATATATATATATATATATATATATATATATATATAAGAGTCAGGTCCAGACAGATATTTAGTGCGTGGCCGCAGACATGACAAGGATACTTTGTACTTTGTGTCTGAGTAGTATCACGATACCACAGCAAAATTGAGGCAGATGTGCCTTTTGTCATTTATAAAAAGATAAATCACTTTTCTATAACACATCAATGATATTTCAATGGAATAAATTGCTTATTGACTTATTCGTACTTCAAAAACGGCATCAATAAGTGATTAACATAGCGGGGATCGAAATAAAAAAAATTTAAAAAATAAAAATCTACCAAAAATCAACCAGCCAATCTCCTCCCCTGACAAGTTAAGAATAATCCCTTAAGTGGGGTGAGGTTTGTGGACCTGCCACAAAGAGAGAAACGTGAATAGCTCGCCTCTCCTCTGACACGTCACATACCTGTGTGCCACCATGGCTCAGCTGTCCAGGTACTTTTGGGCAGTCATGACACCAAGAAGAGGAAATTATTGGGCCTGGAGCCGGGCTTTGTAAGAAAAATGCTCAACTTCAGCAAACACTGAAATGAAGAGACTCGGAGAACCATGGAGAAAAGTTACAGCCAACGGGGTTACTTTAATCGCAAAACATCAGCATATAACAGATACACTGGTTTACACAACGAATCAGTTGGAAACAGCCCTGAACAATCACATTTCAAATGCTTTTATACTCGGCGTCTGCTCGTTCACGTGTGTGTGTGTGTGTGTGTGTGTGTGTGTGTGTACACTTGGGTCATATCTCCCGGGAATCCAAAGTTCTCCTGATTTCCTTTGTTTGTTCCTAAAGCCGGACTTCGTACGCCAATATTTCCCTGTCCTCTTTGTCTCTCTCTCAGAACTGGCAAAAACAACTCCATCGGCAGTAAGTCGTTATCTTGCGCCGCGGAGCACATGATCACCGTATTTGACAGAAATACATTCCTGTCTTTGTCTGTAACCCCCGTTTAACCCACAACCAGCAGGATTCAACTTTAGTTTCTGCTGTTGGTTGAAATCTGTACTCGCACAGCACGTTCCTGAATGATTTCTTTTGCTTGCACAAAACTATTTTTAGTCACAAATGCAGGTAAAATGCTCGCATCATAGAGCTCTGTGGAAAACAAATCATTGTATATATAAACAAATCTAACCTACAAGTAAAAATAAATTAATAATAACTTTCACTGCTCAAAGATACACAAAAGCTCAGCTAATACCTGAAATGTCACTGGATACAAACCACTGCAGCAGCATATCGAGTGCCAGGTGGCCAGTGCGCGCCATTATTGGAAACTCACCCTCTTGCGATTGGACTTTGAACTTATCCCACGGTAGTGGTACCCAAGGTACCGTAGTACTACAGTACTCCAACATTATGGTATCATATGTACGGTGGTGTTTTAGTACTGCGGTCTACTGTTGGTACCAGTATACCCTGCAACACTACTCTAGATAGTTCAGTATTACATTCTTTGCAAACCACTTTTCTTCTATCACTCTCCAACACTTTGAAATATCGCCACACACTGCCGACATTTTACTCCGTCTGTCATCGCACGCTATTTGATTGCGTCAACAAGATACGCTGCTAAACTTCTCCCAGGAGGAAACTGATGTTTTGGTCCAGGAGGTCCAAGCTCGCAGTGTCCGAATATACGGAACTGCAAGCAGACCTCCATGAGCTTGTGATGCAAAGGTAGCCTGGGAGGAGGTCACCACAACTGTAAATCAATGTTGCATTTTTCTCGTGCGCGCGCTCTCTCTTTCTCTCTCACAGTCTCACTCTGTTTCTTTTCTTTTGACTTTTCTAAGATGACAAATGCTGAATATATACTCCCTATCTGATGCTGTGGCTGAGAGGGATGTGAACTCATTATTTTGCAGCTGTGTTAATCAAATCAAGTTGGGTTTTCATTACCTATGCCAAACGTGCCAAACGGTGCCAATCCCCTTTGATCTGATATCAGATGTGACAGGACGGACGATATAGACATACATTTATGTGCTGATTGCAGATAGTTGCATTGAATTGTGTTTTTTGTGGATATTTATTGCATTGTTAATGTGCCTGACATTCTGGAAACCTGCCTGTGAGGTTTTGGTGACGTGTGCGCACTGTCCGCCAGTCAACCAAATTTCGACTTACACTGGCTGTGCTTCACCTGCGCTGACAGTAGACCTGGTTCCAGCTGGCGAGCTTTTAGCGCACGTTCTGCGAAGCCTTTTGGCACGAAACTGTCACTGTGCCAAGCTGGATCTGTCAACACCTCCCCCTGCTGCGCCGCCACACCCATCTCAGCGCATCTCGGCCTGCCAAACTACCAAACTGAGCGTGCCTCGGGTTGCGCTGCTCGAAACGAGCTATGTGCGGGGTTTTCCACACTGCGCCGCCCTGGGAAACTGGAGGCCTCAATGTCGGGCGTGTGGCAGAGAGACTGTGTGTCTGTGCTGGGGACAGGCAGGTGAGCTGGATATCATGTTAGCAGTAAACCATGGATCTAACAGTGAACGTTCAGTGTCAGCTACAGCTTGTCAGAACTACCAGACCAGTAAAGCTATTTCAGTGATGTGCAGAGAAACTGTGTCACGTGTTTTGCATCATGCGATCTGCTTTCAAACTATTTAGAACAAATAGGCAGATAAAAATCAGTGGCAAGCGACCAGAGCACCCATAGCTGTGGTTTATGAATCTATAATCCTTGCTTGTCCTTGACTCTGGCTGCTCAAGTATAGATAGCAAGTTCATTGCATTTTAAATAGCAGCGACGCTAAACATTTAGCAGTGGAAGAGCATCACTGCTACATGCACATAGGGGAAACACTGATTTAAAGGGGTATTTCACTGCTGGAAAGATGGCCTTTTAATAACACTGGGATGTCTATGCAGAAAGGAGATGAAAATACAGACAAAAAAGGTGCTTTTGCTCAAGAGGGAGAAAACCTACATCTAGCAGAATGCACTGGGCCTCACCAGACCAATAAATCCCATGTGGGATAGCTAGGCACTGGTTGGATGGAAGGATGTTTACCACAGTTCATTTAAACAGACTACCAACACTGTTTTGATACAAAGCTGGTTGAAAATTGTGTCATAACCTATTAAAGGGATAGTGCACCCAAAAATGAAAATTCAGCCATTATCTACTCACCCATATGCCGAGGGAGGCCCTGGTGAAGTTTAAGAGTCCTCACACCCCTTGCGGAAATCGGCGGGGGGAGCAGCTAGCACACCTAATGGCTGACGGCGCCCCAGACTTACGTTCAAGAACACAAAATTGAAATATCTCCAACATGCACATCCGCAGTGATACAAGTGTCCTGAAGCCCCAACATAAAAAGTTGTTTCAAAAAGTGTCATTTGAACTCTGTTTTTAGCCTCACTGTAGCCTGTAGCTCTGACTGCTTCTCTGTGCTCCACGCTCATATGTGTGCGCTCAGGGTGATCGGTGATGCATGGTCTCTGAAGAGCAGCAGTCTTGTCAGTACTGATGTCCAGATTCTCAAGTGCAGACATCGCCAATTCCCAGTCTGAGCAGCAAAGACTTTCCTCATCCATTGGCACTGCCTTGCATTTGAAACAACTACACCGCCAGGTTTCCAGTGCTTGACTCTGGTATTCTGTGGCTGGCTGAGGCTCATGAGCTGCAGCAGTTGTTTCATCCAGTAGCCTGAGTTCCGCGTCCGTATACTCGGACTCAAACAAATACGGCTCAACAAAGAAATGCTGTTCCTCCTCAATTTCAAAGTCTTCAGACATGTTGGGCTGTCCTTTGCTAAAAGACCGTAGTGCAAATTATCTTTTAGCTACTGTGGTTACTGCTGTTTCCCCCTGCGCTGCACGTGTCACGTGATGTAAAGACAGGTAGCGTGAGCGTGGAGCACAGAGAAGAGCTACAGGCTACAGTGAGGCCAAAAACAGAGTTCATGTAAGGTTTTGTAGATGGTAATCCCTTACAAACAGGATACAAGCAGCATGACAAGCAGGGATGGTTAAGAGCTCTGTTTTTTCTTTACTTATAAAAATAAGCAAGGTTCAGGAGGTCTATGATCTTCAGTTACAGCATAAGGTTTTACAAAAAGGGGAAAAAAAGGCTTACATCAACAGCAGTTTTGGCAGCAGAGGTGACCCTCAACCATACAACATACATACAACATATATACAATACATGTACAAATTAATCCCACTAATACTTACATACACACAATACAAATAAATGCTGACTAATACAGGTTAAACAAAACACATAATAAACTGAAGAAAGACCCAACAAAAGCCAAACTCAACACAAACCCTCTACCCCCCCTCTCTCCTACACACTTGGTTGAGCCTAACCAGCTGGAGTCCTGTGGCTCATGTGTGCACTCCATGAAACCACGCCCTCCCAGAAGTTGACCTCAGAGATAAAGAAGAGTTAGAAGGGTTCAAAATAAAAGCACAACAAAAAAACTTCCTGTATTAGTTTAACCACTTTACTGTATGTGTGCAATGTTTGTCACCTTAGTGAGGGGGATGCTTCCCAGCTCCCTCACACTTCTCCCCCCTTTCGGCAGGCTCGCCAACCATGTTGCGAGACAAGAAGTCAGCCACCATGTTCTGCTTGCCTGGCCGGTAGTGGATGGAGAACCGATATGGTTGAAGGGACAGGGACCAACCAGTGATCTCTGCTGTTGTTATCCTTCATCTGCTCCAGCCATTGCAATGCCCTATGGCCTGTCTCCAAGTTGAACTCCCTACCCAGCAGGTAGTACTTGAAGGTGTCAACGGCCCACTTGATGGCCAAACACTCCAACTCCACAGCTGAGTACTTCGTCTGCCTGGGAAACAGCTTCCTGCTGATGTAGGACACTGGTTTCCATTCCTCTCCATCTCCTTGAAGAAGGACGCCACCTATTCCTCATTGAGATGCATCTGTCTGGACTGTGAAAGGTAAGTTGAAGTTTGGGCTCTGAAGCACTGGCTCCCTGCACATCACCTCCTTGAGGTCCTGGAAAGCCTTCTTCTGCTCCTCCCCCCACTCCAACTTGGTTTTGGTGGTGCTGGTAAGATCAGATAAGGGTGCCGCCCTCGCAGAGAAGTCCCAGATGAAGCGCCAGTACCAGCCCACCAGCCCCAAAAATGACTTCACCTGCTTCTGAGTAGTGGGTCTCTCTCTCTCACTCTGATTGCCTCCACTTTGTCCTGCACTGGCTTGATGACTCCACTTCCAAGGACGTAACCTAAGTACTGGGTTTCCTGCTTCACCACTGCACACTTCCTTGGGTTGATGGTCAGGCCTGCTTCCTTGATTTTCCCCAGCAAGGTTGCCAGGTGACTCAGATGTTCCTGCCAAGAGGTACTGTATATAACAATATCATCAAGGTAAGCAGCTGCAAACGTGGCCATACCTGCCATCACTTGGTGCATCAACCTCTGGATGGTGGCTGGGGCTCCGTGGAGACCAAAAGGCATCTTCGTGAACTGCCAGAGTCCTTGAGGTGTCCTGAAAACAGTTAGAGGCTTGGCATGATCAGACAAGGGCACTTGTCAGTAACCTTTGCAAAGGTCCAGGGTGGTAATGAACTTTGCCTGACCTACCCACTCAATGAGGTCATCCAGTCTTGGCAGAGGATAAGCATCAAATTCCAATTGTGCATTTACCTTCCTGAAGTCAATGCAAAACCTGATGCTTCCATCCTTCTTGATTACCAAAACGATAGGATTGCTCCATTCACTGGTAGAAGGCTCGATGACACCCAGCTCCAGCATGACTGCAATTTCCTCCTCCAACACCAGCACCAACTTCTGCGGGATGCGATACATTCTCTGCCTGATGGTGGTGCTGTCTCTCTGGTGAATATCATGCTCCACTAAGTTTGTTGCCCCTGGCTTCTCCTGGAACAATTCTGGAGGAACAACAGCCTGCAATTCTTGCTGTTAGGTGAGGGCAAGATGAGACAGGTCAAAGGATACAGAGTTGTGACTAACAGGAGTGAATTCATCCTTCACTGCCCACACAAACATCTGCTGTTGGGGTGGGATTTCCCGGGTTTTCCACTCCTTCAACAGGTTGATGTGGAATGTCTGTTTCGGATTTCTCTTCTCTGGCATCTCAATCTCATAGGTTGTCGGACCCAGATTCCTCAGGACAGTATAAGGGCCCTGCCATCTTGCCAGCAACTTGTTCTCCACTGTTGGCAGAAGAAGCAGCACCTGCTGACCTGGGCTAAAGGATCTCTCTCTCTCTTGCTGCCTTATCATACCAGGTTTGCTGTCCCAGCTGAGCCTTCTCCATCCTCTTCCTCACCAGCTTCGTGGTCTGCTCAATTTTCTCCCTCATCTGCAAGACATAAGCCAGCACACTGGTCTCCTTCCCCTGGGATTCCACCCAGGTCTCCTGCAGCACATCAAGGGGATCTCTCACCTGCCTGCCGTACAGGAGCTCAAAAGGTGAGAAGCCAGTGGAAGCCTGTGGCACCTCCCTGTAAGCAAAGAGGAGATATGGGAGTCACTTGTCCCAGTCTTTGGCATTAGTGGAGATAAACTTCTTCAACATGCTTTTCAGAGTTCTGTTGTACCTCTCCACCAAGCCATCGGTCTGGGGGTGGTAAGGGGTGGCCCGAATACTCCTAATGCCTAAGAGCCTGTACACCTGCCTGAGTGTGTTTGAAAGGAAGTTTGTTCCCTGGTCTGTCAAAATTTCTGATGGAATCCCCACCCTGGAAAAGAGCTGCAGTAATGCATATGCTATTTGCCTAGCAGTGATGTCTCTCACAGGAAATGCCTCAGGATACCTAGTGTTGTAATCACAAATTACAAGTATGTAACGGTGTCCTGACTATGTCCTCTCTAACGGCCCTACAATGTCCATAGCTATTCGGCTGAATAGAACCCCCAAAATAGGAAGTGGTTGCAATGGAAATTTTGGCACTTTCTTATCCCCTGCTAGCTGACAGATTGCACAAGACTGACAATAATCCTGCACCTCCTTGTTCAACCCTGGCCAATGAAACCTGCCTAAAATTCTTCTTAGCCCCCAGATGACCTGCCCAGGGTATACTATGGCCCAGCTTTAGTACCTGCTCTCTTAGCCTCTGCGGGACCACCAGTCTTTCCCTAACATCTAGAGCTGCCTTGTAGTACAGTACCTGGTCTCTGAGGAAATAGGCTTCCCCTGCTACCTGACCCTGCTGTACTACAGCTGCATTTCTGAAGAAGTCCTGCAGTGATTCATCCTCTTTCTGAAGCTGTACAAAGTCACACCTTTTGCCAGCATCACAAACCTCTGGCTCTGTTAGCTATGACCTTGTTTTAACTGTGCCTGCCATTTTCTCTTGCCTTTTCTGTCTCTTACTTTTCCTCATTTTACCAGAATTATCAGGGAGAAACTCCTCAAAGAAAGGCAGCTCAGAAAGAACATTTAGATCTTCCTCAGCTGAAACCTGCTCTGTCACCTGGAACTCTGCATCTACCTGAGCTGGAAGCTGGGGAATTGGCTCATCTGGACCTTTAGCATCCTCTGCTGATCCTGCCTAGTCCCCACTAGCTCCCCTCTCCTCCAATCTCTGTATCTGTCCCTGTGATCTAGTGACAATATTCACTGGCTTACATGACTGAACCAACTCCTGAAAAATGGGCAGATCCTGTCCTACGATTACTTGGTGGGCTAACCTGTCTACCACCCCAACCGACAGAAGGAAAGTTTGCCCAGCTACCTCCAGGTACACCACGGTCATAGGATAAGCTTTATGGTCACCATACACACAAGAAATATCCAGGACTGGCTTTCCCAAGGAAGACCTTCCTCTGGACTAGTGATGGGTGTATTAATGTCTGCATACTCCCAGTATCAAGGAGAGCTTGGGCTGGGTTACCATTGATTTTAACTGTAGTGACCTGCTGTTTTCCTACCACAGAACTCTCCCTTTGACAGGGGCGAGGAACTGTACACAAATAAGCTGCTTTAGCTTTGCTAACTGGACATTCTGGCTTAATGTGTCCCTCCTGACCACAGTAAAAGCAAACAGGTTCAGTGGTTGACTTTGACTTAACAGGAGCTATAGACTTTTCTAGAGGCCTGACTGACTCTGACTCCCTGGGACCACCTCCACCCCCTGACCCCAGTGGCTTACCCCGTGCCGTGGTAGACTTTTGTGGAGCCTCAAACCGGTAGTTCTTGGATCCTTGTCGGGCTGCCAGGAAGGTTTCCACCAGCTCAGCTGCGTTCCGTGCTGACTCCGGATCCCTTTCCTTCACCCATACTCTGAGCTCTGGGGAGAGGGAGCAGTAGAACTGCTCCAGAATGAGGATCTCCCCAATCTGCTCCTTGGTCCTCTTCGTCAGCTGAATCCACTTGTCATACAAGTCTTTAAGCTGATTGTAGAATTCTTTTGGGCTCTCATTAGGGTGGATATCCGGCTCCCTGAACCTCTGCCGATAGACCTCCTCGTTGATTTCATACTTTGCAAGGATGGCTTCTTTTACCTTCTTGTAGTCAGATGATTCCTCTGCCGCCATGGCCACATATGCTGCCTGTGCCTTCCCTGTCAGGTGTGGAATCAGCCTCACTGCCCACTCGACCTCTGGCCACAGATATGCCACTGCCAGGCACTCAAATGTGGTCAGATACTGCTCAATGTCATCACCTTCCTCCAGTCTGGGGACTAACGTCTACCCCCAGCCCCTACCAGCAAACTCGGTCCGGGCACCGGTATGGGAAGCATGCCCCTCCTCCTGCTGTAGTGATGAATTCAGCTGAGGCTAGATTCCATCTCCTCGCTGCTGCTGCTGCTGCTGCTGCTACAGATCATCTTTGAGGTTATTCATCTGAACTTGCATTTGGCACCACGTCATGTCCTGTTTCCCGGATTCTTTGTCCCACCTTTCACTCAGGTCACGTTGAAACTCAAGACATCGCTGCAACATGCCTGTGATTGTGTCCATCTCCACAGGTAAAGGAGGTATGGTCACAGGCTGTCCCCCTGCAGCACCCTCTTCTGGGTTGTCTTCTACAACGTCCGTCTTTTGGGCCCTGTATTGTACTTTAGGTCCCATGCTGTTGCTCTCACAGCTGCTCCCCTTCAATCTGGCTGCGACTCATCCCACTTCTGTAAGGTTTTGTAGATGGTAATCCCTTACAAACGAGATGACACCAGGCAGGATTAAGATATAACGAGGGGAAATAAGCAGCATGACAAGCAGGGATTGTTCAGAGCTCTGTTTTTTCTTTACTTATAAAAATAAGCAAGGTTCAAAAAGTCTATGATCTTCAGTTACAGCATAAAGTTTTACAAAAAGGGAAAAAAGGCTTACATCAACAGCAGTTCTGGCAGCAGAGGTGACCCTCAACCTGACCCTCTCTCTCTGACACACAAACTGCCTTCCTCACGTGGCATATCTACCCCTGGCCTGTACCATTACATAGGTTCCCCAAAACCCAATTACAATAACTATATACAATACATGTACAAATTAATCCCTCTAATACTTACATACACACAATACAAATAAATGCTGACTAATACAGGTTAAACAAAACACATAATAAACTGAAGACAGACCAAACAAAAGCCAAACTCAACAAAAATCCTCTACCCCCTCCTCTCTCTGCTCCTACACACTTGGTTAAGCCTAACAAGGTAATTATTGAAGCCAGCTCGAGTCCTGTGGCTCATGTGTGCACTCCATGAAACCACGCCCTTCCGGAAGTTGACCTCAGAGACAAAGAGGAGTTAGAAAGGTTCAAAATAAAAGCACAACAAAAAAAACTTCCTGTATTAGTTTAACACATTCCACTTTACTGTATGTCTGCAATGTTTGTCACCTTAGTGAGGGGGATGCTTCCCAGCTCCCTCACAGTTCATATGACGTTTTTCGAGACAACTTTTTATGTCGGGGCTTCAGGACACTTGGATTACTACAGATGACATGTTGGAGATATTTTGTGGTTTCAATTTTGTGTTCTTGGACGTTTGTCTGGGGTCTTGTCAGCCCCTGTCAGTAAGGTGTGCCAGCCGCTCCCCCTGACGATCTCCGCAAGGGATGTGAGGACTCTAAAACTTCACCAGGGCCTCTGTCGGCATATGGGTGAGATAATGGCTGAATTGTCATTTTTGGGTGCACTATCCCTTTAAGTACCCTTTTAAGAACATTAATTAATGCAACTCTAAGAAACACTGATTAGGCATTTGCATTCAATATACAGTAACTACAGCATGCACTGGCATTACAGTTCATGGTTTTGTGAAAACCTGCACTTTATCCTTCATTACGTCAAAGAAGTTGCTTAAAGGTTACTTGTCTATTTTTATACCCATCTCTTCTTTGTAAGGCATGTTAAGTACCTGAGCTTACAAGGGCTGCTAGGTAACAGCAGAGAAACCCCACTGTGGGTAGCCAGCAACGGTACAATTCAACATTTCTCCCCTTAAGCCCACAACCCCCCTCTCCCATTACCTTCCATCTGTATATGTCTTTATTGCCCTGTAAGAGACCCAACTGACCCACTAATGTGCCTTGCCAACCAAACAACATCCCTGATGCAGCTGAAACCAGATTATTCCAGTTCTCTGTGGTCACACACTGGGCTGAAGTATCACACACACACACACACACACACACACACACACACACACACACAGTTTCAATGTGGAGAGTGGAGTGTCTCAGGCAGAAGGTGTCCCCTGAGTTTGGGTCTTTCTCAGTCACTCAGTCAGTGTGACATCAAGAGCTCCACCAGGAGGCAAAATGTACTCTACCTGTTGATCCACAGTGTTGACACAAGGGAGCTAAAGAGGAGTGTGGGAGTAACAATAATAACAGAAAGAAAAGTCACATCCAAAATTTATCAGACAGGGGGAATGAAATACGGTGGCTTACAACAAGGGAGAGTAGAGACAGGTAGAGCTTAATGGAGCAAAAGAAAGTTGGAAAGGAGGTATAAAAGGATGTCACAATGACACATTGTTATCAACATGATGTCATATACTGCGTGTTGTTGCTGTGTCTCTGACACATTCAAATCCAAAAGGACACTGTAAATTCTCAATCCATGCATCCTATTTTTCCCCTGATAATATTACATTGTGAGAAAATCTGTGTTGAAATCTTAAAAATAAACAAAGGTGACCTCGCTGTGTAAAAAAAAATCAACCAGTAACCATTAGTCGGGTTTCCATCCACCTAATGTTATTCGCATTTTCAACAATTACGGGTGTTCTTTTGCAAATTTATTTTTCACGAGAAGCACCACCTACTGCTCGACCTGTTGACTCCCAATACTCGCAAAACAATAATGAATGGAAACGTGCATAAATTTGCATTTTCTTTTGCGCATTTTCACAAAATTTGCTTAAAGTTTGCGATACATTTGGATGGAAACCAAGTTACTGTCTTAACCTTTGCACATTTTGTACAGACAACATGAAGCCTAGGCACACCAAACTGACTTCAGAGAACTAGCAGCAACGAAGGCCACTGTGTTGCCATGTCTTGGCCAAAAACGTTGCACATACAAAACAAACAGCCAACCAGCACGTATGATCTGTGACAGAAAATAACTCTCCACACCGGCAGATGGCAGTCATCTGTAATCCATATTCAAAAAGGGAAATTGGAAGACGATCTTGAAACTAGTTAGCCAGTTGACACTTTAAAAACATAATCTAGTGTTGAAAGAACATAGCATATTTACCGTGCACCGGTGAACAATAACACAAACCATCACGTTTCTGCTAAAGAGCTCAATGGATAAAGAACAATAATCTTTTCTTATGGAACAAAAGTTTGTATTGGTCTTTGTTTCTCCTTGTGCGCTGAGCTGAACTGCCAATCAGAGTGATTTCATTCACCAACAGGCTCCACAGTCACCACTGCCAATTCAACATGCTGAATCAGCCCCCCAAAAAACCCAACTCAGACCAATGAGGGGCAGTGGTGCGGGACACACCACATCTGCTAGGGTGACAGATGCTCACCAACAGCCCAACACTGACCGATTGCCAGCCATCGGCTTGGTATGTTATAGTCTTAAGTCTGAATTATCTTGGGTAGAGACTAAATGCCCTCACTCCAACAAGACTGCTGCACAGATTTCATTTCAACAATCAAGGCTATAAACTTGGTATTGGTAAATAAACTCACATGGCCACTGATCAATAATGTGTTCACTCATTTTCTCTGCATTTAGATTGCCTCCAATGATGATCCAATCAGCAAAACATTCTCTGCGTCTTCTCCATAGTTTGACCATACAATCCAACTGCCATAGACAGAATCTGAACTCATTGCTGAACATGACATTCCTCCAGATGTTCAGGGTCCAGTGCACATTGTACCAGGACCCATGCTCACAGGTGCTGATTGTCGTCACCTCCGGGTACAAGAAGTACAAGAGTCAGAGTCAACAGCTATTGAGATGAAATTCTACAACTAGTGGCAATCTCATATCTCCACAGTCTGGGACTGAACTCTATCCTGGCGGCCGACTAGTGCTAACTCTGGAAGCTGACGCTAACTGTGAGCCTGGCGGGCTCACGGGCTCATGGAGAAGAGGAGGAACGTTAGCGTTAGCTCCAGGGAGCGTTAGCAGTTAGCACTAGTCGGCTACCACCGGCTACTGGAGTAACTTACAGCTATGGAGCGCTTCTACCAGCTCTTCTAGTCACTGAGCCTCGCCTCCATCTCAGCAAATATATTACATTTATTACAGGTACCATCATCATTGAAGTATGCAGGGGAATAGCTAAACACAGCAGAGACCGAGAGTGAGTGAAAAACATTGCTAACTGTTAAACTAAGCCAAACTAAGTTGGCTGTTTAGGTTTTATTCCCTTGCCCCTGTAGCGAGTGAATCTGCCTGTGGTGAAACCGGGGCTAACCGGTGCTTCTTCCTCTGGCTCCACTTCACTCAGCTGCCTGACAGATCCGCTGCTTCTTCACACTTTAACCTGAATAACAAACTGGAGCTAGCTGGGAGCATGACCGGAGGGAAGCACAGCCAGTTAACCTCTGCTGGCTTCCAAGCTAGCCCCGGCTCTCCGTTTGGATCCAACCGGAGGTTAAAGTGGGAAGAAGCAGCAGGTTTATTGGGCAGCTGAGTGAAGTGGAGCAGAGGTAGAGGGAGGTGTGGCTCATGACACACTTTGTTTTGGTCTACAGGCAGTGCACAACAGCAAACCTTGCGGTGAAACAATTTCGCTTTTTGTCCTTTTAAATTGCGAGTATGTCTTGTTTCTTCAGACCTCAATCATCCAATCCACCAAACAACCCCAAACAAGAGTCAGCAGCAAAAAAAGCTGTTTGGCATTGACAGAGAAGATTTCGCAAAAAGTTTCATGGGTGTAACTCACATACTCAGCTCTGCTGCTCATCCCACAAAGGAATGTTCCTCACAAATGTGGCACAATTGAAAAGGGAAATACACAGGCTCTCCAAAGTTATAAGACTTCTTGCCAAGAAGCATTGTTACAAAAAAAGAAAGAATCTACCAAACACAAATGTCCTTACTTTTTGTCCTTTGTTTATAAACAACAGGCATTTTGCCATGGCTCAAAAACTGACATCCATTGAAAGCTTGGTCTCATTTTATACTGATGCATCTGCAGATCAATTCCATACCCAATATGTTATGATCCACTAAAGTTAAGCCTGAAATAAGATGAATAAGTCAATATTTTTGTAATCTTTGCAACCATCTTGACTGTAAGGGAGCCAGGGGGCAATTTGCGTTTTCTAGGACAGCAAAGACATGACCCATCTTCCTCTGCCTCACTCTGCCTCTGACTGGCTTACCCTGGCATTTGTACTCTAACTCTAACTAATCCCACTCGTCTTGCCTAAACCTAACAAACCCAAACAACAAAGACAACAGGTACTGGCCAATCAGAGAGAGTAGGGCGGGTTATGCTTTCACAATCCTACGAAAAAAAAATTTGCAGCCAGGAGAGACAAAAACATCAGGCAGACATGTGCCAAGTTTTGGGGTGTCAACATTGCAACCCATCTTTTTTCTGTCCACCACACAATATGACACTCTGCCTGGCTGAGATCTGCACGCTACTTACTGCACTTTTCTGTTTTTCTTTAACTTCACCCATTTGTGCACTGAAGCAGCCTTCTGCAATTTTTCATTAGAGTCATTCTTGTTCAAATATACAAAGATACAGCTGGCTTACCCTGTCCGTTGGAGTGGTAAATCCACTTCTCTTTGACCTGTGTTGGAGGCGCATACGGTTTCTGCTGAATTGCCTTCTCCATGATGCTGCTGGGGTCCTGCATGGGGCCCTTTTTCAGCACACGAGAGCTGCGCTTCACACTGCAGATCACAATCACCACCAGCACCAGCAGGAGCAGCAGCACTATCATCCAGGGAAGGTGCTCATTAATGTCAAAGTGATTATGGGTGCTCGGCCTTGGGGACCCCCTGCGAGTGGGCCTATAGTAGCTGGACACCCCACTTCCATCACCTCCGCTGCCCTGCCCGGCTATCTTGCTGATACCTGTCCCAACCCTGACTACTTCTGCACCCTCCAGACCCTCTGGTGCCCTCTTGTTGGGGTCTGGCACAGGGTCAGAGTTGGGTTGCCCCTGCTGGTGCTGGAGGTCCATGGGTTGCTTGTGAGTTGGGAGCGGTGGAGTGAGAGGGGGATCACGAATTGGTGGGGTGAAAGCTTCCAGCCAGCTGAGGAGTAGCCCCTCTACTTTGTGGTCTTCCCCACCCCTGCTTTCCCTCAGCTGGATGGCTGCTGACTGGCTGTAGGTACCTGTGATGAGAAAAAGATGGATGGAAAGAGCAAGCAAGAACAAGAGCATTAGGAGAGAAAAAAAGAGAGCAGAACGACAAGATAGTACAGAAGTGAAAGATGAGAAACAACAGAGAGAGAGCGAGGGGGGGGGGTTAAATGCACTCACTTCAGAGAAGAACCCAGACAATGAAAACATAAGGCATCACGGGAAGGAATCCTCACACATTAATCCATGCCAACAATCTGACACACAAAGTGAAGAAGGAATAACCTCCTCCCTCTGTTCTCAGTCATCTGCTTCCTCTGCTTACTTCTTCTATCCCTGGGTAAGCACTGCACACCTAACTGGAGCCAAACCATGTTTCATTTATGATATTTGAGGGTTTAAAGAAAGACAGTCAGTCAGAAAACAATACATTTGCTAATTTCCTATCCACCTTTTTTTAACATAAAGTTTCCAATTTCCAATAAGGATCCCTTAAATGTGGTTATTGAAGAATTACCCAATGTGGAAAGTGGGACATTTTACACTAATATTTAGTATTCTTTTGTCAAAGGAATATATGAATGAGTAACAGGCCACAAGGCTCAATTTCAAATTGTGAACCACCTGTGCCACAGGTATCAAAAACACATAATTGCATAGGAAATGAGAATTTTTGCTTTTTAAGATAAGAGACAAAGACACAGCATATTAGGTCACCTCAGGTTAGGTCATCTTGGAGGAGAAAGGGCTTGAAGCAGTTTTAGAGACAGAAAAGGATTCTGCTGACCAAACTGAGATAATTATCCATTTTACAATCAGAAGACAATGCAATAGAAGAGTCTGAAATGAGATTTCCTGCCTCACAGGACTAGCTGTCATTCACTGTTTGATAATGATGAATGAAAAGGTAAATAAACCTGAATGATGGGTGGACTTCAAAAAGGTATTATCCTATAGTTGTGCATTAGTGACTGTAACTTAATGTGAGTCCTACACATTCTGGACCATTTTTAGAGGTTTTACTGTGCATGCTGACAGGTTTGCCACAAGAGTGTTACAGTAATAAAGGCAAGAGAAGTGTTAAGGTCCCATTTGTGCCTCTCCCTTGTTTCTTGAGCAGGTTTTCCCTCCCTTGTGTTTCCTTTTAGTTCCCTGTGTGTCCCTCTTTACCCTTTTCCCACCAATATGGAACCAAGCAGTATGATAAGGTACGGTTCAGTTCGGTAAGCTTTTTTTCCGTTTCCACTGCAAATAGTTGTGGCTAGCACTGATGGAACCGTTCCATACCATTACCATTTTTGGTACCCCTTCCGTTGGGGTACCTAGCACACAGATCTGGTACTAAAAGGTGGAGCTGTGAACACTGCAGTCCGTTGATTGGTCAGTAGCAAATGGTCACTCTGCTCAGGGTTGAGCTATGGCTCGTTATGAGGCAGAAGTCACTGTTCATATCGTGGAGAGTTTAACCACATTGCTAAACTGTAAATATGCAATGAAAGGTTGTTTTGCTGCATCTTGCAGCAGCCGGAGTCGAAGAAAACATAACTTCATACACTGGGCCGACTGCCGGGACTTTAAGGTGGAACATTAACCTGTAATGTTACTCAATGCACAAGCTGACAATGTGACTCAATCAACACACCATAAATATTCTGTATTGCAACTTTGACCATTACTTTAGCTTTTATGACATACACTTTCAGTAAAGAGTGGATTTTCAAGTGTTTATGTCAAGTGTCCTCACTGTTGCAAGGTGTCAGTGTGCAAAACTCCCCCACTTGAAAAGGCAGATAATTTCAGTTAGACTATACAGGATTCCACTCATGACACTTTTGCTCTCTTCTTCTTCTTTCTTTTATTCATAAGTTTGATGCAATGGTGAATAACCAGGTGAAAAACCTTTAAACACAAAAAAACAACACTTTAAGAAAATAAAAAGCAAGATAATCACATTCAGTGAAACATATATCAAAGACTTGAATTTTTAAATAACCAATAAGAAACCTTGTGAATAAGTAGCAAATAATAGAGCAATATTTTAAGTAACTAGACACATTAAATACATTCTTAGTGTGGAATTTGATTTGACTTCATGATCTTAACTATACAGAACTAACAGCTTTTTTAAAGGAGCAAAAAGCGAAATTCATCATTTCTAGATTGAAGGAATTAAAAAAATGCTATATGAAGAACTAGAGGTGTAATTTCATCTGGAGTATAGCATGACGTTACACACCCTCTCTCTGTGTTGATCTCCAGCCCATACAAGCCGGTCTGGCTGTGCGTTCATGTGCATTCATGTGAATCCCCCCCTCGGAGCCCTTGGTCCTCCCTCCCTATAAAAGGCTACAGCCAGTGAGCAATGGCAGCACATATTTTCGAAATGAAATGGCAGAGAGCAGAACAAAACTGGGGCTAACCAGTACTTCCCCCTCAGGCTCCACTTAACTCAGCTGCCCCACAGATCCGCTGCCTCTCCCACTTTAACCTCAATAACAATCCAGAGCTAGCTGGGAGTGGGTGGCGAGGCGTTAGCCGAAGCATGACCGGAGGGAAGCACACTTCCCAACTAGCCCCGGCTCTCTGTTTGGATCCAACCGGAGCACCGAGCCCTGGTTTGTTATTCAGGTTAATGTGGGAAGAAGCAGCGGGTTTATCGGGCAGCTGAGTGAAGGTGGATGAAGTGGAGGCTGCGGAGGAAACACTGGGATGGGTCACTGGCTACTGGAGTAACTTACAGCTATGGAGCGCTTCTACCAGCTGCTCTAGTCACTGAGCCTCACCTCCATCTCAGCAAATATATTACATTTATTGCAGGTACCATCATCATTGAAGCAGGCAGGGGAATAGCTAAACACAGCAGAGACCGAGACATCGCTAACTGCTCAATGAGGCGAGTGGGGGGTGGAGAGCAGAGGTAGAGTGAGGAGTGGCTCATGACACACTTTGTTTTGGTCTACAGGCAGTGCACAACGGCAAACCTAGCAGTGAAACGATTTCGCTTATTGCTCCTTTAAGATAGATCTAAATGCTTACACTTTAATTGTATTTAACTCACATGATTTTAAAATGTATCAGTTTAATTGAATTTAACTACCATGACAGCATTTTTGATTATATTTATCCAACATGATTTTAAACATTAATATTTATAGTTCTTAATCAGATCATTAAAGTGACTTGCAAACAATGGGTTACAAATGACGCTACAAACAACAGACAATGCATTAAAGGCTAAGTTCGGTTTTTTGACACCTGGGCCTTATTTTTAGGAATAAATACGCTCGTAGACTCACCCAGATGATTTTGGTGGAGCTCGGAGCCGTTTTCGAGCAATTTAGATCCATCCGACGGCGTCTTCTCTCATGCCATAGAAGCGGACGGGGCCAGACATCGAAGCCCCTAAATTAGACATTAACTGCTGCGAAACTCGCTCATTTCACCTACATTTTATAAATGAATGGCCAGTGTTATCACCATGTCCGCTCAACTTCCTTGTTATGGTCATCCGGGGCTTTACAAGGATGGGTCACTTTTGGTGACGTCATAGACGTGCGCCGCAGGAGTGCAGCTGAGTTCCGCCGGCGCTAGGCTAGGCTATACAGCTACACAGCTATTCTTGTGCAACATGACGGAATATTTATCCGATGTAGACGGGTCTGATGACGACTCTGAGTATGATGGATGCCCGTATTGTTTTGAGCCAGAATACACCGACAAGGAGCTATTTGAAAGGAGGATGCAGAGGAAAGAGCCGAACAGCTGGCCAGAGAACAAGCGACCACTGCACGTCCACGAATGGGGGCTAACTGGTGTTGTTGTTGTTGTGGACGCTGCACGCCACAGACAACAGAAGAGGAGAGCTTGTGCTGCTCAGAGTGGGACTTGAGACCAGAGGAAACACGTATGATGCCCCCCAAAATACGTGTCTCACTACATGGAAGATTTTCTGCCATGACAAACCGGGCTGTGGTAGAGACTTTTTTTATGTCCCGAGAGTCAACTGGCAGACGCAGCTGAAGCCAGCAGGACCAAACGGACAACTTTCGATAGAGTAAGTAGCCCATACAAATGCAAAAAGGGTATATTTTCTATGAGTGTTTGCTTTATAAATAAATAACGGTCGAAACAACTGACAATTAGTTTTGGAGAAAGCATATGACTACTTGTAAGTGTGCGCTAACAATGCAGACCCGCGGTGATTGCAGCTCGAGTCACAATTTATTGCCTGCAGAGAATAACCATATCATATGCATTGCGAGTTAATTTTTCAAAAACTAGCATGGACTAGAGTAAATTATATTGCGTTACAGTGCAGTATTCTTTTGCAGGAATGTATTTTTAGAAGGCTACTCCTGCTCAGACATAGGTCGTGAAGATAGCTATTCATTTTATACAAGGAGCTTTATTGGTTATCGACCAATATTATTACATCTTCAAAAGAAATGCATTACCTCCGCTGCGTCTGTTTTGCCCTCTGAAACAATCGGGATGGCATTCTTCCTGAGGTACTGACGCTGAGCTTCCTGGCCTTTTATCTTTGTCGTCTTCGTAATGAAGTCTTCTGGAGCGAAGTGAGCGCTGCAGACCCGGTGAGTGACCCTCCTCAGTTCTTCCATAGGAATATTCGGGTCCATTTTCAGGACAACAAGCAGAGCTTTAGTAACTCCGGGTTTTTCAAAGGAAGCCTGTGGAATGTGAACTTTGTCCACCTAGTCATTTTGTTTGGACAAAGTGGAAAAACGCAATGACAAACCATGTTTGTACCCGTGTAGCTGTATAGCCTAGCCTAGCGCCGGCTGTACTGCGCTCCTGCGGCGCACGTCTATGACGTCACCAAAAGTGACCCATCCTTGTAAAGCCCCGGATGACCATAACAAGGAAGTTGAGCGGACATGGTGATAACACTGGCCATTCATTTATAAAATGTAGGTGAAATGAGCGAGTTTTGCAGCAGATAATGTCTAATTTAGGGGCTTCGATGTCTGGCCCCGTCCGCTTCTATGGCATGAGAGAAGACGCCGTCGGATGGATCTAAATTGCTCGAAAACGGCTCCGAGCTCCACCAAAATCATCTGGGTGAGTCTACGAGCGTATTTATTCCTAAAAATAAGGCCCAGGTGTCAAAAAACCGAACTTAGCCTTTAAAGCTTACCAGCTCCTCTTCCTTGTAGGCTTAGATTTGTACAAAGAGTCTTGGAGTCCAAATCCTCATAACTCGGCAACCTCTCCTGCTTGCTCCCACTGTTGCTCTGTAGTGATTCTGTGACTCCAAACCCAGATGATTAGCAAACCACCCTCACCTGGTGCACTCAGCCTTGTGCCTTCAGGCTGGGAGGGGCATTCAACCAGGTGCATCCAGGCTGGAAGGGTGTGGCCAACAGTTCAGCTCAACACCTCCCACTTGATCTTCTCATTGAAACCACTGGAAAGATTGCAAAACATGGTGCACTTGTGGTCAGAGATTCCCACCTGGGCCTCCTTCCTGCTCCTCAATTGGCAGCAGGACAACCAGTCGCCAGACATCCCAGTGAAGAATTGTGGACTGAAGGTCCCTCTAGATGCTGGAGGCAGGATGCTTGGATGTTGATGTTGCAGGCCTCACCTCAGGGAAACAGATGCTTGGAACAATCCTGACATTCACATCCCGTACAATGCCTCTGGAGTCAGGGTTGACACTGACGACTTTTCCAAGCTTGAACTGGCCTCTCAATGCGTTCTGATCACATAGCCAAACGATGTCTCCAACAGCAACATTCCTCTGTAAGGTTTGCCATTTACTTCTTACAAACAGATTAGGACCAGCAAGCTGGCTCCAGGACCTCCAGAACTTGTTGACCTGGTGCTGCATTTCCTGGAGTCTCTTACAGGGATAGCTTGTGAAGTCAAACATCACAGTTGGATTTTCCACTGCCAAACTGACAAAATTGGTCAGACCAAATCTTAGGATGCCCTCAAACTTTTTGAGCAATCCTCCTTCCTTTGATGACCCATGCTTTCTTTCTCATCTTCAATAGAGTTGTAGTCACTCCCTCATGACCCTTGCTGTGAGCCTCACGAACCAACAGTGTCGAGCTCCATGCATTGTAAGATAAGAGGGGAACACCAACTGGACTCTCCCACCACAAACCAGCAGTCCAGTTTTTTGCTCTCTATAGACTACCAGCCAGTCTGTAGAGGAGGTGGGAAAGGCCACACCCTATTGTGCAGCAAGGAAAAGGTCTCTTAGGGCATCTTGGCGTTCTGTTGCAGTTATGACTCCACCTGCTGAAACCACCTCCCGCTTTGTTGTTCCCAAAGTCCTTTTTTGTCCTGCAAACCTCCTTGCTGCCCCCCAGACCCATGCGACCACCTTGACCAGGTGAGTCAAATTGCTGAACCGTTCTTCAACCACCAGGCTTTGGACAGCTGCACCGACAGGTGGCCGCCGATGCTTTTGATCTGGCGGTACTTTTTTTTACCTGAGCTCTTGTAAGTGCAGCAAAAAATGTTTTCTTACCAATGCACTCTTGGGCAGTTGCTGACACATCCTTTGCAGACTTGATTGGCCACTCATCAGCTGGTAGACTCAGGAACTTTGGTCCCTGCTGCCATGCTGAATCTTTTCCAAGTCTTTCGGACCAGCCCCCCCAGGTGATGATGTCGGCGATGCCCAGGGACCCACCATCAATCCTCCAGTCGCGTGCTGCTTTGGATTTCTCTAAGCCTGTTGGCAAAGAAAGTCTGGAAGCCATAGCTCTCGCGCTGGATTGCACCAAGGACTGTTTGACTGTTGACAAAGTGGTACCACTGCTCGACTTGGATGCCGCCATGTTGCTCAAAGTACTTCTTTACGCGGGCAGTGAAGACTGGTCCACACAGCTCTGCCTTCACTGCTTCCCCCTTGTGGTCTAGAGGAGTCAATTTAGCCTTCAACTCCACCAATGTTACTGTCGAACCATGGTCACAGGAACACTGCAGGTACAAGACGGCACCATAGCCATGTTTAATGCCATCAGAGAAACTGATTGCATCAGTTTTAGCAGGAAGAACAAAAATAGTTTGAGGATCGCACACAGATATGTCCATCAGCAGATAAAAAGTTTTTAATGAAGCCTTTCAAGCATTTTTTAAGGACAAAGCGCTTTCGGCCGTCTGGCCTTCATCAGTGTGAGTTACAGACTGGCAGTGCATGCTCTGATTTAACAATCAACAATCACCTGCAGATCAGATGAGTCTGCAGCTCAGCTGTGTTCAATCAAACAATCACCAACACAGATCCTAGAGTGGCATGTGAGATGGTACATGCTACACACAACATATTAAAAACAAAAGACAATAAACTGACAATCCAATATCACATTCATATGTGCTGAGTTAAAAACGTGTCTTTCACCAACTGTAACTGAAAGCATCAAGTATGACTACCGTTCATAAATCAGGACAGTTACAAGTTGATTAAATAGTATATAACAATTAATCACAATTTGGACATACTACTGTTCCCAACATAGACTCCATGTAACCCGTCTGGGAAACTCTAAATATCAGATGTAATTTGTATTCATTTTTATAGATGTAAGGTTCCTCAGAAAAACAATCTTTGAAAAATCTATCAGAATTTCCTAAAAAAGATTTCATTTCTAATTTTTTCAATTCCTTTCAATGACATGGGTGGAGAGAAACATTGTGTCAACTGTTACAAAAAAGGGCACATATTGAAATCAGTTATAGCAGAAACACCCATAGGGGTCAGGGCTCTAGGAAACTTGACTTTGCTTGGCTGAACGTATTCTTCAAAGAGGATGATGGCATCTTCTCTGGGTTTGTCTGACAGTGCAAGGTCCAATGTGTCTTTGGTGGTGCTACCTTTGGGTTTGGCCTCTTGGAATGCTCTTCGATCCAAGATGGCCCCTTTTCAGCTCTCTAAGTGTTGTCAGACTGATCGGATCATACAGCCCAGAAACTTGATGGAGTAACTGCTGTCGTGTCAGTGGGACTGGCGTCTGGACTCTCACCTGCTCCAGTACAAGGTCTTGGCCAAGTCTTATCTTCCTCTTTCTCTTTCTCTTTGAGAAGTTTATCCCAACCATGACGTGAAACTTGTCATCTTCCAAGGTGTAGCCATGGCCAAGAGCCTTGTTGTCCTCATCTTTGAGCTGGTTCGGCAGGACCACAGTGTTTGGATTTGCCTACTGTTCCTGTTTTCCAGCAGACTCCCTCCTACTTTGGCCATAGAAAACCCATGGCTTCAACTCCACGCTGGTCCAAATTGTTGTGAGAGGTCAAAAGGTCATCAACGTAGCTGTCTTCTTGTAGCACTCAACGCTCCTCCTCAAGACGGCTAAACTGAGGAAGACTAGCCATCTCTCTCATGGCGATTTGAGCAATACAACCTGCTGGCTTGTCTCCAATGTTGACCCTCATTACCACGTATTCGCCTAGCTCCTCCTCTTCTGAGTCACGCCACAGGAACCTATGCAAATGCACCTCTCAGTCTTCAAGCCAAACTGAATTGCACATCTTCTTGATGTCTCCTAAAGCAGCAAAGACTCCCCTCCGGAACCTGAGAAGCACAGCACGGATTGGGTTTAGGACAGTTGGACCCTTCAGCAGGAGATCATTAGGACTCAAACCTCTGAACTTCTGACTACTGTTCCAGACAAGTCTTACCAGAGGTGTGGAGTCATACTGGTCCGGTCCATGCCTGTAGGGCGTCTTTAGACACCTTCATTGTGGCCCAGCGGTTAACCATATCATGAACTTGAGCGGCATAGGCGGCCTTCCATTCTGGTTCCTTGGCCAGCTGTCTCTCAGTCCTCAGGAAGGTGGTCTCAACTGCATGCCTGTTGCTCGGCAATGTGGCTGGATCTTCTACCCAGGGGTACCCGGCATGCCAGTGCGGCCTCCCACTGTGGTCATCAGCAGTTGCATATGTAAGGCCACTCCTTACCACCTCCAGCTCTTTTTCTTCAGCAAGGGTCACTTCTTTGCCGCCTGGCTGGCAGTTTCTGCAGCGACAACCTCCACCTCTTGGGACACAGCTGGTACCGATACTGTCCCATTTCCACCACTCTAGGAAGTTGGAGGTAGTAGCTGCTGAATTGGATTGCTGAGGTTGGAAGGTTATTGGGGCTTGCTGACCTTGTGGAGGATGAATAGGGACCACACAGATACGTTCTTCATACTTTAAAAGCAGCAGTTCTCATAGACCTTGCAAAGTGCATTCTAGACATGTGGGCTGATATTGTGAACTCTTCAAACAGCTCAGGGTGGCTGCTAGCAACTGTCTTTCCCAGTGAACGCAGATTTTTAGGAGGTAATGCTTTGTTTTGACAAATACTTTCAGGCCTCCTACACCATGGAGCACGAGTGTGACGAGTGTGATGTCTTCGCTTTTGAGATCGAGTCGACCTACTGCCTCATGAGTGATGTAATTGGTGTCTGAAGCTAAGTCAATCAAGGTACCGATTCTCTGTCCAGCATTGGCCGTAACTTCCAATGCCATCACAATGACAGGCCACTCCAGTAACCCGCCCTCCGCCAGAAGACTTGACTGACAGACGACAAACCCCGGAAGATGGATTGACTGGTTGGAGGCTCTGGTTCTGACTTATCTTTGCTCAGACCGGATTCCTTTCCTCGGTGGGTCTTCATCCTTCAATTGGTCCAGTTGCTTATAGATGTCTTCCTGGCTCTTGACGGAAAGCTAGAAGGCTGTCAAAGCGCTTATCCAGTTCTGCTCCTCTCAACTGCATAGAGAAGCCACTCTTTCTTCAATGCATCAGGGAGTATGCTTTCGATTGATTTAGTCACCAGAGGGTTCTTTAAAGTGCCAGTGTCACCAAGGTCACTTAGGTCTTCAAGAGCTTTCTCAACAGCTTGGATGAGCTCAACAATTTTCTTTGGCTGGTTGATTTTAACAGGTGGAAGTCTCTGAAGTTCCTTGACGATCTCAATGGTGATCAGAGTTTGGCTTCCAAACCGATTCTCCAGGACACGAAAGATGTCATCTGCTGTGTTATAGATTGTCAAGCAAAGATCTTTCATTATTCTCTCATCCAAACTGTCAAGAAGCTGGAACTTTTTGACTTCTTTTGACGCAGTTGGTAGCCCTTGCCTCAGAAGGGCCCCCCAGTCTCTTCTCCAGCAGTGAAAGTCACACCTGATGCCAGTAAATTTAAAAAGGGAGGTTGGCATCAGTCTAATGGCTGATGTTGGGTAGCTGATGGAAGCTGCAGTCACAACTTCTTCAGCATGTTCTTAAGCTTTTGCTTGAATAAATTCTGCTTTTCTTGACATTAACTTAGCCTGTTCAAGCTGTCGTATGCACCACTGGAAGTCTTTCTGCTCAGCAGGAGGGGCTCAGCACTTCCACTGCATGTGCAGCTCTTTTGCCTTTTTAACCAGTCTTTCCAGGTAGTTGAACATGAAGTCAAAAGCCTATTTTTTTCCGCTGAGTTTGAAGGACGCCACACACTCTACTTCATCCTCTGTAGCCTTTACCGTCGTAGTCAGTTCCCCTTCTCCAAAGTTGGCCCAGAGTGTCTTTTGGATGAGGTCCTTCAACATCTTCAGTTTTGTCTCACACTCACTTGTAATTTTTCTTCAATATCAGCCTTTTGCTGCTCATTCAACGTAGGAACTGCATCAGAATCTGTCATCCAGCTCCACTTCTGCAATATACTGGGCCTCCACATCATTATTTGCCTCCATGACTTTGTTGGCCTCGATTGTGAGCTTTTTGAAACCGTCTCTGATCTCTGAAATATATTTTAATCCCCTTAGCAGAGAAGAAAAGGGTCGTGTCGCGCCAACGCAACACTAAACTCCTGAGCTTGCCTGAGAAAGACTAAATGCACAAACCCACTATTTTTAAATATCCTATGGTGAGAGACTCTCACTGCAGCCTGTTCTATTTTGTTCTGAAAATGTTGGTGGTGCAGACTTTCCTATGTGTCACCAATGATGAAGTGAGCAGTGAGTGACAATAACCTCACCCACATGTAAAGGTACGGTTTGCAATGGAAACGCTAGGGTCTAGGTACCATGTCTGAAGGGTACTTTCGGTTCCAAAGGTAACATACCAAAAATAGCGTAAAGGGGATTTAGAGCATTGCAACCAAAAATAAATAGGTTCAGAGCTCCAAAACTTGGTTCGCAGCTGGAAAGAGAGGATGAGGGAGTCAACAATGGAGATATTAAGTAAGAAATAGTCATGCAGTGGTCTCATTAAAAGTTGGCCTATGCTTGTTTTTAGGATGAGAACAAATATCTGTAATAACAGAGTAAAAGTTTACAGGTAATCAGTGGGATCCACAATTTTGCTACTACTGTTTTTTTTTTGGGGGGGGGGGGGGGGGTTTGCGCACTGTACAACAACCTTTCCTAATGACACATCCTTGGTTCTGCACAAAACTGGTGAAAACATGGGCTGGTTTACTATATGTAGCACCAAGGTTCCAAGAATCCTGATCAGAATCAGTTAAGAACCACAGCTTATTTTGTGGAAAATAGGTATCTCTGTCTGTGTGTCTGGGCATGGCTCTCCATTCCACGCCTGCTGCCAATGATCCTGCATACCTGAATCCTCTCCACTAATCAAGCTCCTGCAGCATATATACCTCGTCTCTATACTCCAGTCTTCACCAGATTGTTCAATTTTCCAATGTGGTACTAACTCTAATGCCAGTCTCTGGTTTCAAGCTTCCATTTTCCTTGTGATTGCCTTTGTTCTAAGTGACTCTGTCTCCCTGTGCTTCAGGTCCATTATACTCCTGCTGCCCACCTGCCAAATGCTAGCAGAATTTGACAGTGTCGTGTACCACAGTCACTCTTACTAGCCAGTTTGGTTGGTGACTGTTACAACCCAGTAGATGTCTAGGGGTAAGGGAAGCAACATAAAACCAAACAAGTAAGTGAATAAGGCAATCTGCCGTTTATTCAGTCAACAAACAAATAATGCAAGCTACGCTTCATAAAGAAAGCGGTACAGAAAAGAAAAACCAGCTCGGAGGCTCTGTAAAACAACCCACGGCTCGGGCTTCACGAAAAGAGCCTCGGCGTTAAATTACATTTAAACAAAACAAACTTAGGGAAGGGCGGTGGGTGACGGCAAACCATAAAACAATTAAAATAAAACTCTTACCTGTCACCAAATAAACACCCCAGCTAACTTACCTAATTGTGGCGGAGGGCCACCTCGAATAACAAAATAACCTGGCTGTCTGCTCTACGACTTACCTGCCAAATAAAACTACATGCAAACCGACACCCATAAACCTAGTGATCTAAACATCCAGTAACTACGTGTGTGCACAACGATATGTGGCTACACTAAGAAACAATGTCCTAATGCCCTGTGATTCCCCAGATACACACACAAGGTACAGATCACAGCAACAGCAAAATACAAAGGAGCGAGGCGGACTGCTCAGATTAAATCACAGCCGCCCTTTGCTCTTGACTGCGTGCAGCCTTTAAAGGTTCAGCGAGAAGCCAGCGAAGCGGTGATTGGCCGAAACCAACGACGACGGCGAGAGGGCCTGCCAACCTGCAAGCGGGGGAACACTGAACAGCAGCAGAGGAGGGCAGGCTTGGAGGCGTGGTTCACCGGGGATTCCCTCCAGAAGAGCAGACAATTAGACACACACATAATTGATTGACAGGTGCTGGCCGAATAACCCACACAATGATGTGCACAGCACATTAAACACAGAAAATAAATGTACAATGGTCCGGAGACCGTAACAGTGACATACATGTACCAAGCCGCACGGAATGTAGATAGATGACCACAGTTCATGAGCAGGAGTTCCACCTGGAATTTTTTTAGCTTTAGCAGCATGAGCTAAGGTTAACCATGCAAGTCAGTCACACTACAGTGAGCACAAATGAAACAACAGAGCTGGAAGACCTGCCTGAGGGTTCCCAGTCAGCTACAAAAGCAACAAGAAAAGAGATGTGTGTTGGCGTTTTGTAGGTATGTGATTGGAAACATATCCACTATGTTAAAACAAATTCAATGGCATCACCCAGACATGAAGAATATGAGTTTCTATACACCTTTGTTTTTCAAATATTAAGAGTCGGTTCTTTGAGATAAACAGTTGGTGGCGCCAATCCACCAGCCGGCTGCAATTGAACCATTGTAGATGAAGAGGGTACAACAAGATGCATAATTAAAAAAGACATTTGAAAACGATGTAGAAAAAGATTCTGAGTGAAAAAAATTTTATGTACTCCCTAAAAAAAAGTAGAATGTGCCTGTACTTCCAGCACTGATGCAAAGCTGTGTTCCACCTCATGATCTCCAAGCGGAAGAGCTCTGGATTGCTCACTCCACAGTCTGCCTCTTGATTATGTTTAAGCAAGGACAAATTGAATCAGACTTGGGCTTTCAATGTAGTAATGTAATGTAGATAATTTTTTTTAAAAAATGAAGAGGAGAGGAGAGGAGACCGGGATGAGCTAACAATTCACACCCCAACATACCTCTGTAATCTGCTGAAATGGAAAAAGAACAATTAGGATTGTCCTGTTTGACATTAATAACAGCAGACACAGTGTTTTCCAGACATGTGAACGAACACTTATGGTCAGTCAAAATTAGTGCCTCATCAAACTCTCAATTATCGATGTGGCCGCTATCCCCGCCATGCCACCAGCTCTAATGCTGCTACTGGGATTGCTGTTGTATAATAACCTTCGATGATAAATGGGCTGCTGAATGCTTTTAGGATTGTCACTCTGATGGTGTTAATCCCTCTCATCCTCTTATCGGCAGACAGGTACACAGATGCAGGGCTAATCCCCAAATCCATCTTGGCTTGGCAGCAAGAAGTCTTTAACATACAAGGTCAACTTTTTAGAGTAACACTAAAGACTTTTAGATGATGTAACCCTCTGCAACCATAGTGGAAGTTTTGAGCAACAGTGATTGTGGCTATCTATGACTTTACATGAAATATGTAGTGGTCTAAATACAATTATAGATTCATATTAACAAAATGACCATGTCCACCGCCCTCATCCTATCTAAAGGTTAAAACTAGAATTACCACCTTATGGTTGTATGCCTCCATGATCCAGACAAATTGCAGTTACAGTTTACATTCATGTCTGTAAAAAATGGATGCTTCACAAACATCTTTGCCCTGGCAGCACAGAGGCTCTATAGAAAGTTTCAAGACTAGAGTCATCGATTCAGTATTTGACCAAATGTCTCCCCCTAAAGTTATGGTGAAAAATTGTGGCCCAAAAAGTATTTCTGCAGAAGGTTATGATGTCACAGTGAAGTTGACCTTCGTCCATGTAATCAGTTCAAAAGTCCAAGTGGACGTTTTTGACATTTTTGAAGAAATTCCCTCAAAGTGTTCTAGAGATAGCCTGTTCATGAGGACTAAACTGATGCAAGTCACGATAACTTTGACCTTTGACCACCAAAATCTAATCAGTTCATCCTTGACTCAAAGTGGACGTTTGTGTCAAATTAAAAAAAAAAAAAATCATCAAGGAGTTCTTGAGGTATCGTGTTCACGACAATGAGACAGATAAGGTCACAGTGACCCTGACCTTTGGATGGATATTTTGGATGAAAAAAAACTCTCGTCCATGATGAGGGTTATGTACATATGTGTTTACAACATGGCCTATAAACTTGAAAACATTTGAACAGATGTTAATATTTTTTCTAATCTGCACTTAAAGGGCTAGTTCGGGTTTTTGGACATGAAGTTGTGTGAAACACTGACCATCTGTAGCTCTGATGTGACGGTGTCACTACTGTCAACAAGCCTCCTGCTCTGAGAAAGCTTGACAGAGAAAAAGTAGTTCTTAAGATATAAGGGGGACACGTAACCAAAAGGTTTTAAGCTACTAAAAAGTATGCATGTGTTTTGTTAGACTATTTCAATCATTTTAAAACATCCCCGCATTACGTCAGACCTTACTATCAATTGGGGCTATTTTCATCACCACACAGTGCAGGTGTGCAGGATAGCAACAGCTAATGAAAACGTCATCAGCTGTTTCCAACAGAGAACCAGTAGGCTATTATTAGTGAGGAAGAAGATGTACTAGCCCTATATATACCTACTACTACAGTGCAAACACCGGCTCAGGCTCACGACACATAAAAAGATCATAAAAAGATCGATTTTGTCTAGCTAAGCAGTGGGGAGGTCGTAGCTCATAACCCCGCACAAGTCCTGTGATCACGGCCATAATTCAGCACTAGCTCCTTCTGAGCGTAACAAGATTTTAGCTGTAAAGTTGATCTATGTGGTCCTGAACAGTGGTCTGCAGCTCCATCTCCATCACCATCGCACTGCTGCGATACGAGTTAACCTGCCAGTAGAGCAGAATTAGCGAGATGCAGTAACAGGACATGAGTGTTAGCAAAGGGGAGAGAGAGAGAAGGAGATAAGGTGCTCAGTGTACTATAGGAGGTGTATTATAGTAGGTCCCCTGGCAGACTAGGCCTATGTCAGCCTACCTAGGGGCTGGTCCAAGGCAAGCCTGAGCTAGCCCTAACTATGAGCTTTATCAAAAAGGGCAGTCTTAGGTCTAGTCTTAAATGTGGAGACGGTGTCTGCCTCCCGGACCGAAACAGGAAGATGATTCCACAGAAGAGGAGCCTTATAGCTGAAGGCTCTGGCTCCTGATCTACTTTTGGGGACTTTAGGGACCACGAGTAACCCTGCATTCTCAGAGCGCAGTGTTCTAGTGGGATAATATGGCACTATGAGCTCTCTAAGATATGATGGAACCTGACCATTTAAAGCTTTGTAAGTTAGGAGTATGATTTTAAATTCAATTCTGGATTTTACATGGAGCCAGTGCAGAGAAGCTAAAACAGGAGGAATGTGATCTCATTTCTTAGTTCCTGTCAGTACACATGCCGCTTCTGCAACTTTTTCCATCTTTGTATGGTGTCTAATCTAAAATTCTCTCTGGTCTAATGGATAATTCAAATGCATCAATATCTCAGTAAAAAACAAGCACTAAAAACTAGCCCCTTCCCAGGTAAAAAAAAAAACAAAAAACAAAAAAACAGCAGCAGCAAGCTACCTAAAAACACCTATGTTTGATAGATATAGATAGATAGATATTATTTATTGTCCTTTCGGAAATTTTCTTGTGTCTTCTTGTCTTCTTGTTTGTGGCTCCAAAAGGGAAACACTGCAACAGGTTGCTAAAACACAGCTGGTTTTGTTGTATGTGATCCTGAACAGTGGTCTGCAGCTTGACAGGTGTCTCACCTACAGTGTTGCCAACTTGGCAACTTTCTCACTAGATCCAGAGACTTTTCAGACCCTCTTAGCAACTTCATTTCTAAAAAGCTGACTTGTGAGAAATTAAGGCTTAGACTCAGACTTTATTGTCCCCTTGAGGAAATTCTTTTCCACGGCACCATCTCCATTCCACCATGTCCACCACAGAACAGAACAAGACATACATTTGGAAACACACATTAGAAAAAACACACATTAGACAAACAAAACAGTGTCAACACTTAACAGAGTCCACACTCTGGCCTGTTCAGTGAGGCCTTTTGAAATATTGTTAATCATTCCTATTTATGTTGCTCAGAATATCACACTCCACAACATCATCAGCATGAAGTTTCTTCCCCTCTCTCCTCTGTGCAGTAGGTGTGGGGTGTGGGGCATGAGAAAAGGAAATGCCTCTCACTGTGGGAGTTCAGTTGTAGTCAGTTTAGGTAGTTACATGGACACTTTTGTTCTCAGTGGTGCACTAGTAGCCTATAAGCGGCATAGCTCTTATGCCATTCAGATCTTTTTTTGAGGATTGTTTTTATTAAATCAAATTCAGTGCTTTTAGTGCTTCTGTTAATACACACTGATGTCACCACTTGTCCAGGGTTTCTCACACATTCTTTTAATTGTGCTGTGGGGTGTATTGCCACAGAATGGCATCTCAGTAATTCTCACCCGCATTGCCATATGCTCTTTTGCACTGCTTTGTACTATACCTTCTTCATAAAGATGACTTTTATGGTTGCTTAATGTTGTTTTATTTTTACTAATTACATTCGAATGATTGATCCTATACTCAAGAACAATTTAAAAATTATCTACCTTCAGTCATGATCAAAAGAAGAAATTATTTAAAATTTTACCAATAAAAAGTGTGATAGCTGTCATACAGCCCTGTGATAAAACTGTTTAGCCCTTGTATATGTTGCTGCATAACAACGACCTGACATCTGCAAAAATGACATCTGCTCTGGCTGTTCATTAAAGATTATTTCATAAGTGGTTCATGTGTTAATGAACTTTAGAGCGGAAACATCACCATACGGTTTTTCATTATTATTATTATTTACATTTATGACATTACAATCGTTTTTTTAAGAATACAGCAACTGAATAGCCATTTATCAAGGGCAGGACAGCAGCGTTGTCTATGGAAAAACACATAGGCTATGCCCAGGTATTGAATCAAATGTATTTTAAGACACTTATAATTCACCTTTTTGTCTATTTGCCTCATCATTCTTCATGGACACGGTGAAGTATATAGTACTGTTTAAGCTCCTTCCTGCTCACTTTTGAGGAACTGGAAGTGTTTTCCTCTTAATTGCGAAAGCTAAATAAAACCACGGAGGCCGCCGTCTTCCTTTCCTGTTTACTAGAAGCAGGTACCGTATTGGTGTAGCATGATCACATGACGGCCATGACCAAAATCTTGGTCAACTAAAGTCGCACATTATCTTCAACTCGATAATCGATTAGTTGCGGGAAAAAAAAAATTTGCACGTTATTTTTACCTCTGCGGTGGTGTGTCTGTGGTGGAGGCTTTACTGTCTTATCTATGAAATACAAGTAAATACAAGCTTCATTTCCACTGAGGGAAATGATTTCAGCTTAAGAGAAATAGACAGGAGGTCTGTCACACCGCCATGCTGAGTGTGAGGGTGGGCGAGTTCAACTTTCTGTCAACAATGGGGGTGTTTTGAAAACACCCCCATTTTCACAGGTAACTTAGCCTGTCCCCCTACCGCAGGAAATAATGGATTAATCCTGGAAAGCTACTGATGTAGCTCTTCCTGAGGTTTCTACCATTTTTTTTTCCCCCGGTAAAGGGGTTTTTTTGGGGAGTTTTTCCTTATCCGCTGTGAGGGTCCAAAGGACAGAGGGATGTCGTATGCTGTAAAGCCCTATGAGGCAAATTCTATTTGTGATATTGGGCTTTATAAATAAAATTGAATTGAATTGAATATATTCTTTATGAAAGTAACATGGTGATTATTTGACCAATAAGAATTTGGTCAGACGAGAACATAGCGACCAAATAATTGACTAGTCGACCAGGAGACTACAGCCCTACTGTGGAGTGGAATGAAACGATAACAGGGTTCATCTTACGGCCTAAAAAGGGCAGTTTATATGTTGACAGAGTTATACGTTGTAACTTTTTCTCTATGAACTTGGGCTATAGATGCCGTATACGAATACGGATTCAATGGATTAACCTTTCATCAAGAAACAGTTAAAGCACTGTCAGTTTTACATTTCTTGATATGTGCAGATTAAACAATGACAAACAGCACGTTTTTTAGTCAGCTTTAGAGACAACCCAGTCGCCAGGAGAAAATGTTGGCATTGCACGATTCTGCAATCCATGAATACCTTACATTTACTCATTTCATGTATCATAACAAGGTGTCTTAAGTGATGTGGTATATGAGCTTACTTGGCACCTATCATCTTGACACCTTGGGGAGCAGTGTTAACTACTCTGTTCAAATGAAGGCAACTAGCATCAGGTCTAGAAGTCGCTAAAAGTCATCAAATGACGTCAGTGTTTCCCACATGTGTGTTTCCAAATGTGTGTCTTGCTCTGTTCTGTGGTGGACACTGGGTAATGGAGAAGAAATGGAGAAAAGAATTTCGTCAAGGGGACAATAAATTCAAAGTCTAAGTCAAAGTCTAAGGCTTCTAGTTTCCCGGCGCAGCGCAGGGTGGCACAGGGTGGCGAACCACGCGCATAGCTAGTTTCGAGTAGCACAACCGGAGATGCGCTCCGTTTGGTAGTTTGGCAGACCGAGGTGCGCTGAGATGGGTGTGACGCAGCAGGGGGAGGTGTCGACAGATCCAGCTTGGCGCAGTGACAGTTTTATGCCAAATGGTTTCACTGAAGGTGCGCTAAAAGCTCGCTAGCTGAAACCAGGCCTACTGTCAACGCAGGCGGAGCGCAGCCAGTGTAGCAGAAATTTGGCTGACCAGTGGACAGTGCGCAGACGTGACCAAAACCTCACAAGCAGGTTTCCAGAATGTCAGGCACATTAATAATGCAATAAATACCCACAAAAACCACTATTCAATGCAACTATCTGCAATCAGCACATAAATGTATCTCTATATCGACTGTCCCATCACATCTGATGTCAGATCAAAGGGGATTGGCACCATTTGGCACGTTTGGCACATGTAATGGAAACCTAACCTGATTTGATTAACACAGCTGCAAACTATTGAGTTCACATCCCTTTCAGCCCACCACAAACAGCCACAGCATCAGATAGGGAGTATATATTCAGCATCTGTAATCCTAGAATAGTCAAAAGAAAAGAAACAGAGTGAGACTGCAAGAGAGAAAACACTGGGCAACGGTTCTCAGGCTACCTTTGCATCATCAGCCTTTGGAGGTCTGCTTGCAGTTCTGTATATGCGAGCTTGGACCTCTTTCCTCCTGAGAGAAGTTTGGCCGTCTGACGCTGATTTTTTCTGCCATGGCGAATTGAGTAAACTCATTATGCCTTCACGCAGCGCATTTAAGGGCAAGGAGAGAGGCTCACTGAATTGGTGTGATGTGAATCGGCTGTGTAAAACTCACTCCATGCCTTCTCTCCTCCCTCTTTCCGACTTGCGCAGGTATGGGTTGGAGGTGGGAAAGAGGAGTAGCTGTGCCGGTGCGCACGGTGTGCCAAACTTGCAAAATCCGCCTGGCCACACCCAGTTGGTGAAGCGCAGGTGTGCTGCGCCTCCACCTCGCCTGGTCTGCGAAACTAGAGGCCTAAGTCTTAATTTGTCACTAGTCAGCTTTTTAGAAATAAAGTTGCTAAGAGGGTCTGAAAAGTCTCTGAATCTAGTGAGAAAGTTGCCAAGTTGGCAACACTGTAGGTGAGACACCTGTCAAGCTGCAGACCACTGTTCAGGACCACATACAACAAAACCAGATGTGTTTTAGCAACCTGTTGCTGTGTTTCCTGCAGCTTTTGAAGCCACAAACATAGGTGTTTTTAGGTAGCTTGCCGTTGTTTATTCACCTGGGAAGGGGCTAAGGAAAGTGCTCATATTACTTATAATTCAGACATGCATCTGAATTATCTATTAGACTAGAGAAGATTTTAGATTAGACACCATACAAAGATGGAAAAAGTTGCCTTTCTTGTTGTCTAGTGACCACTCTAAGCGCTTTTTACACTATGAGTCATGTTCACCCATTCACACACTGGTGGCTGAGGCCACCTGCTACTCAGTTTTAACACACTCACACACCGATGGAACAGCCATCGGAAGCAATTTGGGGTTCAGTATCTTGCTCAAGGATACTTCGACATACAGCCTGGGATTGAACTCCTGATCTTTCAAATGGTGGACGACCCGCTCTACCTCTGAGCCACAGCCACCCTAAGAAATGAGATCACATTCCTCCTGTTTTAGCTTCTCTGCACTGGCTCCCTGTAAAATCCAGAATTGAATTTAAAATCCTACTCCTAACTTACACAGCTGTAAATGGTCTGGCTCAGTCATATCTTAGAGAGCTCATAGTGCCATAATTATCCCACTAGAACACTGCGCACTGAGAATGCAGGGTTACTCGTGGTCCCTAAAATCTCCAAAAGTAGATCAGGAGCCAGAGCCTTCAGCTATCAGGCTCCTCTTCTGCGGAATCATCTTCCTGTTTCAGTCCGGGAGGCAGACTTTCCTTTTTGATAAAGCTTGTAGTTAGGGCTGGCTCAACATATTGTACCACAATAGCTGTATTTATTATTATAATATTATTACTTAAATTAATGTAATGTTGTTGTAAGCTACTGCTACTATTACCTGTCCTGCATCTCTCTCTGTCTCTGTCTCTCTTTATGTATCATTTTGTATATGCATTACTGTTAATTTATTATGTTGATTTGTTCTGTACGACATCTATTGCACATCTGTCCATCCTGGAAGAGGAATCCCTCCTCAGTAGCTCTTCCTGAGGTTTCTACCATTTTTTCTCTATTAAAGGGTTTTTTGGGGGGAGTTTTTCCTCATCCACAGTGAGGGTCCTAAGGACAGAGTGATGTGGCATGATGTAAAGCCCTGTGAGGCAAATTGTGATTTGTGATATTGGGCTCTATAAATACAACTGAAAGTGAATTAATAAGATGGCTAACTTTACACAAGCAAGTAAAAAAAGAAAAAACTGCCAATTCAACTTTAATGAATTGTTCTTTTTCATCTGAATCAACAATGATGCGTATTGAATCCCTTTGCCTTGCCTGAAATTTCTTTATGAGGGGGGGCACCACTGAGGAGTGGAATAGTAAGACACACTTCCAGTTAGCTTGTCGATAATTTATTCAAATTTTCACAAAAATGCTAAATTACTTAACACTACTTGCCTCCTGAAGACAGCAGCGCCTGAAGCAAGCCCAGAAGCCTCAAACGTGCCAGACTCCAACACCATGGAAGCTGATGGCAAAAGTGCGGGGGAACCCTCAAACCGAGCGGTGCTCACGGCAATCTCCACCTTAGGCACGGAGGTGAACTTGATAAAATCATCTGTTTGTGACATCATAGAAAGCCATATTACATAAGTATCTGCAGCTATTAGGGGAGAGATCTCATCCCTAAGTCAAAGCATCCAGAAATCTGTTTTAGAACTGAAAAATGACAAGGCTGTACATGAGGCCGCTCTGAAAGAATTGGAGAAATATGCTACATGCCACTCAGACAGTCTCTCGGCACTTCACGCTAAAGTGGAATGTCTGACAGCAAAGGTGAAACAACTGAATGAAAAATGTGAGGACCTTGAGGCTCGTTCCTGAAGGAACAATGTTAGAGTAATGGGGATACTGGAGGAAAAGAAGGACCAAGGGCTTGAGACTTTATTTCCTGACTCCTTGCCGAAGCCCTGTCTTTGGAGGAGAAACTTCTGATAGACCAAGCGCCCAGAGTCCCAGAGTATTTGTATTATTATTTAGACGCTTCCTGAAGTATATTTGTGCTATACCCATTTGGTATTGGCTAGATATGTTTTTTTATTGCTGTTTTATTGTCGTTTATATTTTCTTCTACTTTAACAGGTTGAAGAGGGAAGGGAGGGGCCCAGACATCTTATTATCTTAATTTTACCACTTAAAGGTCAACTAGTCAAAATATGTCCTTATTCTGTAACTTTTTTGGATGTCAGTACATACAAATAAAACTACTAGACAGATAAAATGCCTTCCAATGAATTACATAAAAAATATCATCTTTGAAATATGAATACAACAAGGTACTCTCAGCAAATGTAAGCAAGGCATTCTTATATACCCAACAGAAATATTTCGAATTCAGCTCAGAAAACAGGAAATTGACCATGCAATAGATACAATTAAATCTGACAAAGATGAGATCTTAACGAAATCAATGATATTAATGACTGATTTCTCCAATTTTATAAAAAGCTGTACACCCCCAAAAATTTATACAGACTACACTGTCATGAGAGGTTTCCTTGATCAATGCAACATCTCACAACTAGATGAGGCAGAGTCAGCTCAGCTGAACTCCAAGAAATACAAAAAGCCATCACCTCACTTAAGAGCAATAAAGCCCCTGGCCCTGATGGCCTTCCCAGTGAGCTTTATAAACCATTCAATGAAATCCTCTCCTTACTTAAATAGGGTGTTTATTCAAGCTCACACCAATGGTGCCCTTCCTCCAACCCTAACAGAGACCATTATCACAATGATATATAAAAAGGGTAAGGACCCAGAAGAAGTGGGCTCCTTTCATCCTATTTCTCTGTTACGTTTCTGAGTCCCCTTTTAGGTAAATTAGTGCATTCAGACCATTCAGGTTTTACACCAAATAGATACTTCTTTTTTAACCTCAGTCTGTTTGAAATTTTAAAAAGGTTCAAATTTGGAGAAAAATTAATTTCAGTGGTCAAGCTTCTCTACAACAATCCCTGTGCACAAATCCTGAAATAAACTCTGTCCCCCTGCTTCAATTTACACAGAGGAGCAAGACAAGGATGCCCTTTATCATCCTTGACTTTTGCCCTCAGCTCAGATCCCTTAATTCATGGTTACAATACTGAAAATTCTATAAATGAAATATCATTATATGCTGATAATGTTCACTTATACCTCACTCAGCCACAAGGTACGATTCCAAACCTACTTGAAAAAAAATCAACTCATTTGGAACCTTTTCTGGATATAGGATAAACTGTAGCAAAAGTGAGTTGATGCCTATACATGTACAATATGTCTCCTGTTTACAAAATCTTCGTTTTAAAATATCTCCAGAGAAATTTACATATCTAGGAATTCAGATAACAAAATATCAGAAATCTTTATTCAAGGCAAACAGTCATCCTCTTCTAAATTACAGTCAAAAATACAATTCTGTAAGGCCCTTCCAATATCATTATTTGGCAGAATTAACACCATTAAAATGGCCTTTCTGCCTCAATTACTGTACTTATTTCAGAATATACCTGTGTTTCTCGCTAAATCCTTCTTCAAACATTTAGACTCAATTGTGGTCCCTTTTTATGGAACTACAAAACACATAGAAACACCTTTGCAAATATAAAAAGGAGGGGAGTCTGGCACTTCCAAATTGTCTTTCATATTATTGTGCCTCAAATATGAGGATCATGGCATTGGCTAGATGACACAGCAATTTCACCAAGCTGGCTTAAAATGGAACAAGAAGCTTCTAAACGTTACTTTATAGGTGGCATTCTTCTGTCACCTTACAGGGTTGAAAAATCTCTTTATAATTTTATGTAGTGATTCACACTACACTACGAATCTGGAAACAAATTAAATCACATTTTAATCTGGAACCCATATCCCATGCTTCAGCCATTCTTGGAAACCCGATCTTTGCACCAGTTAATCTAGATAATGCTTTTGCAATCTGGAAAAAGGCAGGAATCCACACGAAAGGAGACTTGCACATTGAGCACACCTTTGCTTCTTTTGCTCAGATACAGAGTAAAGATAAACTACCACTACTACTTCTTCAGATATTTGCAAATAAGAGGAAATACCTACAACATATGCTGTCTACCCATTTATGCTGTCTAATCAGCATCTTGATATGCCACACCTGTGAGGTGGGATAGATTATCTCGGCAAAGGAGAAGTGCTCACTAACACAGATTTAGACAGATTTGTGAACAACATTTGTGAGAAATGCTCTTTTGTGTATATAGAAAATGTTTTAGATCTTTGAGTTCAGCTCATGAAAAATGGGAGCAAAAACAAAAGTGAATAATTTTTCATTGTGTTTTTTATTTTTATCTTATAATACAATATGTGTATATGTTTGCATTTATATGATGTGCATATGTATGTATAGGTATATATGTTTTCTTATTACTGTTCAATATATGTTCAGGAAAAATTGAAAAGGAGCATATTACATGACAATTGCATATATTTGTATTTGGGTGAGATAAGATAAGATAAACTTTATTGTCTCAAGCGGGAAATTTGTTTAGGCACATGGTACGACATAGCTGCATAGCAGATACAACCATCACATACAAAGAAGACACAGGAGACGACAACGACGAGGAGTCCGGGATTCTTGACAGAGCGATGTCTCCGTTGGTGCTTTAATACTCTATTCTCTATATTAATGGCAAAATCTTCTGTTTACCCGAAGCTCATCCATTTTACAGCGCAACGACCTTACATTGCTTAATGTAATGGAGTGCAGCGGTGGTCTGTTAGTGCGTCTGCAGAGCTGCTGTCTGATGCCCCCTCTCCTGCCCCTCTTACTCCGCTGTGATTTCACAGCTGGCTTTGCTCTTACGTACTCTGGTAGATGGTCCGGGGATGCTTTGCTCATGTCCCACAAGAGCAAGCAGTGCCTCCCTAGAGTACACAAGGTGACATTCCACCTGCGGAGATGAAGGGTATAGGATCATCCCCGAAAGTTCACCCAGCACCAGAAGAAGGATCAGCAGGGTCAGGAGTGCCGTCATGGCTGCGTCGTTACCGACCTTAGAGCTGTCGCTGCAATGTCCAGCTGCTGGGCTACTGGCACCCACCCGCTGAATGCTATATTCTCCTCGAACGCCCCACCTTCACTGCCGCAGACAAGGAGTTTTGTTAGGTTGTTAGTTAGCTTTGTTAGTTGTGCAGTCTTCATTAGTCATGCAGTCACTGCGGTGACAAGCTGCCCAGCTGTCCATTTGAAGATCCAGCGGCTAGGCTACGGCCATCGGCGCCTACCCGCTGGATGTCAGTGTTCCTTCCGTGGTAACACCTCCACCACTGTGGTCAGGTGCTGCCTTCCTACATGGAGTCCAGCTACTAGGCTGTGGCCATCCAGCGCCTACCCACTGGATGTCCTGCTCCTCCTGTGGCGGCACACCACCACCCCCGGGTAAAGGGGCTACCTTCTCCAGCTGACTGGCCAACTGCTCAGCTCAGGCCTCTCTGTTGCTGCCCCTTAGGCACTGGTCTTCTTCACCACACCAGTGCACTGCCGCCGTGTAGCAAACAGGCAGCCACTGAATGCTAGTTGGCATTTGTTATCTCTGGCGTCCACGTTGTCTCCCGGCATGGTGTAGGGGCATACAATCATCTAAACTGACTAAACTTAGACACTATTACGATTATACAGACTGCTTGTAACAACAGAAAATAACATAGAAACATAAATAAATGCAAAAAGTGCAATATGCAGCTGCAGCGCTATACATCAACACATTGCACATTGCTCTATTTATTTCTTTACGTGCTCTAATAAAATACTTTTGAAACAGGAAATTTCTTTATTAGTTTAGGAACTCTACACACCCAAATATAAACCTAATAAATACCAATAATTATCCTAAGAAAAGTACATTCAAACCGAACAGTCAAACTCCTTTAACAGTTCTGGGAGGATAACAACATGAGGGAAACGTGTAGAAAGGTGTTTTGTTGTAGTGTTCGAATGCATTTATTTACTATTAACTATTAACTAAAAATCTATTAACAGCAACCCTTCATTTCACCAGTACAGCTTTAATATGTATTCTGGGTTATGAGGTTAGATGTGTAGTTTCACTTAACGCTTATTGTGGAGTTTTTTTTATAATTGTACTACAATATTATTCAGGACATTCATTGGTGAAGGTATTACATTATCTGGTTTTCTTACATTTTTAATCACTGAAAGAGATGTTTTCCTACAATATTACACTTGCAGGAAATTACTTTATTATTGGATGATACAAGCCATATGAAACAAATATTGACAATAATTAACATACTGAATGAATGTCAAAATTGATGACAAAAAAGTAGCAAAGAATAAACAGTGTCTCTCACCTTTATGTGCAGGTCTAGTCTGTGATGTTGATGGCGAGCATGAAGTCATGGGTTCCTGTACAAGCACATCATGTGCAGGCCCTGTGGTTGTTGCGGAGACAGAAAAAGATGAAGACAGGGCTGTGGAAGGTGGTCCACAGATATTATCCGTCTCTTTAGTCCCTGGTGTGAGCAACACCAACCCCTGCGCTTGGCAGTCTGTGTGGGTTTGGCACTTCACCGCTTTGGACTCCCTATCTGAGAAAGTCCCCTTGGTGCACGGCTTACAGAGCACATCCTCTGTTTCAGTGCCCCGCTTTTTCACCCTGGTCCCTGGAGGGCACAGCGAGTGCAGCTTACACTCTGTAACACCATCCCCAGACAAAAAGCTGTTGGGGGGACATGTGCAGACTCGGTCCTGGATGGGCGTGCAGGTTGTCTTCTCGATGAAGCCTGCAGGACACAGAGCCCGACAGGGATGGCATTTAATCATGCCATTCTCACCCCGTGTGAAGGTGTCTTCAGGGCAGCTGCTGCACTCCCTCACAGCTGTTGGAGAGCAGTGTACGGAGACGTAGGTGCCTGCCGGGCACTTGTCACAGACCAGCTGGGTGCCTGAGTTGGGGTCGGTGTGTTGATAGTGGCGGAAGGAGAGGAGAGACTGGTCACTTGGGCTGGTTGTGGTCAAAACCCGAGCTGAGATGTCAACCACCACTGTACATAAGAGCTGAGAGGAGAAGAAAATGTGGACGTTAAAGAGAATTCTAAAAAATACAATAGACAAGATTAACAACACTGAGCCCTATGTTCACCCCAGAAAACTTCAACTTGGACTAACTGATTCTTTAAGCTACCCAGGGACAGTGAACAACATTGACATACAGGCCCGGAGTGGCTAATTGGAAGGACCGGGACAATTCCCGGTGAGCCGGTTTGACGTTTGGGCCGCGAGGGCCAGTGTTACGTTGTTGTTTTTTTAAGTTTTTTTATTGGGCCTCCTACTGTTTCCCATGGAGCTCTTCCCCATTTGAAAGGCAACGGAAGCCCATATGTGGAAAGACGTCACCTCCGAGATGTAGAATGTGTATTATAGAAGAGAAACACACATTTCAGGACCACTGACTTGTATCATCAGAACAGACATGTCCTGTGATTTTCAGCCTCCTTTCAAATTTAATAGAGATGGGATAATACCTGACAGTAATATTCTTAGCTGTCAGGATGTGCCTGCTGTACAGGGTAAATGTTCACTCATGTTGAAATAAATCTACATTGGGTGCGGTTACATGATGGCTTCTCATTCAGAATGAAATAAATCTGAATGAAATCATTCGGAATTAAAGTTGGAGATAAAGAACAAAGGTAAGGTAGAGGAGGTAGAGTAAGGAAGTCCGCGAGTGCTTGGGGCTCAAAATGTACAATTCAGCTAGTCAACAAGGGGCCTCAAGTGAATGTTATGCAGACTTCCAGAGAGTCTGCTTGGGGCGCAGACTTTAGCAGACTTCACTAATTAAATAGTCCGCATTTCATTGCAACACAGATGTGATTTGTGGGGTTTTGAACTGCTGGGAAAAAACAACAACATCTGAATGTGTTGAATAGTTATTGATATTTAGGTCTATTAAAATGCTACTTGAATTGTGTGGGCAAGAAAGAATATTCAACCACATCATCATACATATGTTTAAGTCTAGGCTGTAGAGGAACTGAAAATGCCTTTTATTATTACGGCCTATCAGATTGTGCGGTGAAATAGGCTATAAAAATTGGCCAAAAAACAATATAAGAAGGTTTCAAATGTAAGTAATGCCCAATTTATTGAGTTATAGTCCTGTCCTTATTTATGAACATTTCTGTTTTTGAATGCGTGTAGACTGTATAGATGTATTAATACATTTTTGTTTAGTCATAAAAAAGGCTACACATGGGATTTATATCTTGTTATTTGCAGGAACAGTTGAGTAAGCACTGTTTATCAACTTATATGACATATATAAAAATGACAGCAGCGATAGTTGAACATTTCCACGGCAACACGTAAAGCGGTCTCGAGGGCTGTCTATCAGCCGCTGGCAGTCTCTGCCCTCACAGACTTTGCGTGATGACAGTAAACACGTCACAGTTTGTACAACTGAAGTCCACAAGGGCTCAGTCTGCAAGTCCAGAGGGTGGACATTTGGATTCAGCCTCTGACTTGACTGCAGCTTGTTGTCATTGCCTTCTACTGCAGCCGCCTGCTCTTGTCCTCTTGTCACGCACGACTCATTTATATTCCTTAACAGTAGCGTGGGCGCGCGGCTACGTGACGGTGCACTGCAGAGCCGGAGTCATCTCCTCGATAAGTAAACTGCCTTTGGTAAATCTAAACAAAGTAGGCTATTAAATGACAATATTTTGGTATGGTGCTTATTCTATGTGACAAAGGTTATCCCCTCAATACCTTATAACCCTGCTGCAAACCCTGCCACAGAGCAGGAGCGCAGGCTTAACAGTGCGCACACACGCACACGGGTCACGGTGGAGCGCTGCTTTGGGTCACTTAAGGGCAGGTGGCTCTGTCTTGGACCAGCGGGGGGAACGCTGCTGTATACCCAGAAAAGGCGTGCGACATCATTTTGGCCTGTGCAGTTTTGCACAATATTGCTTTAGACAATGGAGCGTTTGATGTGCTGGCGCAGCCAGATGAACCAATGGCCAGGGAACTGTGGCCAGCACAGCCTCCACGGGGGCTATACGGAGGAGACAGGACCTCATTCATCGCTTCTAAAATGTAAAGTATACCTGAACGTTGTGTAAGTGCTCTACAGTAGGCCTATTTAATCAGTAATGTGATGCAAGTATAGCCTATTAGGGTATAGGGATATTCAATACAGACAATGGACAACATTTAGTCATTTAAACATTTTATTCAGTTTTTTTTTCTTTAGATTCTAGTTAATTCTGGTCTGGTTGGCCTCCTCCAGTCTGCCTGTTGGCTTTCTGTTGGCAGCTTTAAGTCTCACCACTTTTTCTTCACCTAAACGTAAAGAATTCTGACTTGATCAACCACCAGGCATTGGCTATTAAGCTATGGATGAATAAAAGATTTTTTTTTTATTATCATCATTAGATTATAGGCTATTTATTGAGAATGTTATTCAAGCCTTAGCCGGAGTCCGTTTGTCAAAGGCGACGCTGTTGACTGCCTCCGTGATCTTCTTCCAGACAGCGTTTTTATGAGCTCCTTAATGCCAGTTTTTAAACTTCCAAAAAGCACGTATTTATTTACCTCCACCTCAGACGTGAGGGTGCCGATTTCCAGCTCGGAAAAGTTTCTCTTCTTTGCAATATTTCTCTTCTCCATGTTGCGACCTCACAGGGCAAGGCTTCTGAACCACGAATATTTAAGGGCGTAACATGCTAATGACGATCGATTTCAGCTGCCGCATTTATCAAGGCCTGATCATTCGTACGCTGGGACTGGTCAGATACGAACGTTTCATGAATCACACGTGTGTCCTATCATAAGATGAATCCTGCGCTCAGATCTGCACCTGTTTCTACGCTCGTTTGATAAATGAGGGCCTCTGACTCCAAAAATGGTGGAAAAATGCAACCATTTGGTCACAGTCTGGAGCCCTGGTCTGTGCTTCTGCTGGCAACATAACGTGCCACACATGTAGGCTTGTCTCCAGCCAATCGCTTTGTGCATCCCTATTAGACATCTTCAAATGGTTCCTCTGAATAGATCTTCCTTTAGGGAAGAAGTATGCTTAGAGCTGTGTTAATATGCCAAAAGGCCAAAATAATACCAAGCTGACAAAGGATTATCCATATTGGAAACGTGAGAATTCACAGGAGAGAAAGTGGCTGTCAGTCATTTTTAATCGGGGTTGTTAAAGTACAGTTCATGCAATAGCCATGGTGGCCAAATACTTATCCAGAGACCATGACTATCTGCAGGTTGACCAGAAGTTGTTAAATTACTGTATCTCCCTCTTGATCAAAGGGGCTGGACAGATGGCTGGATGGATGGACAGACAGAGGGACTGACAGACAGATGGACAGCTTGCTGGATGGAGCAACAGATAAAAGGACAAAAAGCGCCCCATCCCGATATCATCAAGACTTATTTTCACTCTGTTAATGAATTTTTTAATGTTGGCTTTGTATATTGATCAGGTCACAAATTTAGACCTACAAAACTAAAGCATGAAATCAGCCAACCCCAAACTGTTTCCTGACCAGCGGTGAGCAAACCTTACGCACAGATTTCTCATTATATAATTCAGTATGAAACATGGCTGGCAGACATGACTGTGCTGTGTTGGGTTACATGGATTCTGGAAAGTCCAATTTCCAGCACTGCCATTTTGGTTCCCAATGTATGAGGTTGCTTTGATGAGCTTTGTAGGAAAACATCTCTTTCAGAAAGCCATTTAATCTAGCGTCATCTCATTCTCTCTGTCCCAACTCACCCTGTCCCTCTTAAGCTCGTGCCGAGTAGCACTCATTCACTTTACAGCCACTACTGAGATCTATAAGAGACACATGACTCTGGCTTTCCTGTTTAAGGCTCCCCTCTCACCTCTGCTGGGAAACTGACAGCTCACTGGGTTTAGGGGAATAACCCACCGATGTCTACACACACACACACACACACACACACACACTATGAGGGGTGAAACGTATCAGCGAACACACACACAGTGCATTCACTGCGTACTTGATATGTGTACATTGCGTGTGCAACCTTCACCGTGTATGAGGAGTGAAACGTATCAGTAAACACACACACACAGTGCATTCACTGCATACTTGATATGTGTACACTGCTTGTGCAACCATCACCGTGTACTTGCTTCGCATGCACTGCGCATGCATTCACAGTGTACTTGTTACTCATACAATGAGCGTGCAATGCCTGCATACCCCTAGACGTGTGGTTATTAGACATGCGTATGTTGACACGTCATGTGATCACAGTGGTCAAAAGTGTCAGCTCTTGAAGCAACAACGCTTCGTGTTACAGACATGTGACACGTAGCATCGCTATGCTAACTAGCTTGCTATGGTAACTCTGCTAATCAGATGTGCGTGCGTAGACACGTGATGTGATCACGGGGTCAGAGGTGTCAGCTCTTGATACAACAATGCGTCGTGTGATGGATGTATGACACATAGCATAGCTATGCTAACTCTGCTAATCAAACGTGCGTGCATAACACGTCATGTGATCAAAGGGGTCAAAAGTGTCAGCTCTTGAAGCAACAACGCGTCGTGTGATGGATGTGTGACACATAGCATCGCTATGCTAACTAGGTAGTAGTATATATATATTTTTACACAGTATCTATCTATCTATCTATCTATCTATCTATATTTTTTCTTTCCTTGTTCAGGCACTATTTTTAACACTTCTACATCAGATCATTTGTTATAATAATACGATACTCGCAGCTTTATATCAAGGGGGAAAAAATCCTAGTCTTTCTCTCCTGGGTCGACCCGAAAAATAGTTTCCCTGCACCATGTTGGAGGAATTTCTAATCACATTTATTTATATTGTAGGCTAATGAACTGGGGTTGAGCGGACCGGTTGTCATGGTTACAAGTAATCAAAGACAATGCATTCACCTGTGGATCTGACAGAGACTCTGGACTGATCATAAATATTTGGACTTGATTGCAGGGCACGAACTGAGAAAAGAGATTCGAGCGAGCGACAGTTTGGCTCTGGGAAGCGGAGCTGCTGTAAATTGTCCGACGAAGCCACCTTTATTGCATTCACAGCCGGGAGGGGAGGGCGAAGACAGCCAGCATAGATGGAGAAGTTCTGGGGGTAGGGTGGAGGTGGAGTTAAGGACCGGGGAATTAGGAGTGTCCTCCCGCTTTCCAGTTTTATATGCGCGGGCGTCTGTCACGCTGTCAGCCGCTCGGTGTTCCAGTGCTGGAACCTCCACTGCAGATGGGCCGGGTCGGACCAGCGCCACAAGCCTAGACCCCAGGGGAGGGTCTCGTTGATCCGGCCACAGGGGCGGGCTGGCCATAGGGAGATTCAGGAGTATTCCTGAATTTAATTTACTCTCTCTTGCGCTGTCTCTGTGTCTCTCTGGGTGTGTCCCTTTCCTTCTCTGGCCGTTGTCAGTTGACTTTAAAGGGGAACTAAACCCCCCTCTCTTGACATTACTCCGCCCTCAGCTTGATTTAAAAAAATTCAGAAAAGATAGGCAGAGCTGAGTGAGGGAGGGAGGGGGGTGGGGGGGGTTGGGGACAGGCGAGTGGCTGAGGAAGGGAGCAGAGTGAAGATTGTCCCTCGCCACAGGGAGAGGAGAGAGGGCTTTCATTGTGCCAATGGTGGCTTGGAAAACCCCCCCTAACTGTGTCACATGGGCAGAAGGGAAGACGGCCGGAGCTCAGCTGGTCCCCTTCTCCACACTTGGACTTATTTTATCCCTCTGGGAGCCTGGGCTCACCGCGCAGCAGCCCACCGCATCCATCCACCCCTTCCTCCCTCCCTTGCGGTCCCGCACATATACCCCCGAGGCTCGGCTCTCTGTCACGGCGCAGCGGCCCTCCACATCCCTCCCTCACTGCCCTGCACATTTACTCCCGAACCTCGGCACCTCTCCTTGACCAACTAACCTACATACTAAACACACTACTAACTGTAAACCTACACTAAAATGCACTATGTTAACAATACAATTCGACAAATTACCAGCTATTCTCTCTGCTCTACCACTCCCTCTGCTCTGATCCAACCTACTCACTATCAGTTTGATAACTGCGGACAGAAGGGATTTATAGTAAGGGGAGGAGGAGTAAAGGGAGGAGGGCAGGCTTAGCGTGGACGGTTAGTGACGTCATTCACCTTGAAAAAGAGTCATTCGCCTCTAATGTAATGTAATGTAAATTCAAATGCAGTAACCAGGTTTCAAACTGTAGAGGGCACTCCATACCACATTTTTAAAATAAAATGAAGATTTTCAACAGTTTGCACTAAACTGTCAAGATTTTGAGCAGGATCAGTCAGTAACACTTCTTCAATACCAGAAACAATGATTATCCACTGAAAAAAAATGGTTTTAGGGTTTAGTTAGTCTTTAATTGGCTGTGAATTTGCTAGCCAATTGAAAACAGAGTGGGGTGGGGATGGGAGGGTAATCACATATTCATTCATTTTTGTAATGCCTCAGTTTCATTTTATTATAGTTTTGTTTTTATTAAATTGATTTTGGCTTTACTGTTGTGTTTTTTTTTAAATTATCTTATTTTTATTACATTTTAATTTGTTTTTTAATTTTTTTTTATTAATTATGTTATATATTTTATATTTTTTTTTATATTTTTTGATGGAAAAGAACTCTGGCTCACATTAGCCAGACTTGGCCGTTTAAGCCTGGATTTGCCTTTAGCCTGCTTGATGGAATACCCCCCAGTGACAGGATAATGCCAGTCATAGGAGTGAGGAAGAGGAAGAGACAAATGAGGAGGGACAGGAGAAGGAGGAGGAGGAGATGGAAGAGGAAGTGGAGGAGAAGAAGGAGGAAAGTGGAGCAGGAACCACCAAAAAAAACAGTGTGCAGGACTGGGATGGCAATAGGTCTTTGCATAAAATTTATATATAATTTATATAATATAATAATTTATATAATATAATAAAATTATATTCAATACACTTTACTGACTGACTAATCTGTGTGTGTTGTGTTTAATATCATTAGATTGTTTTTATACTTGTTGGGAATCAACATATATTTACCTCACTCGGTGGCACCATAAATGTTAGGGTCAACACACTAGGCTTCACATGGAGGTACCAAATATGTTGGGGTTAAATTGGCCATCAGAAATAATTAATAATTATTATTAATAATTATGTTAAATCATGTGACTTAATTAAAATCACCTTGTGGGGCACCATTCCCATGAAGGGAAAAATGATAGCCAGTTAAAGATATCAGTCTCATAAAATAGGCTAAACTATTAATTTGGAGTTTGATTAATAATTAAATTAATGACAACAACCAAAATTAACGGTAATGCCTGAAGGATTTTGGAGTTCTTGACGCAGCAGAGGTTGACAGTTCATTCACCCTTGTGCAACATTAAACAGACAACAGGTATGATTTCAAAGAATTATATTTATTCACAAATTAGCAAAGCAAACCAAAACACACAAAGTCTAATTTACAATATACAAGCTTGGTGTGTACATGTGTGTGTGTGTGTGAGAGAGAGAGACAGAAGAGAAAGACAAAGGCGGGTGTGGTGATCAAGTAGCCGTTTGACCTACAAAACAAAATGGCTGACAACAGAGAACTACCAAAATGGCCGAATCAAGACGGCTTCAGTTCTGGGGGAGGTGTTCATCTGACCATGTGGTCAGGACAAAGACAAAGGAAAAGAAGCAGGAACTCTGGGATGCCTGTTTGGGTGCAGCTCTGTTGAAAGCTTTTGTTAATAAGTCTATGTCAATGTGATATGTGTTGCAAACGGTCTGGATTAGTTAGTGTTTAGTTATATGCAAGAATCTGTTTGCGAATAGTTTTAACATACTAATCAATGACCTAACTGCAATCTATCACAATACTACTCAGTGAACAGCATTAAATCACATACAACAAGTTAAACAGTCTTGCTTAGCCCGATAAGCTGTTGTTACATTACTGTTCCTTGAATGGATGGAAGAAAGAGTCACTTGGTGGTGCTGATTTGTTAGCCGACAGAAGAAGGCTGGGAAGGTGTGGTTTCAGCTGTCTTTGTTGTGTCCTGTGTTCCAAAGGTTCTGATCCAAAGAAGCTGGGTGCTAACTTACTTAGTTCCTTGTTGCTGGAAAGCTAGTCGCAAACCTTGTGTTTGCCAGAGAGTCTGTGATCAGTTGCCTTCCCTTTAGTGGTTGTGGCACAAGAGAGAGGAAGTTCTGTGGAAGGGAGCAGATCTTGTACAGCCTGTGACATCACAGAGTCACATGTCACTGTAAAAGGTCTTGTCCAATCAAGTTTTGGGACTTGAGTCTCACTGAGGTGTGAGGTGAGACCTCCTGTGGAGATGGGTGTCACTTAGCTCTCTTTGTTTGAAGACAAAGAGCATGCAGAGGAAAAAGCTTTTAAATCTCCAGTTATGATTTTACCAAATGAAAAATCATCTGTGGTCCTGTGAATCCCAACATACTGCAAATAAAGTATTCGTGTTAAAATTACGGTTCCACTTGCGTCCGTCATGCGATTGGAAAAAAGGCCTCTCCAAATCAAGCTCCCGGGCTGAATTTCAACCCCAGCCCGCCCCTGTCCGGCCAGTTAAGAGTTTGTTTTAAAGTATGGCATCTTAAGTGTTTGTGTTATATTTCCTGTCAGTTATAACTGAAAGCCGAGCGCATTCAAAAACCTCACTCCGTGCGGTGTTTTCTGTCTGTGGAGTGCACATCTTTAAAAAAAAAAAAAAGAAAAGTAACCAAAGATAACTTGTCATATTGAAGATTTTGTTTGAACAAAATATAATTTGAATTTTGAAACCTGTTTTGTTGACTTTTTTGTAATAAATTACTTTTTTTGCACTTCAAACATTTTTCTCAGTGCATTATTGGCAAATTAAGCCAGACGCCACCTGTAGAAAGTGGTTCTACACACAATAAAGCCTATAGTTTGGGAAAGTATAACGCAGAAGTCTGCTGGTTTTAATCCGCCCGTACCCTATCTGCTATTAATTAGCCTAATAATTAAAACGGAATGACTCAAATCCGTGGATATCCGGAATATCTCTAGCCTACTTTTACGTCATCCCAAAACTGAATGTCCCTCAGGCATATAGGCTTTTTACAGGAAACAGGAATAAAATATAAATGTAGATTTTACAAGGAAAGACTTGACAAGACATCAGCATGAACAGCGCTGTGTTCCCCGCTCTCAACCTGGCAGCGAAAGTCTGAGTGAATTTAACCCATTTAAACCCATTTTAAGGATGTCTGAAAAGCTGTTTCCATAAACAGTGAAATTCCCAAAAGGGCAAAATGCAGAAAAAAAAAAATGTTTATGAAAACACAACTATTGATTAAAAACGTACAGATGGAGGTTTGCAGCATTTAGGATCTAATTCAATAATAGGCTATATATTCATAATTAGGCTGTTGTAGCCTATATATTATCTTAGTTAAATACTTTTTAACCACAGCCAGACATCGAGGGTGGTCAGTAGCTCTGATTTGTGAGGATAAAATAAAAATTTTAAAAAATCATGCGTGTGTATATGCAGGTGTACGTCTGCAGCGACTTGATTCATTCATTCATTCCACTCTTGCGAAGCACACACACACACACACACACGCCTGCCTGCACGTGTAAACTATGGAGACAGTTTGCCAAAGTAAACTGATGAGACACTCCCCTTTCCAAGATGGCAGCATGTCTGATGTCTCTGTTCAGTGTTTGTCCTTACTAATACTTTTGTTGGATTTTTACTGGTCTTTATTGCATTTTTGGGCCTTTTGGCAGTGTTTTTGTTCTTTTGCCGATTTTTTGCTCCAAGGACTGTGGCCAGTTTCTCCTGTCTTTGGGAGCTATGTGCTTGCTGTGGGCTGCTGCTTTGTCTCTGTGCTTTCAGCTGTGGCTGGTTGGTCATCCAGCTTCTTTGCAGTGGGGCTTGCCTTCAGCCCAGATCTGCTGCAGCATCCTGGAATCTGAATCTGGATCCAGTGGCCTTGGCTTTCTCCATCTATCCGAGGTGTGTTTGCTCAGCATTGTTGTTCCCAGGGGCCTAGCCATCCAGCTCTGAGGCGTACTGCTGCTGCTGTTCCCTGGGCCCTGTCCATCCAGCTCTGAGGCCTACTGCTCTGCTGCACCCTGGGGGCCTAGCCTTCTAGCTCTGAGGCCTACTGTTGCTGCTGCTCCCTGGGGCCTAGCCATACAGCTCTGATGCCTACTGCTGCTGCTGCACCCTGGGGCCTACCCATCCAGCACCAAGGCCTACTACTGCTGCTGCTGCTGCACCCTGGGGGCCTAGCCATCCGCCTTTGAGGCCTACTGCTGCTGCTGTACCCTGGGGGCCTAGCCATCCAGCTTTGAGGCCTACTGCTGCTGCTGCTGCTGCTGCTGCATCCTGGGGGCCTAACCATCCAGCTTTGAGGCCTACTGCTGCTGCTGCACCCTGGGGCCTAGCCATCCAGCTTTGAGGCCTACTTCTGCTGCTGCACCCTGGGGGCCTAGTCATCCAGCTCTTAGGCCTACTGCTGCTGCTTCCTAGGGCCTAGCCATCCAGCCTGGAGGCCCCCTGCTGCTACTGAACACTGGGCCTGTTCTTCTCCACAATGAGAATTATTTAATTAATTAATTAAGTAAGTAATTGATTAATTGATTAAGTCCTCTTCTTTCATCATCACTCAATTGTTTGCACAAGTGGTACTGTATTTGCCCCTCACTATTGTCTGCAATTGTTTCTCTTTCCATCATGGCTTCCCCAAATGGTCAGTGGGTTTTGGCTACACTGCTCCTGGTAATGAGTAGCTGTCCCACTCTCAACCCAACATGCCTTGAACGTAGTCAGTTTAATATTTTTTTTGCATTTGTCATGCACTAAAATCGACTAATTTTACTGTTACAAATGATCGGTGCCTCTCTTGATCCCTCCCACACATACTCCCTGTCTGATGTATTGAGGAATAAGTCATGTGTGCTGGTTATTTTGCTTCTTTTGCATTCGGGTAATATTGAATCTAATCCTGGTCCCTTGACGTGTTCTAACCTGCTCAGTCCTGCTGACTTTAAAGTCAGAAATGGTCTTGCTTTTATGCATATGAATGCCAGAAGTTTGGTACCTAAAACTGATTTAGTTCGTGCCTGGGTCTTAACTTCAGATCCTGATGTTCTGGTTTTATCTGAAACATGGCTAAAAAAATTAGTTTCTGACACTTCTATCAGCATAGTCGATTACAATCTGTTTGGTGTTGATCGTTCAAGTAAGGGAGGCGGAGTTGCAATTTATGTTAAATCTAAATTCAATGTTAATGTGATTAAATCCTTCTCTACTCCTAAACTTTTTGAATTTCTGGCACTCCGTCTCTCCCTGTCTAAAGACTGTAAAAATCACAATTATAGGTTGTTACAAAGCTCCCTCTGCTCCTAAAGATTCAGTGTCTTTTATCTCAAATGTGCTGGCTGAATTTAATGACTCTGAACTGGTATTGCTGGGGGATTTGAACTGGGATTGGCTCACCTCTGCTTCAGATGGTCTAAAAGGGATTTGTAGTGAGTTGAATATATCCCAGCTTGTCAATTTTCCTACCCGCCCCACCTCTAAACTTCCAAGTAAATCTACTCTCTTGGACTTAATTCTTACAAACAATCCTCATAAATTTTCTTCTGTTGGAGTTTTTGCAAACGATCTCAGTGACCACTGTGTGGTGGCTTGTATTCGAGATACAAGGCTCCCTAAAACAAGCCCTCGAACAGTATTAAAAAAGAAACTATTAAAGGTTTTCTGAACAGCCGTTTCTACATGATTTACATTGTGGTGACTTGGATCGAATTAGTCTGATCCCTAATGTGGACACAGCATGGAATTATTTTCATTCTGTCTTCCTTTCCACCACAAACATGCACCTCTTATCAAATTCAGAATAAAAGGAAGAGATAACCCTTGGTTTTCCTCTGAGCTCGCTGATTTAATTCATGTTCATAACCAAGCATGGGCCAAAGCCAGAGTATCAAACTCTTCTTCTCTCTGGTCCAGATTTCGGTGTCTCCGGAATAAATGTAATGCTTCCATCAGGAAATTCAAATCTAAATATTATTTCAATTTGACGTCTAAAAACTTAAATAACCCTTCTAAATTCTGGAAAACGATTAAGTTGCTTAACCCTACTGCCCCTGCCTCGCTCCCTCAACAAATTATCCATTGTTCCCAGCAAATAACTGATAAGCAATCTATTGTTGATCTTTTTAATGAACACTTTGTTTCTGCTGGATATTTGTTCGATCACTTGTATCCTGGTTTGAAATCCGGTGTCTTGTCCAGCCCTCCTACTGCTGAAGAGACTCCAGGTTCTTATAGTTTTGCTTTTGAACATGTTTCTACTACTTCTGTCCTTAAGGCTTTAAAAGCAATTGACCCTAAGAAGTCCTCAGGCCCAGATGGCCTGGATCCCTACTTATTAATACTCTCAGCAGAACTTATAGCTGAACCCCTCGCTAATATTTTCAACTTATCCCTGACCAATTCAATCCCTAAATCTTATGGAAGCGATTGTGACTCATATCTCAAATTCAAAAGCATTCGCAGAAATGCTTTTGAATTTTGAAAGCAAATCACATTTAACATTTAATTTTCAAAACATTCACCAGCAAAAAAGTAACAAAATTCAATTTGAAATGTCAAATTCGAAAATTCAAAAGCATTCGCAGAAATGCTTTTTCATTTCAAAGTCATGGCTGCACTATTTGACTCAAAAATAAAAATCAAAAGCAATTTTCCAAAATGCAATTTCATTTTCTTCTTCAAGACTGCTCATTCTGTGACTTAATTAAAAAGCAAAAGCAAAATCTTATTTAACATTTAATTTTCAAAACATTCACCAGCAAAAAGGTAACAAAATTCAATTTGAAATGTCAAATTCGAAAATTCAAAAGCATTCGCAGAAATGCTTTTTCATTTCAAAGTCATGGCTGCACTATTTGACTCAAAATAAAAATCAAAAGCAATTTTCAAAATGCAATTCATTTCTTCTTCAAGACTGCTCATTCTGTGACTTAATTAAAAAGAAAAAGCAAACTCAGAAATGCTTTTTCGTTATCGTGCTAGCTCTGCAAAAAGTGTCTCATAATTCAATCTGAGATCGCAATCTGAAGTGGCGCAGGATAGTGACTTCACGGACCCACACATTCTTCTGGGTTGGAGAACATGGCGCTTCCAGCCGTCGCCCAGGCTTTGCGGGTGTGAACCCATTGTCCGCTAACCAGGAAATAAAACATCGCGATCGCTTCGCGTCTGTATTTCATTCATTTAAAGCTGTCGTTTGCAACATCACGATACAATATACTGGTCTGGACATTACTCACATTAATGAATCGCCGTTTCCACTGATATCCTCCACAGACACGAGCGGGTTGACATGTTATAGTCACACGATATAAGTCTATAGGCTGCAATACTGACGTTAGTCCGCGCCTCTGATGATTCGCGTTCCCAACACCTGTGCGCACCTGTGCATCCAAATCGCTTTAAAATTTAGAGTTCACAGTCATGTCACATGTTTATGAATGAGTTTAAATGAACTGTAAAGAATATCGTTGTGTTGAGCGAAATTAAAGTGTGTAGCATTTGGTGTAAAACATGATCGATGATAGTATCACAAGTTAATGTGAGCGCATCACATGTTCCCACAGGGAGCTGCTCCACACTACACGCCAACACTTCTGACTGTATGTGTAACTCACAGGCTGTGGGGAGCACAGACAGCTCACACATCCACTTGATATGGAATTAATAATGATATATGATAAAGACTGATGACAGGAACATTTCGTAAACGATTTACTGACATTTACAGTTTTGTAAACAGGCAAGACACACTGCGGTCAAGAAACCTACGTTGCCCACTCCGTTGTCATCGCAGTTCAATGTAAGAGGCCTTGGCTACATAAAATGTGTAATAAATCCCACATAGTTTTAAATTAACTAGTCGGTAAATGTTTGCGTGAGGCTGTGATTTTGATGCAGATCTCAGAGAGGCATATAATGACGAAGTATCGATTACGGTTCAAAACACGGCGAGCGTCAGCAAATCTTTTAGACTCAGACAACTTTCTTGATCCCACATGGGGCAATTGGTTTGAGCAGCCCAGCACAACAACATGTGAAAACAACACATACAATAAACACGTAGAATAAAAAATACAAATATGCTAGGAGTGAATACAGTGGAATCAGGAATCAATAAATAGAAAAAGTGGCAAGGTCAATAAATATAATAAATATCGGCTCATAAAATGTCAATAAAGGCTACATGTTTCTATGGTCAGTCTTATGTTTGTAACATCACTAACATAGTGTAAAGTTGGTCTGAGAACTTTATACACAGGCTAACGTTACATACAGCCGTAAGTGAAACACACAGTCTGAGCTGTTTCCACCCAGCTCTCACACTGCTGTGGCAAATTGTGATGCGCTCAGATTAACTTGTGATTCAACATCTGTCTCAGTTAAATCATAAATATAGAAGGCTACACACTTTTATCTATCTCCTTATGAAAATATTTTACACAATTCACTAATACTCATTAATACAAATTAGACATGACAGGTAACTTGTTTTTAGCGAGGACAGTAAGACGCACGAGTGTAGTAGGCAAAACTAAACCAATCGGGGCAAGAGAATAATAATAGCAGGCCGAGTGTCCTCGTATAGGTGACAGTCATATCTAATTTGTATGAATAAGTGAATTGTGCATGAGGTTGTGAGAGGAGAGATAGAAGTGTGTAACACATAAAACAAGGATTATCAAGCTGGAGTCGACCCCGGCTCGCTGGGACAACAGCTTAGTTCACAGGTCGCTTGCTCTATCCACTAAGCCACCGAGGCCCTTTCACTGTGTAATGTTAGGTAGGCTATCTTTACGTTACGGAGTGGGGTAGGTGTCTCTGTTAATGCCTGTTTACAAAACTGTAAATGTCAGTAAATCGTTTACGAATGTTCCTGTCATCAGTCTTTATCATATCATTATTAATTCCATATCAAGTGGATGTGTGAGCTGTCTGTGCTTCCCACAGCCTGTGAGTTACACATACAGTCAGAAGTGTTGGCGTGTAGTGTGGAGCAGCTCCCTGTGGGAACATGTGATGCGCTCAGATTAATTTATGATACTATCATCGATCGTGTTTTACACCAAATGCTACACACTTTAATTTCGCTCAACACAACGATATTCTTTACAGTACATTTAAACTCATTCATAAACATGTGACATGACTGTGAACTCTAATTTTAAAGCGATTTGGATGCACAGGTGCGCACAGGTGTAGGGAACGCGAATCATCAGAGGCGCGGACTAACGTCAGTATTGTAGCCTATAGACTTATATCGTGTGACTATAACATGTCAACCCGCTCGTGTCTGTGGAGGATATCAGTGGAAACGGCGATTAATTGTGAGTAATGTCCAGACCAGTATATTGTATCATGATGTTGCAAACGACAGCTTTAAATGAATGAAATACAGACGCGAAGCGATCGCGATGTTTATTTCCTGGTTAGCGGACAATGGGTTCACACCCGCAAAGCCTGGGCGACGGCTGGAAGCGCCATGTTCTCCAACCCAGAAGAATGTGTGGGTCCGTGACGTCACTATCCTGCGCCACTTCAGATTGCGATCTCAGATTGAATTATGAGACACTTTTTGCAGAGCTAGCACGATAACGAAAAAGCATTTCTGAGTTTGCTTTTTCTTTTTAATTAAGTCACAGAATGAGCAGTCTTGAAGAAGAAAATGAAATTGCATTTTGGAAAATTGCTTTTGATTTTTATTTTTGAGTCAAATAGTGCAGCCATGACTTTGAAATGAAAAAGCATTTCTGCGAATGCTTTTGAATTTTCGAATTTGACATTTCAAATTGAATTTTGTTACGTTTTTTGCTGGTGAATGTTTTGAAAATTAAATGTTAAATGTGATTTGCTTTTGCTTTTTAATTAAGTCACAGAATGAGCAGTCTTGAAGAAGAAAATGAAATTGCATTTTGGAAAATTGCTTTTGATTTTTATTTATGAGTCAAATAGTGCAGCCATGACTTTGAAATTCAAAAGCATTTCTGCAAATGCTTTTGAATTTGAGATATGAGTCACAATCGCTTCCATAAAATCTTGGAAGGAGGCATACGTTTTGCCCATTCTTAAAGGGGGGATCCCTCTGACCTGAACAACTATTTCAAAACTCTCAGTAGTTGCTAAAATCATGGAATCCCTGGTGAATGACCAACAAAAGGAGTTTTTATTAGAAAGCGGTCAGCTTAGCTCTGTTCTGTCTGGTTTTAGATCAGGTCACAGCACTATAACTGCTGCCTCTTAGGTGCTGAATGACATAATTCAGGGTCTTGATAATAATAAACACTACGCAGCAGTTTATTGATTTATCTAAGGCGTTTGACACTGTGGACCACACCATCTTAATCAACAGGCTCCATAATATTGGCTTGAGTGTCAACTCTGTTAGTTGGTTTGCAAATTATCTTTCTGACAGGTCACAGACAGTCCTGGCCGATGGTCAGAGGTCATCTTCCAAGTCAATTACCTGGGGCGTGCCCCAAGGGTCTATTCTGGGGCCTATCTTGTTCACAATTTATATAAACAATATTGGCACAGATATACAAAATTCTGATTCATCTAAGTTTCATCTGTATGCAGATGACACAATTGTTTATTCTTGTGCTTCCTCTCTGTCTTGCGCTTTTCAGCACCTCCAAAAATTGTTTAGCTCTATTCAGGCTGATTTTAAAAATCTTAAACTGGTTTTAAATGCTACGAAGACAAAAGTCATGCTCTAGATCACACTCCCAGCCTCCTGTTCCTCACATTTTCACCACTGATGGAAAGTGCATAGAACAGGTGGCTTCCTATAAATATCTTGGAGTCTGGCTTGATTCTAAACTTACTTTTTCTATTTCCATTTGGATAATCTTGCCAAAAAACTCAGGTTAAAATTAGGATTTTATTTTAGAAACAAGCATTGTTTTAATCTCACTGCCAAGAAGAGACTACTGCAGACTATTGCAGATGGCTCCACTAGCATATTTTTATCTACAAAGCCATCTTAGGGCTATTTGAACCACCTCCTCAATCGCTCTACTAGTGGGTACAGCCTGCGCTCTCAGGACTTTTTGTTGTTCTTGGTCCCTCGCACCTTCACTGAATTTGGGAAGACCACTTTTAGTTACTATGCCCCTTGGTCCTGGAATCAGCTCCAGAAAACGCTAAAATTGGTTTACCTTGTTTCTTTGGGTGATTTTAAATGCTTGTTACAGTCTGTAAAAACTGGACTCTGTAGCTGCTTTTTTTGAGTTTGATGTGTACTGTATGTACTTCATCTATGTATTGTTGTGTTTATGTTTTATGTTGTTGTTTTGTTGTAACTTTTGGTTTGCTGCCTTCTTGGCCAGGGTTCCCTTGTAAAAGAGATGTAAATCTCAATGGGACTCACCTGGTTAAATAAAGGATAAATAAAAATAAGTAATTTGACGCGTTCAGGTGTTAATGATGTGTACATGTACCGTGTGTGTGCGAGATTCACACACACACGCAGGTGTAGTGTACATGTATGTGTGGCATTTGTAACGCGCAGTGCACGCATCCTGAAAAGACGTGTGAGCACGTCATGTGAGTGGAACGAACAATGCCTGCGCATCATGTAGCGAGCGTGCATGTCACACTTGTGTCTCCATAGTACCCCATGTAAAATGTAGGCGCACGCTCACGCAGTTTGATTAAATCTGATGTGTCCTAAGTAGGCGCAAGTGACGCGTTGTAGTGCTGTTTTAGTGGTTATTAGTTAAGAAATGTTCTAATTCAATTGTGGCTTTAACTTTATATTTGCTTCCTTGTTGCACTTTATATTACTGTAGATCAATATGTGAGTCAGTAGCTAGTGGAAGAGTCTGTATAAGGCTGAACGAGTAATCAAATTCAAATTGTTAACAGAACACAAAAGCTGCAATTTTTTTAATGCCACATGATCTAACCAACCAGAGGGCTATTAAAACCTGACCCTTTGTGCTTCACATTCACACACACTAGGGTTATGCGATATATCATGCAGCGCCAACACTGCACTGTGCGCATGCGTGATAGTCGCTCTGCAGGACATGCAATGTGCAGTCTTGATACAACGTTTTTGTGCTTCATATCAAAAGAAACTCATATGACTCTTATTTGCCACAAAAAATGTTACCGGCCAGACTTCCCCGTTTAAGACAGGTTACATGTGTATGTGATGTAGTCTGATGGTGTGTTTGATGGCAAGTAAGACTCTCCTGCATTTAAAGAGAAATATTATAATCAGGCCAGCAAGTGACATGGACACAGTAAAGCACATGCCTTTCCAAAGTAGGCAGTAGAAAGTGTCTACATAAGCTCAGGTTCCAGCATTACGACTGTAAAAAGGGTCATGTTTTGTGTTCACGAGTTGCCGGACTGTAAAAGTTACCAGTCATGAGCCAGGCTAAAGGTAATTAAGGCTCTGTCAATACCTATCCATTTTTGTAAATGGATATTTTTCTCCTCTGTTTTAACAAAAAAAAATTCTGTCCACATGACCTTGTTTAACAAATATTTCTGCTACACTAGAATGCTAAAATGACTCCAAAAGCTCATGTGCAATGTTCACACAGGCAATGTTGTTGCTGCAGCGTTGCGTCAGAGGTTCATGCTGCTCTAACTACTGTGCTTCCACAACTTCACATATTTATGGAGCCGTACAAACCACTGCATTATCTACAACATGGTCCTGCAATTATTTCACAATATGAAGCCTGGTGTTCACAAATGGAGGGACCCTCGCCACACAAAGGTTACCAGGGGACTTTAATTTTAAAACGGAAACAAAGTGTTAATTTAAAAATAAATATTTCTATTCATTTCATGTTTGTGACAGATATAATCATGGAATCTGTAGTGAAAGGTGGTACAATGTCAATATAACTATCAAAAGACCATTTTCACTGTCACTGCACATGTCAAAAAATATCTCATCACCACTGATTCCCGTTCAATTTACGGATGAAGAGGCTCTCTGAAACATATGAGTGATGCTCTAGATACTCGAAAGTTTCCCTCCACTCCTCATTAACAACAGTGCCATTCTGCAAAGTGTCCCGCCATCTGATGGTTCAACCGGTCCTGATCCAAAACCATCAGTTCTAGTGGACTTTAAACTCTAGATGGTGAGGTGACGCAAAAACACTGGGTGCAGCAGATGTCTCCATTTATCTGTGCAGTGGTGAGTTTAAGGGCTCTAGTTTCCCAGTGCGGTGCAGGGTGGCGAAACCCCGCACAGAGCTGGTTTCAGGCATCGCAACCCGAGCTGGGCTCAGTTTGGTAGTTTGGCAGACTGAGGTGCGCTGAGATGGGTGTGGGCGACGCAGCAAGGGGAGGTGTCAACAGATCCAGCTTGGCGCAGTGACAGTTTCGTTCCAAAAGGCTTCGCCAAAGGTGTGCTAAAAGCTCACCAGCTGAAATCAGGTCTACTGTCAGCACAGGCGGAACGCAGCCGGTGTAAGTGGAAGTTTGGCTGACAGGCGAATAGTGCGCACATGTCACCAAAACCTCTCAGGCAGGTTTCCAGAATGTCAGGCTCATTAACAATGCAATAAATACCCACAGAAACCACTATTCAATGAAACTATCTGCAATCAGCACATAAATGTATCTCTATATCGACTGTCCCATCACATATGATGTCAGATCAAAGGGGACTGGCACTGTTTGGCACATTTGGCACGCGTAATGGAAACCCAACCTGATTTGATTAACACAGCTGCAAACTAATGAGTTCACATCCCTCTCAGCCAACCACAAACAGCCACAGCATTAGAAAAGTCAAAAGAAAAGAAACAGAGTGAAACTGCAAGAGAGAAAGAGAGAGCCCGAGCACGAGAGAAACGCAACATTGATTTACAATTGTGGTGACCTCCTCCCAGGCTACCTTTGCATCATCAGTCCGGGGAGGTCTGCTCGCAGTTCTGTGTATTCGGACACTGCGAGCTTGGACCTCCCGGACCAAAACATCAGTTGCCATAGTCATCTGGTGAATTCCTGTTATTTTTCTTAACTTTTTAAATGCCAAGCTTTGATGCTTACGGTACTAGCATGTGACGCTAACAGCCAAAATGGGCTTAAGTTCAATCCACATGCTTACAGATTTTATTTCTGTAAGGCTAGTATAGAATGTGGTCAAGCGAGAGGGCAGACAGCTGTTGGTGATCGGAGCAGAGAACAAATTAATTGTAAATCTGTCAAGTGGTAATATATGTACAGTATAAGTTTGAGTTTGTCATTGGACAAATGCTGACCATGTAAAGTTCCTGTGTCTTGCTTCCCAGCTGCTGAGTAAAGTAAGGGGGTGTTAACCCCAGAGAGAGCATCAGCATCCTGACCGGGGTCTGGAAGTTGATGCAAGAACATGTTAACAACATGTTTACAGCAATATATCAAAAATATTTTTAACGTGGTAGAGCCATAGTCAGTGAGCACTTCAGTTTGTGTGATTTGTTACTGTAACTGACTGAAGATCAATAAGATTCATATGTATTTTTCGAAAACAATAATATTAATAAAAAGAAGACAGAAGATAAAGGAAGATATGGAGCTTTAAAAAAGTTGCATACTAAATCGGATTTGTAATATTGGTCGAAAGAATTAGAATTGAATTATTTCCAACAGTGTTCAGCCCAAGATCTGGCCACACAATATCAGTCCAATTACAGCAACAGACATGAGGTGACTGGTGTTAAATAAAATTAAATAAAGTCTATCTATCTATCGATCTATCGATCTATCGATCTACGTATCTGACCTGTACCCTTTTTGTCTAAGCAGAGGAGGATTTGGTCAGTGGGTGTGACGGTGAAGGAGGGGTGTGGTCAAAACCGAGGAGCAGAGAATTATTGCTGACTGCATACACCTCTGAGGTGTGAGAGGAGCAGGGCCGTGCCTGACCAATTTGGCACCCTAGGCAAGATATTTGCTGGCACCCCCACAGTTCGGTTCAAACCTCGGTTTTCAAAAACTACTAAATAAACATTTCAAAAACTTCCTGAAAAAATGTCTGGATTTTATTAATTATTAAACAAATGTTGCATTGCAATAAAGAACATGAACTAGCAGCCAGTACAGTCCTCTCTCATCTAGCTAACATTTAGCCGTGATCCATTAAAAAGAAAGCTAGCTGGACATCGGTTCTGAAGCCTCTTTGGTCACAGAGCTCCCTCCATCTCTTGAACGCCTGACTGAGGTTTACTTTTGTTTTTCCTCTTCTTTTATCACTCTCCTTTTTGTGCATCCTTGCCTCCTCAGACAGATTAGCTTGTTTTCTTTTGGGAGGCCATTTTTCACGTATCTCCAAACTTTGTCCATCTGCCATTGTGCTCCTGACTCAACTATCTCATGCCCCGGCCAGTTCCTCATAAGGACCAGCTCCAGTCCCTGATTGGCTGACCGACCAGTTTGGCAACACATGACGCATTTCCTGCCTTAAAGCAGATTTTTTTTCTGCGAAAATTAGTCCCCGGTGGCAGATGCTTATTGCAAAGATTGCAAAGCCATTAAGTAACTTATGTAAATGCTGATTTGCTGTCTGATTTTACTGTGTATACTACCCTGTGCAACCCACATTATTTTCATAATGATATATATAGGCAAAAATGCTGTCTGCTGTTTCTTTAATCTTCAGTGGGTGGATCTAAAGTTTGCTTTCACCCACAAGCAGCTTATCCTCTCATCCATCGATCTGATCTGATCAGATCAGCTCTGACCAGATAAGGTCAACTGATTAGTTATCCACCCCATGACTCAAAAGTTCACAAATTGCTGTTAGGCTTGAAAGTGAAAGTAGATTGTAATTCTGTGGGAAACACTTATCAGCATGAAATTCCTGCCTTGAACAGGCAGTGTAAAAGGCGCCATAGTGAAAGACCATCATTTTTTGCCTTCAGACATATATCAACCAATAAAAGCACAGAGCTCTTTGGTGCTCAACTGTAAACATGTAAACAAGTAAAAGAGGAAAAAAGTTTTATTCTATTTCAGTGAACCTCACTTCACCATCCCCCTCTCCACACTATGCTGCTACCCATAAACTCAGCCTCTGTCTCTCAAAGTGAAAGGAAAAAGAAAGGCTTTCTAATGAAAATGAATGTTTCCAGCTTCTCTTTCCTTCATAAAGGTAAGGTTGCGTCAGAGTCGGACCCTATCTGGCATCTCCCTCTCTATCACCTATGTACTTCAAGGACTGCCATGTACTCTGCTATGACTCACAGCCACACGGCTTTGACCCATGGCAACAATTTCTGACTCTATGATTGCCTGATCTGAAAGACAAGGAGGAGGAGGAGGTCACAGTGATAGATGATAAGAAAGAAGCACAAACAAGGATGGAGGCGTGTGGATCTGTGTGCAAAAATGTGTGTTTAAGTGTGTTCTCCCCTGCTGAGTGTGTGTATTCAGACAAATGTGAATGAGGGTCACCAGCTCTTCTGTTTATGCAGAACAAGTAGTTCTGGTGGGGTTGAAGCTGTACTAAACAAAAGCATTAGTTAAGGGTCATACCAATATAATGCCGATGCATCAAGCCTCCTTCAGAAGTTGCGGGGTTAGAGGGCCCATACACTGGCCACATATGATTTGAATGCAATCCACTACAGTGAAAACTGTGATCAATGAAGTTTTCCAGACATCAAAGTGGGATACAAAAAGACATCTCCCACAAACTTCACTTGATGAAACAGTGAAAGGAAGACAAACTCATTTTATGATCTGAGCTAATAAGAATAAAGCAGTCCATTCTTTCACCACTCCATTGCCCTTTCACCACACCTCCCATTGGCCTCTTTGTTTTTGTTCCCAGAACCTCATCCATAAACATCAGAACATGTTCTCAACATGCTGCTCATAACTCAGTTGCATCAGTAACATGAATGCATTCATTGACATCAGTGTTCAAAGTGAGACGCTGGTAGAGAACGCACGCAGCAGTAAACAGGAACGTTCTGCTTGTTACAGGACAAAAAATGGTTCTCCCGTGGCTCTTTCTGCTTGTTTGTAGAGTTTTATTATTCAAACAGCATGCACTAAACATAATAGTGAGTATAACTGAGGTGTATCATTAAATAATATGAGGTCTTGGAGGGGAAGGCATGTTACTACTAAACAGGAACTTTGCAAATGCTTATAGGCAGAGGAGGAATAAGGTAGAATAAGGTAATAGCCCCTAGGCTATTCTTTCTGTGGGCCCCCCTTATGCATCATGCTCTGCCAGAAAAAAAGTAATTTTGCAAGTACACTAGCATTACTGTAACAGCCTTCAATTGTAACAAAAATACTACAGAAAGGTATTCAACCAGATTTTAGCTAAACCAAGTGACAACATCTGCAGCAGCACAGACTGTAATATTCTCAGAGAATATCTGGTAACCTACACATTCACTGCCTTATGATGCCACCTAGTGTCTATCCTGTATAGCAATTGTGATTGGTCGATACAACGCACTACGGGGCGTGTCTGCAGGCACAGAGTCAGTTGAGTGAAGTTCGCCTTCCTGTTAGCATGTATGTCGCAGTCTGGAATAAACAAGCACCTGTTATAACACGTCGTTGTCCTGCATTTGCTTGTACATATTGTGCAACACAAGACATGGTGTCAGAGTAACTCGAACCTGCGTTGAGAAGACAACAAAAGGAATATAGCTGGAAACATGGACATCGCTGGAGTTCCTTCACCCCGCATGGACTGGGATGCGAGCAACCTGCCCGAAGCATGGCGTAAATTCAAGTTGCACGTGGAATTAATGTTCTCTGGTCCTTTCAAGAAGAAAAGTGAGGAGGAAAAGTGCAGTTACTTACTTCTCTGGATAGGAGATAAAGGCAGAGATGTCTACAACACATGGACGCTCACTGAAGATGAATGTAAGCTATTGGAAACTTACTATGATCGCTTCCAAGCATACGTAGAGCCCAAAAGTCAATGTGATTTTCGCTAGATACCGCTTTCATGAAAAGGTACAGGGAGCTACTGAGCCTTTTGAGCAATTTGTGACCGAGCTGAGACTACTCGTTAAGGACTGTGGCTATACTAATAGCGAAGAAATGGTCCGAGACCGCGTGGTGTTTGGAATAAATTCGCCCAAAATACGAGAGAAGCTACTGAATGTCGGATCAGACTTGACACTGGATAAGGCGATAGACATTGCCAGAAGCCATGATATGGCACAAGCACAGCTCAGACGTTTTGCCAGCAGCAGCACGAGCCCGCGCGAGCAGTCTGTGCACGCAGTGTGTCGGCATACATCAAAGGGCGCCGCCTGGAAAGCACGCCAAGATTGGGCAAAAGGTAAACAGTCGCAATCCCACAAGAATCCTCAAGAGGGAGACAAAGGACGCTCCAAAACATGTGGATACTGTGGAAACAAGGCTCATGGAGAGAGAGACACTTGCCCTGCAAAAAGAAAACAGTGCAAGATATGCAATAAATGGAACCATTTTGCAAAAGTGTGTCGTTCCAAAACCAGCAAAGTGCACACAGTAGGTGAAATGGAACAGAACCAAGATCCAGACAGTGATGCTTTTTTATCGACGTAGTGACACAAAGAAACAACATAAAAAATACAGAGCAAGCCTATGCAAATCTACAAGTTGGCCCAAACAAGACCATAGTTCGCTTCAAGCTGGATACAGGTGCAGACACAAATGTCATAACCCCAGATGTATTCAGATCTCTAGGAGTACAGGATGTACTGGAGCCTTCATTACGCCCACTCTACGGCTATGGAGGTGAGCAACTCAATGTCAAGGGCAAATGCAACATTAACTGCCAATACAAAGACATCAAGCTAATGTTAAAAGTGCATATTGTTGACACACGTGCACCACCAGTGCTAGGCTTAAAAGCATGTTTGGACTTTGGACTGATCAAGCTCATACTGTCAGTGTCTGACACACCGGAGGTGTCAGTTCTAGATGAGTTCAAGGATGTCTTCACAGGAATAGGACAGTTCCCTGGTGAATGCACCATCCACCTAGACCCCAACGCAATACCTGTGGTCCACCCACCGAGACGGGTTCCCATCGCACTACGTGACCGCCTCAAGCTGGAGCTACAAAACATGGAGAGGCAGCAAGTCATTGTCAAAGTAACAGAGCGGACCGAATGGGTCAATTCTATGGTGGCAGCAGAAAAACCTCGCACAGGCAAGCTGAGATTATGTCTCGATCCCAAGGATCTCAACAAGGCAATCAAACGGCCTCACTATCCCTTGCCCACTCTCGACAACATCACAGCTAAGCTGGCAGGAGCCTGCAATTTCAGCGTCATGGATGCCAGGTCAGGATACTGGGCCATCAAGCTCACAGAAGAGTCATCTAAACTGACTACTTTCAACACCGTGTTCGGGCGATACAGGTTCCTCCGCCTAACCTTTGGAATCATATCAGCCCAAGACAAGTTCCAACGGAGAGTCGACGAGACCTACGAGGGTCGACAGGGAGTCACTGCCATAGTGGACGATGTCCTCATTTATGCAAAAACTAAAGAGGAGCACGACAAGAACCTCCGTGCAATGTTACAGCGCTCCAGAGAGCGAGGAGTGAAGCTCAATCCCGAGAAAAGCACCATCTGTGCCACAGAAGTCAGCTACTTTGGGCATATCATCACCAAGGATGGAATCAAGCCTGACCCAGCTAAAGTCAGAGTTGTGAGAGATATGGAACCACCTAAAGACAAAGGTGAGCTCGAAACAATTCTTGGCACGATCAACTATCTGTCAAAGTTTGCCCCTATGTTGTCTGAAATCAATGCCCCCCTGCGTCAACTGATGAAGAGCTCAAGTGAATTTGTATGGGACTCCCAGCATGATGCAGCATTTGAGAAAATGAAGGAGCTGATCACACATGAGCCGGGACCAGTACTCACCTATTATGACCCCAGCAAGGAGCTCAGACTCCAGGTCGATGCCTCAAAACACGGACTGGGTGCTGTCTTACTGCAAGAGGGGAAGCCCATCAGCTATGCGTCCAAATCACTCAGTGACAGTGAGGTGAACTACGCCCAGATTGAGAAAGAGCTATATGCCATCTTGTTTGGATGCAAGCGGTTCCATCAGTACGTCTATGGCCGCCACACCATTGTGGAAAGCAACCACAAGCCCTTAGAGTCCATAATGAAGAAACCGCTTGCAGCAGCGCCCCCGAGACTGCAGAGGATGATTCTCCAGCTGCAGAGATATGACTTCACCATCATCCACAAACCAGGCAAGGACATTCCTGTCGCAGACACCCTCTCCAGGAAGTCACTGTCTGACCACGATGACAGTCTCAAGGAAGGTATGGACATGCAGGTGCACACAGTGTACAGCAACTTACCTGTTAGCGACACAAAACTACAAGAAATCAGAGCAGAGACTGAGAAAGATGCACAACTTGTGCTGCTCAAGAGGACGATCAAGTCAGGCTGGCCTGAGGAGAGGAAAATATGCCCTCAGAGCATAGCAGAGTACTGGAATCACAGGACTGAACTGTCTGTGATGAACGACATCATATTCAAGGGGGAAAAAAATCATCATCCCTACCTCACTGCTCACAGAACTGTTATCCCGAATACATGCAGGTCACATGGGCATGGAAAAGTGCAAGCTGAGAGCCCGTGACATCTTATTCTGGCCAGGGATGAACAAGCAGATAGAGGAGATGGTTGGAAAATGCCCCACTTGTCTCACATACAGACCTTCTAACACCAAAGAGCCCATGATGTGTCATCAGATTCCAGATAGACCATGGCAAGCAGTGGCTACGGATCTGTTCACTTGGAACGACAACTACATGGTCACAGTAGATTATTACAGTCGGTACTTCGAGCTGGACAAGCTACACAGCACAACGGCTTCCGCCGTGATCCGCAAGCTGAAAGCAGCCTTTTCGAGGCACGGCGTGCCTCAGACCGTGTTTTCAGATGGAGGCCCGCAGTATAGCTGCAAGGAATTTGAAACATTTGCCAAAGATTGGGAATTCACACATGTCACCAGCAGCCCACACTACCCCCGCAGCAATGGCCTTGCTGAGAAAGCCGTACACATTGCCAAGTCACTCATGGAGAAAGCCAGAGCAGACAAAAGAGACCCCTACCTCAGCCTCCTAGAGTACCGTAACACACCCGTGGACAACTTCAGATCACCAGCCCAGCTTTTAATGAGCCGTCGCCTGCGCTCAATCCTACCCAACACACCCCAACAGCTGCAACCAGAGGTAGTCAACCACGGAGATGTCTACGCCAGGAGAATTCAGCAACAGCAGCATCAGAAGAAGTACTACGACCGAGCAGCCCGCCTGATGACTTCACTGCAGCCAGGGCAAAGCATCCGACTCCAGGAGCAAGGCCACTGGAAATCAGCAGTCATCATCAAGCCAGCTGACACAGACCGGTCCTACCACGTACGTACCACAGAGGGACGGGAGTACCGACGGAACAGACTCCACCTTCTAGACACCAACGAGGTACACAGTGATAAGGTGAGCTCAGATGAACACCACACCACACCACCTACCCCACAGGCAACAGATGACACCACACCTCCTACTATGACTGATATTGCACCTCCCAATGTGGGATATATCAGTCAAGATATGGACGTACTGTCAAACCTAGAAGAGTCATGGACGTATAGGTTGTCACACAAGGACTGAGTTCGTTGATATTCAGGCACGATGGGGAAAAGCCTGCAAAATGTCACTTGAATGTGCACTATACTGAGTTGAAATGCCATTTTTTTTTAATGAATACTACACCGTGTTATTGATTGTTATGGTTGGCTATACTTGACAGTATTGTGAAAAAAACAACAACATTGAAATATATTTTCCTGTGCACTAGTTACAGTATATTTTGAAATGGTTGAATGATGCTTTGGTACATGGCGTTATGTTGTTATGGTGCCTCATGTACTGTAATGTAAGTACTGCGCTATTTTTTTTTTAAGAAGGGGGATGTAATATTCTCAGAGAATATCTGGTAACCTACACATTCACTGCCTTATGATGCCACCTAGTGTCTATCCTGTATAGCAATTGTGATTGGTCGATACAACGCACTACGGGGCGTGTCTGCAGGCACAGAGTCAGTTGAGTGAAGTTCGCCTTCCTGTTAGCATGTATGTCGCAGTCTGGAATAAACAAGCACCTGTTATAACACGTCGTCGTCCTGCATTTGCTTGTACATATTGTGCAACACAAGACACAGACCACCATGTTTCTCCAAAGCATAACACACTCTTACAAATCAAGCAGCTGGGCAAAAACAAATTCAACAAAAAAAAACAAAAACAGTAACACAGCAGCACCAGCAGCAAATATAAGGATAATGATGGTAGCAATGCAATAGCACTGCAGCCCAATAAACACACTTGAGCTTTACAGGGCTCTCTTTCTTGTTTTCCTGGCTGAGATGTCTTTGATGAGGCTGGTAAAATCCAATTTTCTGAGAACATCACTCTCAATGGCCATCAGAGACAGGTGATTCAGTCTGTTTTGGCCCACTGTAGATCTCAGTTTATTTTTCACAAGTCCAAATTTTGAGAATGAGCGCTCCCCAGTGGCACTGGTTACAGGTTAAATCAAATAGTGTCTCAGTGCTGTGTCAACACTTGGAAACAGTGACTGTAGACTCCTTCCTCTTACAAGATTCAGCAGTGACCTTGCTGAGGTGTCCTTCTGTTCCTTAATTAATTCTCTGAATTGTCCAATTTCATCCACAAAATCTTCCTCTAGATCACCTGAATATTTCCCCTGGAGATCAGCTGCTCCTGAACGGATATCTTGTATGGAGATGGATGGAATGTTGTTCAAAAATCCAAATGTGTGCTGAACATGTTTGTAGGAGTGATACCTCCGATCCATTTCCACTAGGAGATGATCTATGGCAGCAATAAATTCTGTAGCTCTTGTCAACCTGTCATGGCCTGACTGCTCACAGTCCGGTTCAGCTGACTCATCTGCTTGTTTTTTCCTTCTTCTGTGTCTGTGTGTGTCCACTGTATATTGTTGGGACACTGTCGGAGAAATGTTTTTTTGCATCGCTCTCAAAGTTGTCAGAATTATCCTGTAGGTTGGCCACATAACCCCTCAATAAGCTGATCAGTTTGACAGCATTACATAAATCCAGTTCAACAGTTAGTAGTGCAGTACTGGTCCTATGAAAACGTTGTAGTATGTTGTTCCACATGTTGCGCAGGAAGGCATTCTCTAATTTTTCCATCTTATAGTACAATAAACTTATAGTATCGCACTGTGATGTCTGCTCAGGTTAATGTTAACTGATCAACAGGTTAGCCTTGCTAACATTAGCTAACGTTAGCAAGTTACTTAGCCATGGGCTCACCTACCGGCCCCACTTTCAGTTGGCTAAACATAGTAGTGGACGAGTCACTGTTTAAAGCGCTGTTTTTCATGTGGTCTACAGAGTTATCTGCCATTGAAGAAGACGATGTTAACTACGAGCTAACGTCGCTACTCCACTGCAACTTGCCAACACCATCCAGCAGCTCAGGTCAAAGCAACACAGCTAGGACCTGAATGATGCCCTGCTGCAGAAGCTGGAGACTGACACCAGTGTGTTTCTTCATGGGGAGTTATAGTTTTGCACATTCAATGCACACTTGTCACTTTCACCATTAGCTTGTTTTTTGTATTCAAATAAAAAAATTCTAAAGTGACATGTCTGCTTCTGTATGTTTTCACTTAATGATGTGCAATTTAACTGTGTAATAAGTTCAAGTAAAGCTAGTAAGAACAAGTCAAGAACTCAACAGGTTACCCATTTATGAAGATGCTTTTCATAGATGTCTTCAGTCACTGTGTTTATAAAGAAATGAGAACATGACAGTCATAATCATTTCTATGAATTTATTGAACTGAAGGACGATATTGGTGACATGAAGTAGTCCAGCAAACACAGGTAAAAGTAATCAGGTAAGCAGCAACAAAACTGCAAAAACAATGGAGAGTAGCAGCTAAAACATGTGCAGCATACACAACCAAAACTAAATATAACAAACATTTGAATGGCAGGTTTTTAGGAGGCACATCCACTGTCCTTTCCATCTCCCAAAAGCCATTTCCACAACCGACCGTGCACTGCTTAATCTGTAGTTATAGGTGTGTTGTTCAGGGTTCAATCTGCCAGTGTCCGCAAAGGACTTCATGAGCCAGCTGTGCATGGGGTAGGACAAAAAGTATAGTTAAATAAGCATGTTGAGTGGAGAGTGATCAATACTAAAATCAATATCCATCTTGCTATTTAACCCTTATGCCTCATTTAATAAAGTTTTGCTTGTATTGAAAAATAAATGTGTATGCGCATGAGTGTCTGCACATAAATGTGTGTGTGTGCAGATACACACAGGCCTATAGCTTCATCATTTACTCTCAGCTCAGAGTCAAACCTGCATGTCACTCTGTTCCAACCCTGCTGTTAGCGGCTTACATCAAAAATTTCTTGATGTAGGCTGTTTGGTCTAAAGAATGATTTACAGGAGTGCAGAAATGGGACACAGCAACATAAGCTGGCAGCTCCACTCGGTCCGCTGTCATCTTTGCCTTTGGGGCATGCGCATTTGGAGTAATCGTGGTTCGATTACTTTCCCCTGTGACCTGCCTGTGACCTCAGTGATGTTTTTTCAACACTTTTCTACTCGTACCCACAAACTTGAATTCGTGGTTACAGTGAGGACTTCGTTGTCATAGAAATTAGAGTTGTACTCACAAGACTTTGCACTGCAGCTTTTAGATTCATACTCATAAAAACAATCCTAACCCAAACAATTTCACAGACTCACATATATGACAACAGAATTTTGTGTACAACAATTTTATTGACATTCAAATGTTTAACATTAGGAAAACGAATGATTAAAATTATGCACACATCTTTTTGAAAGTTGTCTTACACCATACAGAGGAAGGTACTGCACCACACTCACACACATACTGAGCAGATTAATACACAAGCTATTGATAGAGCAATTGTATCTCTATTGTCTGAACTAACATATGTTCAGTACACATCTGATCATTTCAAGAAGTTTCCACAACATACATTGACCATTGCAGAACAAAATGTTGTATTCTTAGTTGACTCAGGAGCCACACATTCTGTGATAAAAGCTTTAGAATTCACTAAAAAAACAAAATTAAGTGGAGATTATGTGTACTCTCTTGTTTCATCAGGTCAAACAATTAGAAAAAAACATTACTGTCCCACTCAAATGTGTGGATGAGTCAAATACCAGTTCCAAACTCCAAACATGCATTCTTGCCCCCTGGAGTCTATCCCATTAACGTGATGGGCAGAGACTTGATGTGCAAATTAGGCCTTTGTCTGATCTCAACCGCAGAAGGTGTCAAAGTTCACAGACTATCGGATCTAGAGCCAAATTTTACTTTGTTCACCACACCCCAGACTTACAGTATACATATCAATGGAAATTGCAACCATCAACTGCCTCTGAGATTGTGACTTTAGCTAGAAAAACATTTTCAACAGCTACAATAGATTTTATGACACCAGAGGATCTGCATTGCACCTCTCATGTGTCACCAGGACCCGATGAGCCATATGAGGAGATTTGATAAACTCACACTGACACACATTTATTGGACACACCAAAATGCGCTATATCAGTCTCTCTCACACCAGCTCAATGTGATGTGTATACCATAGACCATTCAGTCCCACACATCACACTTGCAAAACACACATCAGATAACTGGGAAGATTTGGGCCCATTTATAAAATCATGTCAGCGCGCAGCCGATTGGCAAGAAACATCTGATCGATCTATTTTATTTTCACCAACACTGCAGTGCTATTCTAAAACTTTAACATCTGTTGTGCACACCTACCTAAAAGCACTTCTAAATCTTTTTGTTGTTTGTCCGAAGAACAACCTACACAGCCCTACAGGAGGTCCCTAAGACACTGTGGGCTGTCCGTAAGTATGATGTTGGCCTCATCAAAGACTGTGAACCTGTTCTCATCACTCCAAAATCAGACTTTAGACCTTACAGGGCTCAATATCCACTTAAACAAGAAGCCATCGATGGCATAACACCAGTCATTGAGTCTCTTAAAGCAGCAGGAGTAATTGTTCCCTGTGATGACTCTCCAATGCGCATACCTTTGTTCCATTTTTCTCCCAAACTCAATTGCTGTTTGTAAATGCCTTGCTCATACTAACAACTCAGATTCTGTCTCTCTAGGAAATGCAAGAGCCGATGCCGCTGCAAAAAGAGCTGCACTCCAACCAACTATCCTTGATACCTTGTTTGTTTCAACTCCAGTCCCTATTCCCTGCTCCCTTACAGCAATACAGTCCTTTGCCACACCACAAGAAAAGACGTTGTGGAGACACTGCAGTGCCACACAGAAAGAAACAGTGTGGCGGGGACCCAATGACAAACCTTGCCTGCCCAAATATTTCTTTCCTCACTTTGCAAAATTAACACATGGATTGGACCATGTGTCAAAAGGGTGGGTGTTGGATGCCATAACTCCACACTGGTTCACCAAAGGGTTTTCAGTTTATGCGCAGAAGTTTTGTCAATCATGTATGGTTTGTGCAACAGATAACGCAGGTAAAACCAAAACAATCACACCACCACCAGACAGACCATTCGAACTTTTGAATACCAACTAAACTGAGCAGCAATAATGGCTCACACTTTGTCAGTTTCTGCAATAACCCAAATCGGTGATTTTCTTGCCATTTACCTCAAACAACATTGTGCATAGCACCCTGCCATTGGAGGTGCTGTCGAACGAGAAAATGACACTCTGAAATCAAAATTGGCTAAGTGTTGTGAGGAAACGGGACTGCCATGGACAAATGCTCTGTCTATTGTTCTAATGCATATGAGAATGAGAAAAGGTCCAGAGTGAACATGAGTCCCTTTTGAAATTCTTTTTGGCAGACCTCCATCCCTAGGAGTGGAGCCTGTAACCAGGCCACTCTCCTCCACTGGCCTATGTGAGGATGACATGTTACAATATTGCAACAACTTATCTTCCACTCTCAGATCTCTCAGCAGGTGAAATCATCCCTTCTATAACCAGCTTCCACATCGCTCCATGATTTCCAACCTGGCGACTGGGTGGTGATAAAGAACCTAAGAATGAAACACTGGCACTCCAAATGCTGGCGAGGTCCATTCCAGGTGTTCCTGACAACGCATACTGCTGTGAAGATCGCTGAGAGAGCAACGTGGGTTCACACCAGCCACTGCAGGAAGGTCCCTGAGCCAACAGAGGAACTCAGCTGTCAATGCGAGGACGGACAATGCAAGTATGGAAGACACGAGGAGGAACAAGCTCGTCAGAGGACAACACGAAAAATAACTCCGTGAATTCAACAGACACCAACTAGACGTGCAGGACTAACAACACAAAACCTTTTCCCACCAGACTACACCACGCACCACCTGATCCTGACCCTATCATGCGATACTGATAGAGACCTACACCTACAAACCTGCCAAGACTGTCACTCTAACAGAAGGACAAAGTGCAATATTCACCCGCACTGTTTATCCCGAAAGTTGACAATCGGGTCAAATTCACACATATTAACAATGTTAACAATGCCGATCAAAATTCAGCCTCATTTCACATTCCTGATCCCCATCATTACCCCAGCTCTTTTTTTTTGTTTTGCTTTTCTTTTCCAAGTGTGAAAACACACCCTAGGGCAGGGGTGGCCAACCAGTCAGAGACCAAGAGCCACAAAAATTACCGTGGTAGTACAAAGACCCACATCATACACGTGTGCTTACAAACGCACTCCCTCTCTCATACAAACACGAAATGACATAAAATCAAAATCCATAGATTTTCAATTTTCAAAGCCAGATTTATTTATCTCACACACAAATGAATAACCATGAATAGAGATACACACAAACACAGTCTCTCCCTCTCATACTGTCTTTCTCCATCCCCCCTCCACACCCACAGTCTCTCCCTCTCCCACTCTCTCCACACACATCCACACAGTCTCTCCCACTCTCATACTCTCTCCAGATTAGTGTTGTCACGGTACCAAAATTGGGACCCACGGTACGTTACCAGTGTCACGGTACTGAGTAGTATCGCAATACCACAGCAAAAATGAGGCAGATGTGCCTTTTGTCATTTATAACAAGATAAATCACTTTTCTATAATACATCAATGATATTTCAATGGAATAAATTACTTAATGACTTATTCATACTTCAAAAACAGCATTAATAAGTGATTAACATAGGGGGGATCAAAATAAAATAAATAAATGAAATAAGAATCAACCAGCCACCCTCCTCCCCTGACAAGTAAAGAACATTCCCTAAGTGCAGTGAGGTTTGTGGGCCGTTACCTTCCACAAAGTGGCACCATGTCATGTACCGTGGTGTTTAAGTAGCAGCCTACTGCGTTCTACCGTTGATACCAGTATACCGTGCAGCACTACTCCACACACACACAGTCTCTCCCTCTCTCGTAATCTCTCCACACATGCACACACACACAAACACACAAAGACACACATTTCTTCCCTGACATTTTTCGTTGTGCGCTATCGCCACCGTTTTGCAGCCCTGCATTCCTCCTGGACTCCACACTCTCTCACCTGCCTGTGCGCACTCCTCTCTCTCACTCACTCCACTTAAGCCTGTTACATTTCTTAAAGGGCCATATGCACTCATAACAATAAATAGATTTTTGTATAATGGAAGAGCCGCATGCCGATGGTTTTCATTAATGGATCGAAGAGCCGCACACTGATAGGCAAAGAGCCGCAGGTTGGCCACCCCTGCCCTAGGGGGTCGGAGCCAATACCTGCAGCAGACAAAAGAGTTCGAAAACAATGAGTAGGGGGCGCTGCTCCCTGCTGCAAACAGAAGGGTGTGAAACACACCATCAGAGGTGTTCCTCAGGTATAAATGCGTAGGCTTTCCCCATGCTTGGGGTCTTTCTTCATTCTGACCGCTCGTGTGTTGATTGACCTTTTCTTTGCAAAGAAAATAAAAACCTTGTCGGCCAGCAGAAGTCTCTATTTCAGTATTCACCAGCAGCAGAGAATTTCCACAACAGTTGCCACGCATGTTTCCTTCTCCTGCAGCTGCCATGGTTTTGGCCTTTTCTGTAATGTTGCTTTTCTCCTCCTCATATTTTAGTAGAATTAATCTCTGATCCTCACGAGAAACACTTTTTTACCCTTCACATACGGTACCCTGTGAGGACGCTCAATGAGGACGCTCAGTGACGCTCAGTGATGCTGCACTTCTCTCATGATTGTGATTGGTCTGCTGCGTGCGTGCTCTCGGCTCTTGATAAAGCAACCCTGAGTTGAGTTACCGAGTTGATATCCAGCGTTGTGATACCGATTATCCTGATTGCCATTGTTAGGGTTAGTAAACCCAGGATAGGCCTGGGTAACCCTGAAAGGTTGATCTCGCTCCGTGATACAGGCCCCTGCATTCATAGCATGTGAATGTGCTGTACATTGAATGTATGAAGAAATGTACAGCACATTTTAAGTGTAATATATCATGCTATATAGCCAAAATTATCAACAAAATTAAGTGACAAACCAAGAATGTTCTTAGTGAGACATATGGGTTAAGAAAATGAGGTTAAACATAAATCACTGACGTGTATTTTCATACAGTTTGTTTACGTTTATTTCAAATAGTAGAGTTAATTTCACAGAGCTAAGCATCCTCTTTTGTCCAGCTGAAACTACAATAAGCTCTCAGTTGTCTAAATAAGGACACACCACATAACGTTACACATTTGCATTGTGAATGAGCTGGGCTCTGCCAGCTAACATTAGCTTACAACAAAGGCTAACATAACAATCTCACGTTCAGTGTTAGTAAGAGACAAACCGTACTAGGTTATTACCTGTCTTCTGGAACGAAATTGCCGTCCATACAAATCTTGTCGAGCAGCACAAATACAACATATCTGCCATGTTTGGATGCCGATGAGGCCTCATAGCATCAGAAGTAACAGCTGCACAAGTACATGGTCCGCCACCATTGTTGTTGTTGTTTTTCAACGTAACTGACATATACAGTGACGCAATGACGTCGCACCCTAACCACCTCGAGCCGCGGAAAAGCAAATTGGTTCTCAGCTGGTTCGCAAGTTGAACCAACTGAGAACCAGCACCAGCACTGGCCCCGAACCAGCACTGGAACTGTTTTGGTGGAAAAGGGGTATGAGTTCCTGTTTTTGTGTTTTTTAATGGCCTGAGGTCTTTCTAACATCATGCCGGAGGACTGCAGTTGAAAATTAGACTTTGGCTAACACCGGCACATTTACAGCAATGTTCATTAATGTGCACTGTCCTCTAAATAAATAAATAAATAAATAATAATAATAATAATAATAAAAAAATAAATAAAAATTGTGTGGCTACCAAGAAGATTATTATAATCGATCCTAACAATAAGCCATACATCACCAGAGAGTTAAAGAACTGTATCAACTGGAGAAAAAAATGGCAAATCAATGCAAAGGAAGCTTAATCAGTCGTTAAGGGAGGCAAGAAGGAAAGACAGGGATGTCATAGAACAGAATTTTGCTTCTATAGACTCTTTGGAATGGCAATAATGGAAGATTTTTTCCAGAGGGCAGGAACCAAATGAGAATTTGCAGACTTCTGAAACACAGGGCACCATGCTGGGGTTAGCTCTGCCCTTCTTTTTTAACAGACAGAACCCAAAATGTCAGGATTAACGACTCACTCTCCAAATCCAAATGCATCAGTACAGGTGTGCCCCAGGGTTGTGTAAGCTCATCGGTCCTGTTTACCCTTTACACAAATGACTGCACCAATAGTCTCCTGGGCAACCTGTTTTTTACATTTTCTGACAACACTGCCATTCTCAGCCTGCTTCACCAGAACTCAGACCCATCATTGTACTTCATGGAGGTTAACAAATTTGTTCAATGGTGTGACAAGAACTATCTCATCATTAACACTAAAAAAACTGAGAAGATGGTGTTGGACCTTCAGTCGGTGGGGGATCGTACTCCACTGTCCATACACAGGGGGGAGATCAAACAGGTCACATCTTATAGGTATCTGGGCATCCACCTGGATAACCTCTTCAGCTGGAGTAATCATGTAGATTTTGTATGTTCTCGTTTACAACAAAGGCTGTATTTTTTATGTAGGCTGAGTTTGGTGTCAGCCAGAAGAATCATGTTTTTATTTTATCAGGCAGTGATGGAGAGTGTTATCAGGCACGGGATGACAGGGTGGTTCGGCAATCTCTCCGCTCAGTCCAAATCCAAAAGCTCTCCCTTCAGTCATCTATGAGCAGTCTGTACTCAGGCAGGCACAGAGGGTATTGTCGTACCCGTCCCACATCCTTCAAGCAGAATATGAGCTCTTGCCTTCTGGCAGAAGGTACAGAGTTCCATGTGTGTATGTACGTGTACGTCTCTAGCCATTTTATGTATTCTATGTATATCTATTGTCTGCAAGGCAGCTACTGCTACTATGCAGTTGAATCGACTTCCCATTTCTCCGACTTCCCATTCCTCCAACCATACATTTCTTAATTTTTGTGCCCATTAGTCTGACTCTCTATTTCTCAGACTACCCAGAAGTTCGACTTCCCATTTCTCCTGTATTTTGACGGCGCCACAGTCTAGTCAAAAGCGTGTGGGTCCTGCTCCTGTTCCTTTCATGTTTTAAGACGTGCACAGATGTGATAAAGTCAGTGAAAGCTTAATTAATAAAAACAAAGTCTCGGCATCCGAAGGAGGAGATGCCTTGAACGGGAAGCAGACCATGGTGGTTTTCAATCACACACTCCAACCCCAAATGTTGCAACTTTAGCTGACATTTTGGTCAGCAAAATCCACAGACAAGACAGCTGCAGAAGTAAATTAAAGAGGGTGGGTGGAGAATTACATTTTTTCAGGGGGGCACACCTTCAACCTATTTATTGTTAGTCTCTATCTATCTATCTATCTATCTATCTATCTATCTATCTAAAACACACACCATATTTGTGAACTGAACCACTGTAGGGAGGTCTGGGGGCACTCCCCCAGAAAAATGTTGCGATTTTTACAGTAACACTTAAATGACGCATTCTGGTGTACCCTGAAGAATCAATAGAAGGAAAATACAAATTTTGGTTATCTGAGTGGTTAATTGTAATATTCATTAGTATGATCATGTTTTTGTTTAAAAGTAGGGTCTGTGAATATTATTTCCTCATTCATTGATGCAGTCATTTGGGCACTTAATGATCAGTAAGTTTTGATAATAGAAAACAAGCTGCCTTGAGTCCACCAGCCGATCAATGAAAGCAGCAGCGCCCAGGACCAGGTATTCTTTATATTTAGCCTATAAATAATTAATTAATACGACCGTCATTCGTTTAGGTTGGGCCTTTTGAACTGTACAATATTCTACAACTCAATAATAAATGCTTACATTAAAAAATATTTGTGTGTGCTGCATGTACAATTAAGAGGCAAAAGTCAAATTTAGAAAACTTTAATTCGTGCTCTGGTTCAAGTCACAACTACATGACAATTGCAGCAGAGTGGAGACTCTTCTCTCAGGATCTTGTATTATCAGTTCATCGGCTTTGTGTCCTCGGATTGAAATTGACAGTCAATGCAACTTATTAAACTGTACATTTAAAAGCTACACAAAAAACAGGAATTAAAAATTAGCAAAAGCGAGAAAACTCATCGTCCCTAATAAGTAAATAAGTGAATCTGTCACGGCATATCATGCCGTGGACAATGCAGCCTGTGGCGTTTGAATGCACCTCCAAGACAAAAAAAAGCGACTGTGTGGTTGTTTAATGGTTTTATTTCCCAAAGTAGGTGAAAACACAGACAAACTTGATTACATAATTATTCAAATAAACACAAGAAGTTTGTGCTCTAAAAAAGGATCAGCACTCAGTGAATAACCTCCTAAGCCCTATGATAAGCCATTATGGCAAGGCTTACAGACCAAAGAGCAGTGATAACTAACATGTCTTTGGGGTCATCGGGTGGGAACCTCCTTTCACCGGTGTTTCGTCTAGTTGGTCCCACGACACTTCCAGGAGGCTAGACAGTGATCTCTGGCGTCCCAGAGACACTCCCCTAATGCCAGGTCTATGATAATAAATTTCAAAAATAACAAAAAAGCCATCAAATTAACAAACTGAATAATCTAAAGTCCATAATCAACAGTAATAGTCAAAAAATTTTTACGACCAAAGGCTACACCTTTCCGACACTGATCAGACTATACGTGTAACCAAATAATGTGACGCTGCAATGACGCAAGAAATTATGAATTGCAGATAAATTACCAAGTCAAGATATTGATGTATCTGCAGCAAACAAAAAAATGGTGTTATTAATTATCAAAATGATGATTAAAGCTCAGATCACCCTCAGTGAGGACGTCACATGTCAGAGAAAAGTGTTATGATTCCTCCATGAGTTCGACGACTCCTCCACACATGAGCATGTCGCGGCTGTCAGGACAAGATATATCAGGGTCGAGTCTGCTTCTAGCCTGCAAGATACAGAAAAGACCATATAAGCATTTCAATTAAGAGACAACCCCAACTCACTTCACCACCGTAGGAGCGCAGTGGCCCCTAGGAATGCAAATAAAAAAATGTAGGGGCACACATCGTGCGTAAATCAACTTGCAAAGCAAATATTCACATTTCCTCTTATTTTCACTTCTAATTATTTTATAGGCCTAGTTAATGATTTAAAAAAAGTTAAACTCCTTATCTCCTGTGTAATTCAACAGATGCAATAACTTAAGCATAAATTGTCCTTTTCTGTATGTATTAAACTTTAAGGTTGTTGTATAATTTCCTTAAAACCACAGCCTCATAAATCACTGACCAATCAGCCTGATGTAAACATATAAAACTCAGTAAGCTGAGCAAAACTTCACTTCCCAGCCTGACACTTCTTTCTGTAATTTCAATACACATTTGTTTTTACCAGTTTCCATTGTATCACAAATTCTAAGCAAATGTTTATAGCAGCAAAAGGAAATGTGCAATAGTAAACCACAGTAATGCATAATTCTCAAGTCAGCTGCCAATCTGCAGGGGTCGGAGCGTGTCATAAGCATGAGGACAAAAATGTACACAAACAGGGAAGCAGGTGGCAAAAAGAAAAAAAAGTGGCAAATACATAAGCTGGGAGCCTCCCTTGCCTCGAGCCTCTCTGACCCAGAGCCCTGTTGCGACACATCGCTGTGGAGGCTGATCAGCACCACGGAGAGCTCTCCAAACAACCCGGACCCCAGCGCATCATTTGCGCACAACTTGCACCAGAGTTAATAACACAGGCGTGGGCAATATTTTATTTTAAATTAGCCAAACATCAGTCTGATATCAGCCACAGGCACTGAAGAAACGTACTGTATTAAATATGGACTCGAGGCAGCTTGTTTTCTATTATCAAAACTTACTGATCATTAAGTACCTAAATGACTGCATCAATGAATGAGGAAATAATATTCACACACCCTACTTTTAAACAAAAGCATGATCATACTAATGAATATTACAATTAACCACTCAGATAACCCAAACTTTAACAGACCTGCATCAATCAATGAAAAAAATATTAGGCTGATGTAGTTTTATTTTATGGAGAAACACACAACTCCTTTGCTGCTGCTTTACTGTAATTCAAGGGATATTCCACCCAAAAGCGATAATTCACCAATGTTCTACTCACCGCCATGCCAACGAAGGGTTTGGAGAACTTTCGGAGTCATCAAAACGCTTTTGGAGTTCCGGGGGGCGGGGGTGGGGGGTAGGGGTCCGTCGGGCAACGGATTTTCATAATGGCAGCGGGCAGGGACCAACTTTGAAAAAACACACACTGAAACATCCAGATACCTTCAGAAGAAGTTAATTTGATCTCTGTTTTTAGCTTTGTTGTAACAGTACAACAAGTATAAAAAATAAATGAAAAATCTCCTACAAACAAACGTGTATCAAAATTAGAAGTGGCAGGCAGGGAAATTAAATTTTGCTTGGTGGCAGAGGGAGAGAACGCGTGAGAGTGGCATGAGCAGAGCAGAGCAGCAGAGACATTTAACACTGCTCCACAAAATGACACAAACAGGAAAGCCGGTGACAAAAAGAAAAGAAAGAGGCAAACACATAAACCGTGACTGTGAGTCTCCTTCGCCTCAAGCCTTTCCAAACTGACCCAGAGCCGGTCCGGTCAGAATTCGGAATTCGGAAGTCGGAATTTTGGATGGTCGGATTTAGCCCTGGTCGGAATACAGGGATTACTTTGGTCAGAGCAATGGGCAGTCGGGCCAATGGGCCTAGAAAAGTCAGATTAATGGGTAGTCGGAGAGATGGGGGGGTCGGACTTTTGTAAAGTATGTTCTGTTCTATTCTATTCTATGCTCCCCCATCAGCTCAATAAACAAACAAACAAACAAACATCTTGGATAGGATGGTGTTCCCTTACACAGCATTGCCATATTTTTCTATATGGGCTTTCAAGAATGGGTCAAACTGAGCGATAACTTCCAGTAAACCCATGAAATTCCCATTATCAGGTTGTCCAAAAATTTCACTGTGTCCCCTGAATGGTAGTCCGTGCTCTGCCAAAAACTTAACGACCACAACCACCTTCTATAAAACCTCCGTCCAGTTTTTTTTAGTTCTGAATCAATGCATCCAGCATCAGCACAATGTGTAGCATATGCTACCACAGCCTTTCTGTGACTCTTTGATGCTTCATGTTCAGCCAAACGTGGGGTTGCATTTTTCCAGTCACTATAACCCGCCGTGAAAGCAGACTGAAAATCACTGTCACCAAATAATTCACATGCGAAACAAAATACAGTTCCTTTTGAGGGGGAATGAAGTAACCATTCTCTTGCCACAGTTTCGCCATTTGCCAGTTTTCTTGTAAACAAATCTATAGGAAAGAATCTTTTTTTGGTGTTTGTGTTGTCTTTTGGATGCAGCCACATCTGCATCTTTGTTCTGACAAGTTTCAGGCCTCATTTTAATCCAGTATTTCCTCATATCTTCATCAATTTCGTCCCAGCACTCAGGATCTGAGCTCTGGGTAACTAAGCAGGATTGCTGTCATCTTGTGCCCTCTCTGCAACAACAGGTGAAGCAGTGCGGGATTGGCGGAGGCTGGCACATCATGGCTTACTCCTGGTACACTAGAGGCACAAAATGCTGGTGTTTCAGGTGGCTCAGTTGTCGATCCCTCAAACTCCACTTCTGAGAGACAAGGTGAGGCGCAGTGGTTGTGATAAGCCTCGCCAGTAACTTTACCTGGGCTCGAGCTAACTGCGGCTACATCGACATTAGCTTGCTCGTTGTCAGCCTCCGTCTGCTTTGGATGGCCATCTTGTCCGTGACAACCAGATTCAACAGCCTTGAAATAAGCTGTCAGTTTCGGAATCTTCTTGAGTAGTTACTCCTCTCTTTTTTCTTTTGGGCTCTGCTGTATTTTTTGTCTGACATTTTGCCACTGTGTGACTGAGTGACAGCATCAACGGCCGGCAGTGATACAAGTAAACAAATCAATGAGTGTGGCCATGCAGGCACTTGATTGGATAGAGGTGACCCATGTCTGCCCAATCAGGTGCTTAAATTTTTTTGTTTCTTACCTTATGGATCAATAGAGGCCAATCCAATTTTCCACTGAAGTATATTTAAACTTCCAAAAATAGTCCGACCAATCCAAGGGTCCCTCCTTACTAGGCTGCAGCTTAGGGAAGCCTGTGCATTAATCCACGCCAATTTATAGGAAGCACACACTTTTTATGGTGGTTCCCACAGTGCTGATTTTTTTTTTTTGGTCTGAGGAAGTGGGCTCATTAAAAACATACCAGACATCTCCTGAGAGTCAAGACAAAGTTTTTTTTAGGTAAACACTGTGATAGGAAATCACATCCATCCATCTATTGCTTGTTCTAAAGCCTGAGACAGTTCATGGACATACGTAGGCTAGGCATTGCACAAACTGAGGCTAAAGCTGCTATTTTATTATTTACGCTTTTGCTGTTCCTACTATGGCATACCAAATGTGTTCTGTGACAAAGGCCAATCTGGTTAACCTGGAAATCCAGATGCCCCGTCCCTAGCAAATTCTAATTTGCACTGCATGGGAATCTGGCCCCGATGAGCAGAGCCCACTGAATTGCCTATCGGACCAATCAGATCAGTCTATCTGACAGAGGCGGGCTCTGGGCGGGCTACCATGATAAGGACAGCGCTGCGCCGCAGGAGTCAAAAAGTACTGTGTCCATTCAATTTAGCTTTGGAAGAAACTCTAAGACAACTACACTTATCTTTTTTCTTGAGAGAGGAACAGAAGACTGCCCTAGAAGCCTTCATTTCCAGGAGGGGCGTTCTTGCTGTTTTGCCGACGGGATACAGCAAAAGCTTAATATATCAGTTAGCCCCACTATTTGGCAAACAAATGGGGTTTAGTGCAATGAATACGTCACCTTGTTTTTTGCTCTGATTGGCCATCGTGCTATCCAATTGCATGTGGGAGCATTTGAAATGCCTCAGTTAGTGCCACCCCTTGGGTATGAAGGGTGTATCAGTGAGGGTTGCAAGCCTCCGCCAACCAGTAAAGTTGCAGTTACAGTTTACATCCATGTCTGTCAAGAGCAGAGTTGGGTAAGGGTTACTTTAAAAGTTATCAAAGTACTTTACTGCGTTACTTTTTTTTAAAAGTAACCAGTTACTTTACTCTATTACTCCCTGAGTAATGGAACGCAAGTACTTTTAAAGTACTTCCAACGTTACCCCTTGAGAAAAGTAACTCAAGCACTTTTAAAATACTTTTGAGTATTCTACATTTCCTATTGGGCAATGGACCACAGGGTGCTTAGCCTACATTTTTCTGTCTCCAAAATTAAAGCTATGGACCACTTGCCCTTCACTGAGATCCAATTCTCCCATCACAGCCATCGAAACACATAAGGATCTGCTGCCGTAGACAACTATAGGGCAACAATACCTCAGCGTTTTTAATATTTCCTCTGGGGATGTTACCGCACAGAGTAAAAGGGGGAAATAATAGTGTTAAACAGCAGAGGCACTTTGTCAACCTGCTGAGTAATACTGTCATTAGCATCAAGCCAGCAAACAATGTTACGTCCTGGCAGTTGGACATAAAGTAATAACATTAACAAATAGTGGCGGGGCTTTTACTCACCACAACTGCAGAGGCTACAAGCTTCATTTGAAACAGACTACATTATAGACGGTCTGTTATTTATTAATCCCTCTCTATCTATTTTTACTTTTTATCCGCTCCCATTGTCTTTATAAAGTTAATATATCGCGCCGTCATTTCAAACTCAACACTTCCTGAATTTGTTTCAAATTAAAAGCCCCTTTTTTGTTTGTTTGTTTGTTTATCCTCCGTCTTCTCCGGATGCACTGTCGCTATATAACTTTATAACCTCGGCTGAGAGAATCCTTCCATTTTCAAATTTTAAATAGGCTTTTATTGTGAAACATTTGTAGGAACTTGTTGTGGAGGATATAGTCACATGAATGTTGCGTACAGTGCTTCAAATGTAGCCCCTGCCATCTGCTGGTGATTTTAGGTGATAACAACAACATAAAAGTAATAAAAAATAGGACAAGAATAACCCGATGACATCACATACGTGAAAGACGACCGGGGATAATTGGTGAGTACCATCGTGTAGTGTGTCTTGTCTGTTGGCCAAGTCACAGCATGATTTTATGACTCCACAATCATGTAATGTGACATAGTGACTTTCAGAACGGGCAGAAAAGTCGTGTAGTGTGTATCAGGCATAATGCAAGTCCTGAGTCTGACCTGTCTGTCAGCGAGTCCTCCTCCACCTTTTTTTAGACTCCACCATAGACAACGGCATTATTTCTACTACCACGTAGCTAGTCACAAACTTCATGACTTCTTTTGGACTGATAGGTTTAATGTTATTAGAACCAAAAGACAGTCATTGCTGTTTCAGAGCTTAAAGTAACGGAAATAAATGATGGCTTGTTTGAAAATGTACTCAAGTTTCTGATTACTCAAACAGCAAACTAACACATTAGGTTACTCGTTACTGCAAAAAGTAATCAAAGTACTTTAACACGTTACTTTGTAACGCGTTGTAGTCAACTCTGGTCAAGAGTCATATGTAGCCTTGAAAGCTGACAATGCTTCAAATATGGATGTTGCTGCATGTTCAACCTGGCAACCCAGAAGATCTGTACAATCAGCACAGTTTCAAAAAGGGCACCCAAGATTAGTGTCACTAATTAAGTATCGGACCAAATGTCTCTCCCTCTGCTCCTGTGATAACACATTGAGTAATGGCCAGAAAAGTGTTTTTGCATAACCTTATGATGTCAAGTTGTGTGAAGGTGACCTTTAACCTTTTGAATATAAAATGTCATAACTTTGTCATTATATCCTGTTAGACATTTCAGTGAAGTTTTGTCATAGTTAGCATATGAAGTATTAAATAACAGCCAAATAAAAGGTTTTGTGAGGTCACACTGACCTTTGACCACCAAAACCTAATCAGTTCATCCTTGACTCTGAGTGGACGTTTGTGCCAAATTTGAAGATATTTCCTTACGGTGTTCTCGAGTTATTACATTCACTAGAATGACAAATGCAAGGTCACACTGACCTTGACCATTGACGACCAATTTCTAATCAGTTAATAACTGACTCTAATTGGATGACGAATTGATTGTCCAATTTGAAGAAATTTCTTTTAAGGTGTTCTTGAGATACTGTGTTCATGAGAGTACAACAAACAAGGTCACACTGACCACCAGAATCTAATCAGTTCATTATTAAGTCCAAGGTGACATTGTGTCAAATTTGAAGACACTTCCGCAATTCTTGAGAATCACGTTCATGGGAACAGGCAGACAACCCGCAAACATAATGCCTCCAGCAACAGCTATGCTAGGCATAAAAAGAATAGTCAGAATAGTCAGCCTACCAACACCTGTAAAACTCACTAAAAAGCCCTTTTTAATTAGGAATTGTGCAGATTCGCAGGAAAGCCCGATCAGTCTTTTTCAGCATTGGCAGTATAAAAACAAAATTGGGGAGTGCGGCAAATTGCCGCCCACCTACTTTTGTTTATACAGAATGTGCCTATTTCAAGGTAATGGGGGGGCATGAACAGGTAACAAAACGTGTGGCTCAACGTCTGATGTAAATAGTGACGTGGGAGGGAAGCTGCGGCTACTCAGTCCTTCAGCGATTCCTCTCATAATTTAGCCATCCCCGTCATCTGACAGTTAATGGCCTTTTCGTTTGCGAGGACAACAAGGGCGCGCAATGCCTTGTCTCCCCAGTTGCTCATCTTTACAGCATCTGTCAGGTTTGCGTTTCCCTCTTGCTACTAGCTGCTTCTAATTCCTGTTATCAGCTGTTTCCTGTCCACCGCCAGTGGGTCGCACGTGCGGCATTGTCAACAGCTCCTACCACAAGTCTTCAACAGCCCCTCAGGTTGCAGAAGGCCACCTTGGTCTGTTTAAACTAAAAGGGTTCCACCAATATGACTATCCTACGCGGCTGAAAATTGGGCTTGCAGCTTGCCAGCAAAACAGTCCAACATTCAAGGAAAATCTGGCAGTGTAAAAGGGGCTATTGTTTAATTTGTCAATAACACCCAGTGTACAATTCACAATTTGTAGTTTTTCAAGGAATATTGTTTTTGTTTTTTTTGTTTGTATTGAAACTGAGTTAGTGTTAAATTACAAACTGAGCAGCTGGACTTGTATTTTAATGTTTGCAGATTAACTACAGACACCAAAAAACCCACATTCTCTGTTCTACACATACATGTTGATTATTAATCACTCATTTAAGGAAATTATTCCTCCGTCACTGAATTTAATACCATGTCCTTCAGTAACAGAGGTCTCCTATACCGACTTTAAACTCTTCCGAATTCATCATCTTGTCGGTAGCGCCATAGGCTTGCTGTGAACAACACTCCATTCCGTAGCACCCCTTAAAAAGAAGTTAACCAGGGGCGTCAGTGGCTTAGTGGTAGAGCAGTTGCCCCATGTACAAGGCTGCTGCCACAGCAGCCCGGGCTCGAGGACAGCCTGTGGAACTTTGCTGCATGTCTCTCCCTCTCTCTCTCTCCCCCCTTCGTGCTTCACTGTCCTGTTGATTAAAAAAAAATGCCCTTAAAAATATCTTTTTTTTTTAAAAAAAAAAGTTTTTCTGTGATTGTTGCGGGCAAAAATCCTTGATTATGCGGCACGTTTTCTTAAAAAATGCGATGGAATATGCAGGATATTGAATTTTATGCGATGAAATTGGGGAAACTTGCAAAAATTGCGGGAACTTGCAAAAAGTTTGATGAAAAAGGAAAAAAAAGTGCTTCCCCCAACACCCTGTTCTAACTAGGCTACTACCTTAATGTAAAGAATCATTTCTAATTACTTCCTATGATAAGCAAGCATACTACATCACAGAAAATGCAGGGAATAATTAATATTTAATAATTAACTAAACTTCCTAACTGCCTTTAAGACATAAAAACCTGTTACACCTTGCCCAGTAAAAACAAAGAAGCCCCCCCAGCTATAATCATGCAACTGTGCAGCAAGAAACCACCAGTCAGGACTAATATGAAATATCATAGTGTTACAGTCAGGGGAGTTACTCTGTGGAATGATTGTAGTGATGAGTTGAAAGCATGTAATATTTCCAAACTGAAGAGACTGTACAAAATGAAGATAATGCAAGCATATGAGATGGAACAGTAATGGTTTATGTCTTGTTTTTTGTTTTGTCTTGTTTTTGTTTTGTAGTCTTCTTGGTAGGTATGGGTTGTTGTTGGCAGGCCTACAGGAAATGGATTTTGGTTATTGCACATTTCTTAGGCAAACTTTATTAGGTTTTTTTTGCACTAAATACTAAAGCACTAGAGTGAGGAGAGAGGACTAGGAAAGTTTCTTATAACTTCTTCCTATCCCTTTTGGACATGATGTTTGGGTGATAAATTGACTACAGGCAGATGTACTCTTTTCCAAACTGATAAGGTTTTGTTGCCTGTTGATTACAGGTTCTTTTTTGGTTGTTGTTTTTATTTGTGTATAGGCTTTATTCCTTATTCTGCCTTGATTTTGTTTTTATTTTGTTTCAACATGTTCAATAAAAGACATGGATGGAAACTGTAAATGCAACTTGACAGGTTCACAGAAGCATTCAACCTCTAGGCAGTAATGCAGGGGTTTCTTTATGTTGCTTTTGTGGGTCCATGTTATGAAAGTCTAATACTAAATTGCTACTCCAGAGTTCTCGCGAGAGCACAATTTGAATTCGCTCAACGAGTCACTCTGGCAATCAGTAATGATGCTCATTACCCATGCCGTTGGAGCCGAGCTGCATCAATCGCATTGGTGTATTTGATATAGGCGGGCCAGAGGCGAGCTAAACAGATGACAACAGCACTGCGACGATGAAGTCCGGAATCAGTCAGTAAACACTGCAAGATGGCTACGGATGAACACCAGTTGTGTGAAACGGCTTTGGCCACTACAATGAACAAGTTAAACCTGACTTTTTCTCTAAAAGAGGAACAGAAGACGGCGCTTGAATCTTTCCTTTGCAAGAAAGACGTTTTGCTGTTTTGCCAACCGGATACGGCAAGAGCCTCATCTAGCAGTTAGCTCCACTGGTAGGACTCTGGATACGTCACCCCGTGTATTGTTCTGATTGGTCGTTGTGTTATCCAACTGCGTGCAGTGATATTTTCAAATGCATGCTTGGTGCTGCCCCTCGAGTCATTTGCATTTGCATTACTCATAGCTAAGACCCTAAATCTTTCTAGATTTGGGTCTGGATTTCAAGGCTACTAAATTGCTGCAGTACCCTTGAAAACAATCAGATGAAAAATAAATTCATTTTTGACATTCCCCTGCTTTGCAAAAGGTCAGTATTTACTTTTGTCAATTGTAACACAGCCTTTTGAATGGAGCTACAGTATATGGAGCTATATATGTTGTTTAGTAACAGATTTACACATTTCTACTTTACTAAACACCCCCTATATTGTGAAGGGCACAAAAAATGATATAATCTCATGCTTGTCAGATAATAAGGATCTATTTATGAATAGCTGGTGCAACTCAATCCCCAGCACTAGTACAGGACAGAGCACAGGGTGAAGGGGGAGATCTGAGGGTGGAGCTGTCAGTCAGCCTGCTCTTATTTACATCATATAGGCAACACTGTGGCACCATTGCACCACTGCAGAGCAGGTTCCTGTTAACACACACACCCACAATACACACCCACAACACACACACACACACACCACACACACACACACACATACACACACACACACACACACAGGCACTCAGTGAAACAAACACCTCAACCCTCTTGAGTTAGTGAGTCCCTGCCCACTGGCTGAGAGGCTGAGCAGGACATGCTGTAACTCTACTCCCAGCAGCAGCTACAAGCCGTCCACAGACACAACCAGGGCCCAGTCTGCATGTAGGTCGAGGGTCAAGGTCAACTTTATTTATATAGCACATTTAAAACAGCCGAGGCTTACCAAAGTGCTGTACAATCTAGAAAGCACTAAGTAGTGTAATACAACAAAAGACAATCAAAATACAAAATGCAGTGTACACAATCTACTATAACAATTCGCAAAAAATATAAAGTATGAAAATATAAAATGCCGAATCAGCATAATAAACAAAGAATCATCGGTCGAACACCTTGAAATGTACAGCTCAAGATGCACCAAAAGCCAGTGAGAAAAGATGGGTCTTAAGCAACAACTTGAATGTAGCAAGAGAGTCAGCAGATCTAATATCCAGTGGTAAGCTATTCCACAACTTAGGGGCAGCTATTGCATAAGCTCAGTCACCTTTAGTTTTGAGCCTAGAAACAAACAATAAAATCTTAAAATCAATCCTAAAACGAATAGGAAGCCAGTGCAGAGAGGCTGGAACTGGAGTCATGTGTGACTGATTTTTTCTGCCGGTTAAAAGGCGAGCAGCAGTGTTTTGCACCAGCCTCAGGCACTGGAGAGAACTCTATTCTAAGCCAATGTACAAGGAATTGCAATAGTCAAGCCTAGACGAAATAAAAGCATGTATAACCTTTCCAGGTCTTTTGGTGAGAGATAGGGCTTTACTTTGGAGAGGAGCCTAAGCTGAAAGAAAGCACCTTTGACTACTGAGCCTATTTGCTTGTCAAATATCAAAGCACTGTCAAAAGTGACACAGAGGCTTTTTATAAAAGAGCATTTTTTTGGAAGCCAAAGGGCCCAGGGCAGCAACAGGGTCATTAATACATTTTTGGTTTCCAAACACAATTACCTCTGTCTTACTGTGTTTAAGATTTAAGAAACTAATGTCCATCCAATCTTTAATGTGATGAAGACTGGCGAGCAGAGGCTGTAAGGAGTCCTCACAGTCTAGTTTTAGAGGCAGGTAGACTTGAACATCATCTGCAAAGCAATGAAAAGACACACTATGTTTGCCCAGAATGGAACCTAGGGGTAACATATACATAGAAAAAAATAAAGGGCCGAGAATGAAGCCTTGAGGGACCCCACAACTAAGAGGGGACACATTGGAGGACAATTCACCTAAGTGCACAGAGAAAGTCAGTCAGGTATGACCGTAGCAGCATGAGGGCAGCACCTTTAATACCTGCACAGTGGTGTAACCACGATAAAAGGGTCCTGTGATCAACTGTATCAAAGGCAGCGGTTGGATCTAAAGTCACTAAAATAGCAGCACAGCCTGAATCAACAGTTAAAACAAGATTGTTAAAAACTCTTAAAAGAGCAGTTTCAGTACTATGACCAGACTGAAACTTCTCATAAATATCATTTCTGGATTAAAACTGATTGCAGCTGGACATAGATCACTTTCTCCAACACTTTGGACAAAAATGGCAGTTTGGAGATGGGCCTGAAGTTAGAGAGGACCAAGGGGTCCAGACTGGGTTTTTTGATTAGTGGCTGCACTATTGCATGTTTAAAAGGAGCTGGAAAGCACCCAGAGCTAAAACAAGTATTAATTGAACCTGCAAGCAGCAATGAACGGGACCTTGGGTTCTCGCTGTTGGCCTCCAGCTCACGTAGACAGTGCAAATTATTCGTAAGAGTCAAAATGTCAATAAAACAAGCAATGTCAAGGGAACGCAAGGTCATTTTTGGCAATAGAGGGACTTTGTATTAGAGTACATTGCAATATGTATTTAATTTTCAACCAATGTATTAACTAAAATGTGATATGTCAGCTATGGAAACAAAATGTCTTGTCTAGGCATGTGCTGGTATGAGATTTTGACGGTATGATAACCGTGGGCAAAAATACCACGGTAATCGGTATTACTGCGGTAATATTAACAATAATTCAGGCTGCATTTGTAAATAAGAATTTGTTCTTAATTGCTTGCCTGGGTAAATAAAGGTTAAATAAAATAAATAAATAAAATAATAATAATAAAACAGGCGTCGTCCTATTTTCGTGCTCTACACTTTAAAACGGTAGGCTAATATTCGTTTGACCGTTCATGAGTGACAGCATGCACCAGGCATCTCCTGCCAGTGCAACGCACCAGTTGTTTAAATGTGTAATATCGACCCGTTAAAAGTAATAGAGCCGTTTCTTAACTTCACGATGGTCACTCTGCCCAGCAGCTTGTTGAGCTCCTCGTCGTTGCAAACAGCCAGCTGCCAGTGACAGGGGATGATATGGGTCTTCTTGTTGTTGTGGGCAGCGTTTCCAGCCAACTCCAGGATCTCAGCAGTCAGATACTCCAGCACAGCCGCCAGGTAGATGGGGGCACAGGCACTGACATGCTCCGCATAGTTTCATTTGCGCAGCAGCCTGTGAACACAGCCGACTGGGAACTGGAGCCCAGCAGTGGGTCTTTGCCTTGGCTCTGGGGGTTCTTCTGAGCCTAAATGGTCCCACACCACCGACTTCATCCTTTTCGCCGGTGGGAAAAGTTCAGCTTCGCCTCCTCCAGCAATGTTTGCAGTTTGCATGTGAGTGGATTTACACTGATTACTGATGTACTGACTGACTGACTGAGGCTGCCCCCCCCCAATAATTGTGCTGACTGCAGCAGCTGCACATGCATGATTTCAGAGTTGTGTGCCAGTTAAAATGTACGACTGGCACAGAATTATTTCTGAGTTTTGAGTTCCTGAAGTTCCCATTTATGAAATGTAGCGTAGGTTACACCGCCGGCCTTTACTGTCGGAACAGAAAATGGGTGGTTAGTGACACCGTGACATTCTTTTACCATGGTAAACTGTGACACCGGTACCTGGCACATGCCTAGTCTTGTCCAAAACATCCACATTGAAATGAAATACACTGTCTGTCATACTGTTAAGACAATTCTTAACAGTATGACAGACACCATGTTGCTGTTAAGATTGTAAGACCTTTGTTTTATACAGTACATGGGGAACACTTCAATAAGTGTTCCCCATGTACTGTATAAAACAAAGGTCTGTGGTGACAGTACTTCTGCTTTGTTGTGTAACATATTGTGATGTAAGTACATGAATATATAAATACATAACATACATTTTAACAGGATAACAAATATTAACATGGACAAAATAGGAATTATGAAGGAGAGTAAATCATAAAAGACAACAATTTTTACAAAGACTAAAATGGTGATTAAAAAAAGGAGCTTGTTATTTTGGAGTGTAACATTTCCTCAAAGATGAGTATACTTTCCTGATGTAACAGCAAGCAGACACCAGTTAATTTCAGTGGAGAAACTAAGCGTGACTACATGTATTTCATCGTATACTGCTGCAACACAGTTTTAGCTACAGATTTCATTCAGATTCTAAATGAGGCAAAAGAGTTTGACCTGGAAATCTTGTATTTACATGTTTTTGCTATCAGGCATTTATTTAGGAAAATGTAGGAATGAGACACATGAACTGGTCAGTTTGGACAATGTTATCCTGTCAGGTGTGTGTGACACACACACACACACACACACAGAAAACACACACACAAACACACAAACACACACATACATCACGCCAGTTTTGGTTTGATCTTTCTACGTCATTCCTACAAGCCACAGCGGCCATTTTAGTGTGCCTAAACGGCTAGGTGGCGCTAGAGAGGCCATTTTGGCACTTTTGGGTTTAATTTTTTCATTTCCTAAAATGAAAAACATTCCAGTCTCGGCCTTCAGCTCATGTCATCGTTGTCCGTTATTTAGAATTATCAAACACATTGCCACTAGGGCTGACTCAAAAAATTCAAAGCTTTGAAGCTTCGTTTGATGGCACGGGATTCGATTGTGAAAAAAAAAATTCAAAGCTTCGGCGCTTTTATTCATTTTTTTGGGGGGAGGCCTTAAACACAACACGAACACCGTCAACGAGCCACGAGCGCACTCAGAGCCGCTCTGAGTTTGGTGTCAGAGACACTTCTAATCCGCTGAGTTGCGCATCTGTGTGATTGTGTTGCAGTGTGCGCCGAAGAGTTTTAATTTAAGGTGCTCACCGACTCGGGTGCACTATAAGTGGTGCGTTGAGCGCACTTCCGCGTTGTACTTTCCAATAAAAATGTCTGTGAAACACTACATTACCCCCAATTCTTGCACGTTTCTGTCATGACGATGTGAAAAATACATGTCGAGCAGTCTTTTGAGTGACACTGGTGCTGGTGTCACTGGTGGAGTCCGCATGACGTCCGCTTTTAGTCCGCGCGGACCTCCGTGGAGTCACAATGTCCAAATAGGGATTCAAAGGTCAGCCCTTATTGCCACAAACATCAAAAAATCCTTACAGAGCTGAATGTTTTGATGAATGATGATGAATGCTTTCTGTAGCTGTAGGTATGTAGATGTGTAAATATGTTCAAAATGTTGTTTTACTGAGATTTACTGAATCCAATATGGCCGCCGTCTAATGACGCCACAATATGCAAATTAGATGAGTTAATTTACTCCCATCAGATTTCTCTTCCTTTATTTTGAGGATGAGATGAGAAAAACAACACAAAACAAAAGAAATCCACTGTGTGAATATATTCAAAATGTTGTTTTACTGAGATTTATTGAATCCAATATGGCCGCCGCCTAATGACGCCACAGTATGCAAATTAGATGAGCGAATTTACTCCCATCAGATTTCTCTTCCTTTATTTTGAGGATAAGATGAGAAAAACAACACAAAACAAAAGAAACCTACTGTGTAAATATGTTAGAATTTGTTGTTTTACTGAGATTTATTGAATCCAATATGGCCGCTGCCTAATGACGCCACAATATGCAAAATAGATAAGTTAATTTACGATTCCTCTTCTTTTATTTTGAGGATGAGATGACAAAAACAACACAAAACAAAAGAAAAGTATATGTTCAAAATGATGTTTTACTGAGATGGATGACATCCAATACGGCCACCGCCTAGTGACCCCACAATATGCTAATGAGATGAGTTAATTTACTCCCATCACAAACTTTGGGTCATGATGAATAGTTTTCTCATTTACAGTATGTCTTTATCTCTCACCACTTTCAAGCGACAGCCTTTTGAAATGTTGAAATGAAAATGGAATATTTTCCACAATAAACTGGCACCTGAAGGGTTAAAATGGAGGTGCTGCCCCTGTCATGTCTGCATGTAAGATGTAGACACGCACACATGTTTCTGTGAGTTTGTGTGTGATAGCGGTTGCCATGGTAATGAAGTAGGTGCACCTGGCAGAAGAGCAGAGAGAGACAGAGAGAACACAGAGAAGAGACCTGTTTTGGTGGATATTTAACTCCTCGAAAAATCTGCGCTCCCTTCGCTTTGGAGCCACTGAGCAAAAATGTGTACGTGTGAGAGATTCCATGTCAACATATATATGACCATGACAAATTTTTCCTACGTCTTATGGTATAAATTGTGTATGTACAGTGAAATTTGTGGCCATGGCAGCAAGTTAAAGACAAAAGTTTTAGACGATTTTTAGAGCCCTCTCCACTCTAGCTCACAGCATTCCGTGCAATACACACCCATTATAAAATGACAATTACTCCACATTTGCTCATGGTACTTTGAGAGGCACAGATTAAAAATGGTAAAAGATATGAAAAAGATGAAAACATGAGTGAATAGATGAGACCTGTGGCAGAGAGTTGTAATGGAGTCTGCAGCACAAAGTATGGAGATACTGTAAAGGCTAGACAAAGCCCTAAGATAGTCCCTTTATCCATAGACATATATACATAGATGCCGCATTGACTGCCTGAGCGTGTCCCAGCCGGTCGCCATCTTGGATGGGTCTCCTTCGCCTCCACAGTGCATTCACTTCTATTGAGGAAGGAGCTGTATGCATAAGTAAAATAGAATAACTCACTGAATTTTCAACTGATTTTCACGCGGTTTGGTTTGTTACAAACGGCACAGGATGCTTTCGTACATCAAAAATGCTTTCTGCAGATAGCAACAGCATGTTATTTAGGTCACAACACAGTTCTTTTATTCACCTCAACCCCAGAGTGGGATATATATATATATATATATACACATGTATATATCTATCTATATATGTATATATATATATATGTGTGTGTGTGTGTGTGTGTGTGTGTATGTAGATAGATATAGATATTTCTTCTTATTGTTCTATTGTTCTTTTATTCTATATATATACTGTATATATTGTGTAAACATACTGTATAAACACAATATACCAATACAAAACATAGTATAGGATATTAATACATTTATTAATATATTTTAATAAAGAAAATGCTTGATTGTTCGTTGAGTTTATTTGTCACACTCACTCTTTTATACCCACAGCCATCAGACTTCATAATTCTTTGTTAAATAGATGATCTTACAGACTTCTTTGAAATTTCTTATTATTATTATGAAAGTTCTTCTTATTCTTATTACACTGACTGCTGTGATCCCTCAAAAGTAGTAAAAAAACATTTTCAGTATTTACATACACACTGAAATTAATTTTGGTATTGGTATTATAACTATGAAAATGGGATTGTGGTCAAGATCATTTGAAAAAAGATACAGAAGGATGAGCAGCAGGGGATACTTGCAGCACAGCTGGTGGAAAAGTGAATATGTGCACAAAGGTGTGCTATACATAATATGCTATACTATGTTTTGTATTGTATTGTGTATATCGTGTTTATACAGTATATACACACACACATATATATATATATATATATATATATATATATATATATATATATATATATATATATATATATATATATATTCTTGCCCATTTTTCCACTATTATAATTTAAAGTTTCTTTAATATGCAGGCAAATGCTGCAGTGCTACAGTTTGACCAATAGAATGCTAAGATTTCGAGGGAGGGCCGTCGTTAGCCTATAGGATTCAGCTACTGAGCACAGCTGTTCAACGGAGGAATCGGCAGATGGACACAACAGAGACACGTAAGTAATGTTATTATATTATTAAAAAAATGTTTGCAACTTGATTGTTTTGTACAGTATTGAGTTCAAATGCATGACTTGCAACTTGTGTTTTGTACAGTATTGGGTTCAAACGTATGGTGACGTTTTGCAAGTGTAAAAGTAACGTTAGCATTAGCTTTTGCAAAAAGTGCTTGCTAGCAGCTTCACGCACTTTACAGGTAAAGTGAAGTTGAAGTGGCTTGCATCTTAATTCTCATTTGGGTTACATTAGGTCTCTTAATTCCTTGTGGTAGAAATAACCGGGATTGTTGTTGTTGTTTATTAGAGTATTTACTGACCAACATCACTGAGTCTCATAAACCAAGCAAACACGGTAAGATGATGTGTAAATTTGATGTGTCAATTAATCATTGTTTCCTCACATAACCTCCACGGAAACAGCAGAAGAGAGCTAACAGTTAAACGAAAAAAGTAAGGTTTTGAAAAGAGCTTGAACTGATTGTAAATCACATGTGGCATTAGAGTTTGTAACAAAGAAACAAAGCAAAACATATACATTATATAGAAAGTTAATGTTACATAATTTTTTTACCCTCCTGCAGGAGTCATCACACACACCACTGCCTTCTCAAAGGATGAAGCCATATGGGCCTAGTCTTCTTCAAAAGGTCCATTATCACAATTTGTGCGTTGACACAGGTTTGTACATGGCAGCTCAGGCAGTTTACATGTGCATCTGCTCTTAACACAGTTGTTGTTTTTTTTACAGGCGCAATGCACAAGCTCCAGTATCGCCTCTGGTGCTGGGGGGAGTGTCATCCATTCCACCTCATACAAATCTCTTGCCATCTTCCAGCCATGACTTATGGGAGGAGGAATGTCTGGCCTACACTAAAGGCTCCTCCTGTGTATTGCTGCCTGAAAGTTTGCCCGCCTGATGTGTTGGTACAAGGAGTCTTTGTTTGGAGGTCGTTGTCTCTCAGAGCACTTTCCAGTTTTGAAAAGTTTAGCTCTTGCAATGTTAACATCCTGGCAGTCCTTTTGGTCATATAGATCACATGTAAATGCTTCCACTGCCTGAGGGAGTTCTGGTGATGGGGAGAAGCTAGTGCCCAATTCTCTAAATAGATTGACATATTCATCTTTAGAATTTAGTTTCTTGTATGCCTTTGCTTTCCCCACCCCATGCAGAGCACTCACAGTGTGGCAACCAGAGAAGGCATGCAGACCAACAAGGGCTTCACATTTGTCTTTGCCAAGATGGGCATGAAGGCTGTTAATATCAACAATGTGTGGGTTTCTCTCTTTGGCTGTGTGGAAGTACAGGTGGCAATTGAAACTCCATCAAGACATTTTTGGGGTGATTATTTTTTCTTTTGCTGATAAAATGATCTGCAGAGCGACAGCAGTTGCTCTGCAACATGCTCTCATCCAGAGGTGCACTGCACATCCACTCAGCTAGACCATAAGTGTGCTAAACTTGGTGAGGAGTGAGAGGAAAACAGCCTGCAGAGTCACACACTTTAAACTCTTTGATCGAGTGAATTAAGGACTTACTTCGACCAAACCAGAGTTGCTGGTTGTTGGGACAGTGAACAGACTAACAAAGATGGTTTAGGACCATCCATCTTTGTTATACTGTTACTCTGGTTTGGTCGAAATAAGTCCTAAGCATGTTGCAGAGCAACTGCTGTCACTCTGCAGGCCATTATATCAGCAAAAGAAAATTACAGTCCCCTGAAGTCCCCTCTTTGCTTTAATAAAACGACACAGGTCCTCTGTTGAATACTGAGGGACAATATTCACACTCTTTCATGGATGACTTGAGAATTGAGAATAAATAATATTTTAGCTAACAAACCTGAAGCTCAAGGTGAAAAGACCCTAACGACAATTGTTCACAACAAGAGACCATCCCCCACACCGCAGACAATCCAGGTCTGATACTGACTGTCAGAGATTCAGGGCTCTAGTTTCCTGGCACAGTGCAGTGTGGCGAACCCCACGCAGAGCTAGTTTCGAGCAGCGCAACCCGAGGCGTGCTCAGTTTGGTGCTACAGGTAGTTTGGCAGACCGAGGTGCGCTGAGATGGGTGTGGCGGCGCAGCAGGGTGAGGTGTCGACAGATCCAGCTTGGCGCAGTGACAGTTTCGTGCCAAAAGGCTTTGCCGAAGGTGCGCTGAAAGCTCGCCAACTGAAACCATGTCTACTGTCAGCACAGGCGGAGCACAGCCGTACTAAGCCGAAGTTTGGCTGACCGGCGGACAGTGCGCACATGTCACCAAAACTTCACAAGCAGGTTTCCAGAATGTCAGGCACATTAACGATGCAATACATAGCCACAATACCACTATTCAATGCAACTATCTGCAATCGGCACATAAATGTATCTCTATATCGACTGTCCCGTCACATCTGATGTCAGATCAAAGGGGATTGGCACTGTTTGGCATGCATAATGGAAACCGAACCTGATTTGATTAAAAACTGCTGCAAACTAATGAGTTCACATCCCTCTCTTAAAAAAGTCAAAATAAAAGAAACAGAGTGAGACTACGAGGGAGAAAGAGAGAACGCGAGTGCACAAGAAAAACGCAAAATTGATTTACAATTGTGGTGACCTCCTCCCAGGCTTCCTTTGCATCATCAGCCTGTGGAGGTCTACTCGCAGTTCCGCATATTCGGACACCGCAAGTTTGGACCTCCCGGACCAAAACATCAGTTTCCTCCTGCATGTTTGGCCATCTAACGCTGCTGCTCTCTTCTGACATAGTGAATTGAGTAAACTCTAATTACGCCTTCGCACGGCGCATTTAAGTGCGAGGAGAGGGGCTCATGTGATTGGTGTGATGTGTATAAAACCCACTCCACGCCTTCTCTCCTCCTGCTTTCTGACTTGCACCGGTAGGAGGGACAGAGGTGGGAAAGAGAAGTAGCTGCGCCAGGGTACATAGTGTACCAAACTTACAAAATCCGCCTGGCCACACCCAGTTGGCGAAGCGCAGGTGCGCTGCACCTCCGTTGCGCATGGTCTGCGAAACTAGAGCCCTCAGTGTCACAGAATAGCACCCCCGTCCATTCACTCATCAGAGGCAGTTTTATGTTCACATCATCAACTGAGATTAAAACATGTGTAACTTGAATGATCTGTGAAATGAAAACATAGCAATAATATATATTGACATAGCATAAAAAAAACTAAATGCATTCATGGGAGCATGTAAGCTTCAAAAACTAGCTTGAGTACTGATTTTGCAAACTTCTACCTTTATGGATATTTTACAACTACAAGGAGATTTCAATTGTTTATGAAACAGTCACAGTGTGTTTCTACAGAATCCTACCTGACAAAGAAAACTCAGGAAAGACTAGATTGTGGATTTGTGCCATTAAACATACCAGCTTGTCTCTGGAGGGCAAACAGTGGCAGCTGTCTCTAAAATTAACTATAATTCTTGGATTAATGTTAGATAGCTGACTAATAAGTACTCCCCTTTGCTTTAACACTTAAGAATTTCTTGTCCTTTGCCTCCCAAACAGCAGCACAATTGATCCATCCAGGAAAATACATATGACTGTCCATACTTTTGTACGCTTTCATCCTGGCAGCAGTGTAAGGTGAGGGATTTTTTTGTACTAACGTCCATGCCTTTTTTAAAATTCCATTTAGCTCTCCACAAACACATATGTGGGTGCAGAAAAAAAGCTCTGGTCCTCATTTGATGCTCAACGATGGGTATACTTCAAAGCACTTTGGCCGTAAAACATGTTCGGACTTGTGCTGTTGCCGTGCGCACTATGGAACACATTGCTATATCAGTGTCAGAAAGCACAGGGTATTCACTGTACAGCTTTATCCAAAAGTCCAACAAAGTGTGCTTTCTGAAAGATGCCTTCAGTGTTTCGTCACAACAGCTCTATTAAACTCTCCTGCTGAACAACAGTTAAGTCCGCTGAGGCCACGTGAGAGGTGTTGATGTTGAAAGGGTTTCTCATCCAGCTGCTAGCTTCATCTTTAGGCATCACTGGGAAATAATTGCAGAACTGTTGTCTGAGTGATGTGAGGTGTGCAGCGATGTTCTCCCTGACTCCATCATCAAGCATCAGGTCATTGTCAGACAGAAAACTCTCCAATGCAGGGAAAGGTGAAACATCACCTGTCATGACTTTGATTTCATTTCAATTACTCCAACTTTTTCAGTAGTGCATTGATTTTGTCCTGCACATCAAAAACATTGATGGAGAGTCCCTGTAGTCCCAAATTCAGTTTGTTTAAACATGAAAAAATGTCAGACAAATATGCCAGCTGACTGAGCCACACAGCATCCTCAAAAATGTCTGACAAGGGGAAATTTGTGTCCTGCAAGAACATTTGGACCTCCCTGTGCAATTCGAAAAGCCTTGAAAGTACCTTTCCTCTTGAAAGCTACCTTACTTCAGTATGAAGCAAGAGTTGGACATGCTCACTGCCCATCTCCTCGCAGAGCACATGAAATAAGCGAGCATTCATCGGTCTGGCCTTGATGAAGTTCACAGGTTTTACAGCAGCAGAGTCCAGCACAGACTTCAAGACATCAGGCATCTTTTTCACTGCCAGTGCCTCACGATGGATGCTGCAGTGAGTCCAGCGCATTTCAGGTGCCACCTCTCGGATGCGAGCTGCTACCCCGCTGTTACGACCTGTCATAGCCCTCACACCATCTGTACACACTCCCGCACACTTTTTTCCTGTCCGGTCCGTTCTCTTGGATAAACATGTTCAGTACCTGGAATATGTGCTCTGCTGTAGTTCTGGTCTCAAGTGACTGACAGAACATAAAATCCTCCTGAGCTGCACCATCAAATTCATATCTCACATAAACCAATAAATTGGCCAAATTTGCAACATCTGTAGTCTCGTCAAGCTGTATGGCAAAATATTGACTGTTCTTGATGCGCTCAATCAGTGTCTTTTTAACATCGTCAGCCATGTCTTTTATTCTCTCCTTGACACGGTGTCATTTGAAAGTGGCACCACGTTTAACTCTCTGGCAGCTTTCTCTCCACACATGATACATGTCATCTCTTTGGCGAAAGGTAAACACAGCTGTTCCCCACTTGTGTGCGGCTTACCGGCTCTGGCGATCTGGAGGCTGGCACGATATGATGCTTCCTGTGCTTTGGCTATGGGTGTACCATAGGACTGAATGGCGGACTTTGACTGCTTCAGTTCATCACATTTTCGTAAAAAAACATTTCCACTGGTTTGTCCTTAAGTACCGTGTGTTTGGTTGTAAGATGCCGTTTGAGATGCGATGGTTTCATGGATTCATTGCTCAGAATGCCGCCACATACCACACACTGCGGCCTGGGCTCTTCCTCTCTCCCGCTCCAAATGAATCCATGTTTAATGTAGTTTTTGTCATATCTCCTCACTGGTTTCTGCCGCTTGCTGTTGCTAGCAGATGTTCTGGGGCTAGCTTCACCGGTGCTAAAGTAGCCACTGTTAGCACCTGTGCTCACCTCACACACGTCCTCTTCAGCTCTCCCTCTCTCCTGATCTACACTTCCCTTCGCAGATTTAAGCCACGACAGTAGTTTCGTCGTACTCTTCATCATTAACCACCTCCACCTCTTCCCAGCACAGCCTGTAGGCTACCAACAGCGGATAACCGTCGATATCAGCGGGAACGCTACGTATGTACGGCTACCCAGAAGCACTTGCAAACTTTTTAAAAGTATTAACTTAATTTGTATCTCCTTTCGTTTTCGTGTCATCGGTTGAAAAGATATTTTCATCTATTCTAATTTGTTGGATAGTATTTCACGTTTTAAATTTATTTTATTTTATTTATATTTAATCAAATGATTCTTTGGCGTACCACTAGAGGGAGCCCGCGTACCACTAGTGGTACCACACTTTGAGAATCACTGATCTATACAATGGTTAACTCCATAATGACAGACACTGAACCTTTCAATGCTCATTACCATAACACAAACACAAGACAAGTTAAATGACACAGTGCCTGAATTTAGAAAATTTTCTTAAGTTTCTTATGATGACAGACTGCACAAATATTTCCTTGTCCTTGGTAGTAGATACGCTAAGATATCAGAAGTAACTGTTGTCAGTCAATGTCAATAAAGTGTAAAGATTCACTCATGCATCAGACTTTAATGTGTAAGATGTGAGTGCATCACTTCAGACAGCCTTTATCTGTACAAAAAAAAATTAACGTGAATCGGACAAAATAATCTATGCAGTATTAGTGTATCGGTACATCCCTCCCTCCGTTGTGTCTCCTCTTCATTTCCTCAAAACACCTAAAAACATAAAATCTATCTTTTTTTGTTTGGTCATACAGGCTTGGGTGACATTTCCTGCAAATCTTACATCATTCATTTTAACTTCAATATTGTTCACAGGAGCCAGACACTTTATTCACATTCATGGAGGAGTGTGTATGTCGCTGCATCATATTCAAGTGGGGACCTGTGTCATTTTGTACAAGCAAAGAGGGGACTTGAGTCAATATATAAAATCTATCATTTTTGTTATAGAGTCAAACTTCAAAACAAGATTCCATACATGAAGTCTTCTTTAAAGGTCTGCATCCTGTTGTTTTGATTCTGAGAGAGGATTAAAGTTAACTCCATTGAGATACTGAATATTTCAGCACCCTATGAGGTCTTTTTATGATGGATCTGAGAGAGGCATTCGCAGTTAGTGTAAATATCATATTTTTGACTACAATATGGGATCTCTGATTCATATCCAAATAGATTAGTTTTTCTCTTCAAGATAGATTCATGCAATGCAAGATTTCTACATAATGTGTATTTTCGAGAAAATTAATTTTATACACAATTCATACAAATACAAAACAAAGTGTATTCCTATAAATATAGCTTTTTTAAAGTCTTTCTTCCTTCAGATTTTTAAGTACTTATTCTATTATCCTATAGGTTTGGGTTAAGCACAAAGTCACTTTCAAAAAATGACTTAATTGACATCCAGTGCTTGTGAAAAGTAGGAAGAGGAAGGTTTTCCTTTTTGACTAAAAAGTTTTATAGGTCCACTCTGATGTCCACTTAAAGTCTGATAAAAGTTATACTAGTTGTTTTTCTTTATTCTGTTTATTATTCTGCTGCTCTCTGGATGGCCCTTAGTCTAAAGCTTGAAATTAGCTAGTAAAGGATATTCACCAAAGTTGGGCCTTCATGATTTGTTACTGTGCCAGCAAATAGTGGACTTGTTGTGGACCTGTTGTTTCATAAAGTATAATCCTATATGTACAAAACAAAATGTATTCTTATAAATACTGCTTTTTTTAATTTAGTAATTTAGCTTTTTGATTTTTTAGTATTTATTCTGTTATCCTATAGTTATAGGTCAGCACAAAGTCACTTTCAAAAACTGATTGACATCCAGTGCTTCGGAAAACTAGGAAGAGGAGGGCTTTCCTTTTTGATGGACAAGTTTTAAATGTCCACTCTGATGTCCGCTAAAATTCTGATTAAAAAAAAGTCTGAAGCCTGGCTATTTTATTTCTATCATTATTGCGGTTGTTTTTTCCTTTGTTTTTAAAGTAAAATTGTTAATTATTCTGCTGTCCTCTGGATGCCCCTTTATTTTAATCTCATCTAAAGCTTGAAAGTAGTTAGTAAACAAATTCATCAAAGTTGGGCCTTCATGATTTGTTACAAAATTAAAACATATCATGTTTCAAGAGGCTATTATGTAGAGATTTTTATATCATTCTCATAAGTATTGCTAATTTGACTAATTTCTTTAATTCATCCATGCTGGAGTGTGGTTATCGCTCTATGCTATCCAAGAGGGAACTTGTGTCATTCTTTGCCAGCAAACAGTGGACTTGTGTTGTTTCATAAAGTATAATCCTATGTGTGTAGAGTGAGCACAACATTACATGACATTCTTTTTTAGTTATTAGTTTTCTACCACTGAACAGTTAGTAATTATTGAAAATAATGTAAAGTGGTGTACAAGTGTATTGAAAAAGTTATTGACATTGAGTGCCTGTGAAAACGAGGTCAGGTGAGTATTTTTGGACTAAACTTCACAGGTCTAGTCAAAGTGTGATGTCAAATTAGTTTTTAGTTATTAATTAAAAGTGAAAGGAAATGATTATTGCCGGCCATTTCATACATAATTGTATTTTGTTGTTTTGTTTTATTTTTACTATTTTTCATCCTTTTTAGATTCATAAATATTGTGCTGCCTTTTGGGTAGCCTTTTATTTTAATAGTGTTGAGCATATAAATTCCACCAAAGCTGAGCCTTTATATTTTGTTACAAAAACATAATGTAAAAAATCATGTTTCAGGGGACTAGTTGCTTCACCAAGTTGCCAGTTTAATAGGCCATTTACATACTAACACACTTTCTGTGGCTGCAAACCATTCAAACTATGGGGAGTGTTAAAAAGCGATGTGTGTGACTGAGGCGTTAAATCCTGTATGCACTTAAACACACACACACCTTCAGGTCCCCTCTTGGCAAAAGTTAAAAAAAAAATTACTAGAGGGGTTTAGACATGATATTATCACGATTTTAAGCATAACCAAGAGGCAACTTAAACTTGTGTATAAAACATGATATAGTATAGTATAGAGGGAGGGCTGGCAGTTCCAGGGCCCCCTTCTCCAGCGGGCCTGGGTTTGGTGCGGTCGGCCAGGCCACCTCCATCATGTAGCAAGGAAGGTGTGTGAGGCCGGCTGGCCGCCGGGCCCCATTCTGCCGCCGAGTACTGTGGTACGAAGGTAACGTTAATCACAAAAGCAGCAGCTCTTGTTTACTGCGGTAAGTTACCGTCACCGCGAATACCGCCCAGCCCTCGAGCACATGCTTTGTCTTGAGATGGTAATATAAATTGCTTGTGTGACCTTTGTTTGCCGTCACTGTCACTCGACACTTCTTGCAAATTATGTTTTTCTGCTCAGTGTCCGACCGTTTAAAGCCAAACCAAGTCCAAATCACGGACGTAGCACCAGTTTTTTAACGAGCTCCTCTTGCTCCGCTGTCTCTGTGCTTGCAGCCATTTTCACACTGAGGCAGGTGCGATGACATCATCGACGATAGGACGGTGTGCAAATCTCTACCGTGGGCCAAGTTTATATCATTTCTACTGTCTACCGCATATACCACGCAGCCCCACTATGGACCCAAAAATGTGACCTGAGTCAAAAGTTTACTATGTGTTGGCCCTCATTTTTTCTTACAGAGATCATCATGAGGATTTGTGCGCTGCACCTTAGAATGCTTCTAAAATCCAAACCATTCCAGTAATGACAAAGTCCTTCACCAGTAATATTCACAAGGGGTAGAGCTGTAAGGTGTGCAAGTTTGAAACCACTAGCATAAACGGTGTGGGAGCAAATAATTTTTGAGAGAGAGAATTTGTGAAAAATGACATCTTATTTTGAAAGGGCAATAGCGCACTTCCTGTTGGATTTAGGTCAGTGGTTGTGTGATTTGTAGGTCTTGATGAGACGAACAAGCCAGTTTTGGTTTTGTCTTTGTATAGGATTCCTACCGATCACAGCAGGCTTTTTAGTGTGTCTACGTGGCACAAAAACTCATCAGGAGCTTTTGTAAGACATCACCTGGAAGACGCCATAAAATCCAAACCATTCGCGTTATGAAAAAGTTATAAAGAAGATCTGATAAGGACGAGTTGATCTGTCATGTATGCGAGTTTGAAGCTGATACGATAAACGGTCTAGGACAATTCTTTAAGGAATGCATTTTTCAGGAAAAAATCTTACTTTGAAAGGGAAATAGCTCACTTCCTCTTGGGTTTGAGTGTCAGAGGTGTGAGTGCGTGATTTGTAGGTCTCGATGTAGCCAGCAGTGTTGTTTTCGTCAACGATGACGTTGACGAAATTATTTCGTTGACGACCCTTTTTTTCGTGACGATAACGAGACGGTGACGAGATAAACATGGCTCTTTGATGACTAAAACATGACGAGACGTGTGTGAGTTTTTGTTGACGAGACGAAAATGGACGTAAATATTAGTAGGTGGTCTGTCAGACGTTTAAAATACATGATATTCCTGCCTCTTGTACGTGTAATCTAATGTCCGGTTTTCCGTGTGTGTGTGTGTGTGTGTGTGTGTGTGTGTGAGTGCAGCACGGGCCGCATATTTATGTCCGAACCCGAACCGAGCCCGACATTATTTAATGACCAAAGAGTTTGTGTCACACAGTTGTTATGGTTACAGGGTATTTAACAGGCCGGATGTGCTCAGCTGAGAGTGAGACTTCCGTGTTTGAGACGGGAGCGGAAGGTCCAACGCTTCCAGCGAGAGGAGAGGGAGAAATTAAACAAAATAAGATAAAATAGGAAAAACTTGTCTCCCTCTTTTATTTTATTTTCAGCGTTTAATTAAGGCGGAGACGGGCGGCTGGGAGGTCTTGAGGTCTCCTCTTCCAGCGAGTTGAAATATGTTTTTTTTCTTTTTTCTTTTTTTTTACTAAAACTGACTAAAACTAGACTAAAACCTTTTTGAGTTTTCGTCAACTAAAACTATCACATATAAAAATGACTAAAATTTGAATAAAACTAATGAGCATTTCAGTCCAAAAGACTAAAACTAAGACTAAATCTAAAATGCCTGCCAAAAACAACACTGGTAGCCAGTTTTGGTTTCATTTTTCTACGTCATTCCTACAAGCCGCAGCGGCCATTTTAGTGGCCTAAACAGCTAGGTGTCGCTAGAGAGGCTATTTTGGCACTTTTTGGATTCATTTTTTCATTTCCTAAAATTTTTCGCCAGTCCTGACATTTGTGCCAATTTTGGTGAGCTTTGGAGCATGTTTAGGGGGTCAAATTCCAGTTTAAAGAGACAGCGAGAGAAAGAAAGAAAGAAAGAAAAATAAACGCTACAAAAACAATAGGGTCCTTGCCCTTCCTTGCCCGTGGTAGTAGAACTTTGATGGCTTCTGAAAACCAAACTACTGACGAGGATATCAACCGATTGATTGATGTCCTTGTCAGTAGTTTGTGGAAAGTCGACGACAGCGTGAACGTTTGAGAGTTGGAATGGAGTTTCTACGTTAATGTATGAATTCTTGATGTGTGGGTGAAGATGAGTGAGTTTGAAGGATTTTCTCACTGACTTCCATTATAATCAAATTTCAGAAAACGCTGAATATTTTTGAAAGTTTGAATGGTATTTAAAAGTTGAATCATCTGTAAAAAGTCAGCAAAATGATGAATATTTTCCATTTTGAATGGAGTTTCCAGCTGAAAGTATGAATCAGTAGTCACAGTTTGAAAAAAGGTGAAATTTGTAGATTTTTGAGAATTCCGTAATGCATTCCCAATGGGAAAAGAATTTGGGAAAAATCGGAAATATCTTGAAAAGCATGAATGTTAGGAACAAAAAGAGTTGTTCCGATATTGTCCTAATTCAGCTGAACGTTTTCATGTTTGAATGGTTTGAATCGGTTGAAGTTTGTGGAACTAGTAGCGGTCCAACCGTTTTGGCTCCATCCGCTTTAATAGAAATCGGAACTTTAACGTTGAATTCCAGGGAAAGTATGAACGTTGTAGAAAAATCTGAAAGTTTACGATAATGTCCTAATGAAGCTGAATCAGAAGAAGTTTGAATGGTTTGAATCGGTTGAAGGAGGTTGAAGATAACTGATGTCAAAAAACGCGTCAGAAGAATAAGAAGAAGAAGAAGAAGAAGAAGAAAAATAAAGAACTTTGGTAGTAGAAGAACATAGTTTGTGAATGCTTGCAGCACTCACACCCGTTAAGAAAAATCAATAATTTTGGTAACAGAAGAACATAGGATTTGAATGATTTCAGCATTCACACTAGGGATGCACCGAAATGAAAATTTGGGGCCGAAGCCAAAGCCGAATAATATTAAACGCTTGGCCGAATACCGAGTACCGAATAATGAATATCGTTTAGTTTTTCATTAGTTTTTGCAGATGAACCCCCTCCAGATTAGTGTTGTCAGGGTATTGGGACCCACTGTTTGATACCAATGAAAATATCACGGTTCTGAGTAGTATCAGGATACCACAGCAAAAATGAGGCAGATGTGCCTTTTGTCATTTATAAAAAGATAAATCACTTTTCTATAATACATCACTGATACTTCAATGGAATAAATTACTTATTGACTTATTCATACTTCAAAAACAGCATCAATAAGTGATTAACATAGGGGAGATCAAAATAAAATAAATAAATAAAATAAAAATCAACTAGCCACCCTCCTCCCCTGACAAGTAAAGAACAGTCCCTCCATAAGTAAAGAACAGTCCCTAAAGTGCGGTGAGGTTTGTGGACCGTTACCTGCCACAAGAGAGAAATGTGAACAGCTCGTTTCTCCTCTGAGACGTCACAAACCTGTGTGCCGCCATGGCTCGGCTGTTCAGGTATTTCTGGGCAGTCATGACGCCAATTTATTCACCTGGAGCCGGGCTTCTCAGTCGCCAGGAAGCCGTTATCTTGCGCAGCGGAGCACTATGGCTGTTATTGGCCAGCGCATGGACACTCACCCTCCTTTAATTTGACTTTGAACTTATCCCACAATAGTGGCACCATGCCATGTACCGTGTTGTTTAAGTAGTAGCCCACTGCGGTCTACGTTGTTACCAGTATACAGTGCAACACTACTCCACACATATCCACACACAGTCTCTCCCTCTCTCATACTCTCTCCACACATGCACACACACACACACACACACACGCACACACACAAAGACACGCATTTCTTCCCTGACATTTTTTGTTGTGCGATATCGCCACCGTACCGCAGTCCTGCATTCTTCCCAAACTCCACACCATCTCACCTGCCCGTGCGCACTCCCCTCTCTCTCTCACTCACTCCACTTAAGCCTGTTACATTTCTTAAAGGGCCAACATAACATTTCATAACAATAAATTGATTTTTTTTATGACAGAAGAGCAGCACGCCGATGGTTTTAATTAATGGATCGAAGAGCTGCACACTGATAGGGCCGCGGGTTGGCCACCCCTGGTGTAAGCAGTTCCTGGATGATGAAGGCATTGGTGCCATTGACTGGCCATCTACTTCCCCTGACCTGAATCCAATTGAACACCTATAGGACATTATGTATATTGGTACATCTGATGCCGCCAAGCACCACCAAAGAATGTCTAGGAGCTTGCTGATGCCCTGATCCATGTCTGGAAGGACGTTCCCCAGGACACCATCTGCCGACTCATCAGGAGCATGCCAAGACATTGTCGGGAGTGCATACAGGCACGTAAGGGCCATAGACACTACTGAGTCACATTATGAGTTGCCGTGATAAAATTCACACAAGTTGGATCAGCCTGTGATTCCATTTTTTTTACTTCAATTTTTCAGTGTGATTTAGAATCCAGCCCTCAGTGGATTGATTATTTTGTTTTTCATTGACCATTGTTACAACATTTTGTTCTCAACAAATTATACCCACATCAGTAAAGATATGAATAATTCATCCATCAAGATCAAGATTCAAGATGTGATTTAAGTGGTTCCCTTAATTCTTTTGAGCAGTGTTTGTGTGAAGGCTGCAATCAGGTGACCAATGTGCTGACTGGAGGAAAGAAGTATGAGATCCAGTAAGGAGGCACGTTGGGGTGGGGGATGTGCAAAGAAACAGGACTTTCCCCAGCGTTCAGAACTGTGTGAACTGTGAGTGAACTTTGAGTAATTTTAAGGTACATCCTCATCAGTTTTCCCTTCTTAAACCAAACCACACTTGCATAACATTTAAATATGTGATGTCATTTGTGGGGCGCTAATTAATAGGATATACAAACTGTTGTATGAAATATGTTGACCGGGAGACTCTAACAAAAACACTACAAAGTTACATTAAGGAAAATTCAGGATCCAACTCTTGAAGCTTGGCCCATATTAAGGACTAAGAGTCGAAATATCTCAGCCTCTACTGCTTTGACAATCAGTGTCTCTTGTAAGCCCCCATACTTGTGGGAGTGTATACTAAATCTCAGGAGCAGCCCTTAAATGTATTTTTGCTTTACTTCAGCATCCAGCTGGGGTGGTTGCTGATTGGAAACACTTGGGACTGTTGATTCTCTGTGAAATAAAACCACTTTACCCACAAATCCTTCTTCTAACATAGAGAATGCTGCTTATCTGTTCAAAGTGTTCTCTTAAACTTTTTAGAGAAGATACTGGAAGTGTTTTATGGGTGAATGCTTTTGTGCATGCTGTCATCAAAACTGATGAAATCTTATTTTTCATTTTTTCTGCTTTCTACTATTGTGAGAAACTGTGACACCTGCAGCTCTGTTTGTGTTGGAGAGGCAGAGAGCCTCCTGTTGACCACCTCTGTAATTTTGGTATATACTATGATTGTTACGTCCCCCGGCCGCCTGTGTATTCATTATGAGTATTTTGCATTATGATCTGTGTATTTATTATGTGTATGTGTGTGGTGTGTATGCATTTAATCTGTATGTTTAGTGGAGACTCTTTCTGTCCGGAGATCATATGCTTTGTGTTAACAGGTGTGCAGGTGATTCGTTAAACGATCGTGACGTTGCTACAGCTGGATTGGCTGAGCAAGAGCCTCGGCCTTCATAGTCAACGGTCGCCCTGGATAATGAGCGTGACGTCACCGCTGCCAGATTGGTTGAGCAAGGGGCTCGGCCTTCATAATGCCCACCACACGGAAGCCAACAGATGTTTCTCGTACATGGCAGCAGCACATCGTTTCTCTGATCTTTTGTTGATAAGTGATCTTGTGTGTGACTATAGTGTGTGTGTTCGTATTTAGCTTGCCTTGCTAAATATTGTATCTTTTGTTAAGACCAGCACCTTAGGGCCAACTGAGTCACCTGCACATATACATATATATACATATATATATATATATATATATATATACACATACATACATACATATACATACATACATACATATATACACGTATATATATATATATATATATACACACATATTGTAAATAGTCACTGTCACGTATTAATTTTTGCACGGAGCGTAGGGGTGAGCTGACTTAACAATGATATAAAACAGTGTTGTGGTTATTCTTATAATACTATACGCAGCACTTTTAATCACTGCCTAAAGTTTGGGCCTGGAGCGTACAGAATCTGTCCCCTGTATCCCAATGAAACACATAGGGCAAATTAGCCTATCCACCTCAAACTGGATGCGAACAACAGACAAATTAGCACCTTTGAGTGTCTTTACATTTCTAAACAACATCTCAAAATAGGCAGTTAGTGTGCATGTGGACATACAGGCTGCATGCCACCTCCCACAGTCTGTCAACACCCAGGCAGAGCTGTTTGTCTGCTAGGCATCACAGTACCACCACACACACTGACCTCATCCTGTGACAAGTCTTGCAATTTATGGACAGGTATAACAAACTTAACCACAGAGCAATAAGTAGACCGAGGAGTCTCACATGGCTCAGTGTTGATATTCTTTTATAAATGTTGCTTTTTTTCGGGAATGACTTAATGAACTGTACACGGAAATAATCAAGTTATTATGTAGGCTGGTGTGTGTGTGTGTGTGTGTGTGTGTGTGTGTGTGTGTGCGTGCGTGCGTGCGTGCGTGTGTGTGTGCGTGCATGCATGCATGCATGCATCTGTGCATGTCTTTGTGTTTTGGACTACATGTGTTACATAATGAGGTGTCTGCATACAAACATTTGGGTGTGGGTGGGATGTTTGTGTGTGTATGGCAGAACATATTAAGCTGGAATTATTGTCTAATAAAGAAGGGCCCACCAAAAACGCACACACAGATGGTTGTGTGCACACTGGCACACCCATACACCCAACATGTCAAGCCAGTTTGCCGACATGGCTTGACATGCAGGCAATGCAGCAGCACCTGTTGCTGTGTGTCCTCCTGTCGTCCTGCTCTGCAGTTGCAGCTCATTTCAGCTCACAGAGAGAGACTCTGTTTGGATTCAGTGGGGCTGAATTGATCACTGACAATAGCCAGCAATGATATTTGAGTTAACTGCTAATGACTGAAGCAGGGAGCACTAGGAAGAACTGTAGTCATGTGCGTTCATAAACTGACAAGAGAGATAGATGTGATAACAAGATAGAAGCAACTTTATTAGACTGCTAATTTCTCATTAGTGTTTAGCAGCAATACAGGTGATTTGCTATCACTGACAATATATGAACTACGTAGATCAAACAGGGTATACTCAGACAAGGCCAAAGTAATGTCATCTGAGTTTCTGGAGTTTTTTTAATGTTGCAATGCAATGCAGGCGAGCAGCTGAGGAAGGGGGCGGAGTGAAGATTGTCCCTCGCTGCAGGGAGAGGAGAGAGGGCTTTCATTGTGCTAATGGTGGCTTGGAAAAAAAACCCTAACTGTGTCACACGAGCAGAAGGGAAGGCGACCGGAGCTCAGCTGGTCCCCTTATTTTAGCATACTTGGTTCTATTTCTCCCTGTCTGGGAGCCTGGGCTCACCGCGCAACAGCCCACCGCATCCATCCACCCTTCACCCCCTTGCAGCCGGCACATATACCCCCGAGGCTTGGCTGTCTGTCACGGCGCAGCGGCCCTCCACCCCTCCCTCCCTCGCCGCCCTGCATATATGGCCCTCCCTCCATCACCAGCAAGTTTATGCCATCTTATTTACATCCCTGCAGCTGTTGACAAGTCAGTCACACCAGATTTGACTGCACAAGAAGACAGAAAAACAAGATGTTGTTAGCAATACCAGTTTTAGCCATGTAAGCCACTGTAATACTTGTCAAAAACAACACATTATATTGTATTTTGCACATACAATCAATGTAGCAATGTGTCCACTGGTAGAAGTTGGACAATACTGTGTGTAAGACCAGTTTAATGATACACAAATAAGACAGAAGAGCTAATAAACAGCAGGGTTTCCCACACATTAATTTATTTGTGGCAGCAAACCAAATTACACACACACAAACAACACCTGCCGCCACTTTTTGATTTTCTATTTTTGAAGCTGGACCGTTCATTAGCAACTCTGTTGGAATATATATACTGTTTGGTTATTCATTGCACTACACTCTCGCAGAGCGTACTCAGGGCAGACAGCGCAGCAGAACACCAGGCATAGTGAAAGTGGAATGAATTGCACCCAGTGAATGATGATACATCCTTAGCGTGCAGTTACATAATTAATGTAAAGTTATAGAGGTTAGGTTTAGGCAATTAAAATTACTGTGGTTAGGGTTAGAAAAGAAACATGGATGTACCTTAAAATGATTAAAAGTTAATTCAAAGTTCACACGAATCCAAACTTGTCAGTTTGCAACCAACCTGCCTCCTTACAAGCACTCAGGACTGCTATCTTGTTAACTGATGTCAGCGCACTGGCCACGTGATCACATCCTTTCAAAATACATGCGATATGTGAAAATGTGGGTGCATTACATACAAAAAAATTGTGAGAATAGCCTGTCAGAATTCAATGGGCCTCATTCACAAACAGTGCGTATGCACAAATCTGTGCTTAAACTGTGCGTACGATTGTTTGTGTCACGACCCGTCCTCCATGATACTGTGTGTGTGTGTGTATGTGTGTGCTTTTGTTTTTTGTTCTTCAGTCATTTGAGTGAGTGAGTGTATGGCTGGTGTGTTTTTGTTCTTGTCTCTCTACCTGTTCTCTCCCTCCCCTCTCTTCTCTCAATCAACACACCAGCCGCCCAGCAGTAATCAACACACCGGTCTGCTATCAAGCCATCATCCTCATCTTCAAGTATCCTGCAGCAACAATCAGTCTCCGCTGGATCATTGCCATTTACGGTAATACGTCTAGCTCCTAGTTTGCTGTTTTGTGCCCAGCTAGCCTCTGCCTGCTTTTGTTTTTTCCCGCTGGAACTAATAATTGTGTCTGTCCAGGATCTCCTGCTGCCAGCCACGCCACACCGGACCCCCTCTGCCCCGTACTCCGCCGTCATCGCCTGCCAGCAAATACCCCCCTTTTGACTCAATAAACATTGTAAACTTACCTGACCTTGTCCGCCTGCTGCATTTGGGTCCAGCCCGATCGAGACGTGACAGTTTGATGCACAAATCCGGGATTCATCAATATTTTCTTACCCAAATTTGTTCTTACTTTGCGAACAAATTTAGAACTGCCTCAGACCATGCGTACGCACAAATGAGGAAGGCCGAGCTGACTTGAAAATGCAAACACATACCTTTTAAGTACATGCAGAGCCTATAAAACCACATTCATTAAAAAGAGATTTAATTAACATTTTTTAAAATCATTAATTTACTAATATATTGGCCAGATGTATTAAGTAACCATGAAATTGACACACGTTCACCCTCATCATTGTGACAATTAAAATATTAACAACAACATGAACAGAAAAAAACTATCACTCCATGAATGTGCAGATGCCGACTGCCATATCCTTAACACTGTAGCCCGCTGGCCAGGAGGCACCCACGACTCATTTACTTTGCAAAACAGTACAGTGGGAATGCGTTTGGAGGCAGGGGCTGTGAGAAGTGGATGGCTTGTTGGACACGCCCCATAGAGCACACTTTTGGCGTGCTCAAGGGCCATTGGATGTGTTTGGATCGGATACAGCCGGTGGCACATTACTTTATACCCCTGAGAAGGTGTGCAAGATCATCCTGGCATGCTGTGTCCTCCACAATCTTGCAATGACCCATGGCATTCCTGTAAGACCCGGCGCCATGCTTCTAACAAACTGCGATATTTACTACTTCTCTCCTCGCTTAACCACCTCCTTCACTCATGAATCAACTCTAGGCAAGCGGTTTCCTTATATGGAGAAATGGGGGCGTGGTAGTATGCTAATCACAAATTGCGAGCACGCGCGTGTCAATTTAGAATGATTCTGATTCACACACATGTGCAAGGTGGTGAGAACAAAATTGGCCGGTGCGCAGGTGTCATGAATCCCATGGTGATTTTGTGTATGCACTCATTTTGTGTGCAAAGTAAGAACATTTCCACGCACATATTAGTGAATGAGGCCCATTGTTCTGGGTCAAAAAGTTTGCTTTCACTCACCTCTGCAGCAGCTGTTCATGTCATCCATTGACATATCTGATCAGCTCTGACTGGATTGCAATTATTGACCCTGTGACTCAAAACTCCACAAAGTGCCACTGTTGTTCACAGAGTCCTTGATAAGGATATGATACACCTTCTTGTCCAGATGGATTATTATAAACTGGCAGGTTTCTTAGAAGGACACAAACCGGCGCATCTTGCAGCTGGTTGCAAGTTTCAGCTTATCTCATCACAAATCTTTGTTCTGAACAGGATTTAGAACAGTACAGCCAGACTAGAGACTGAAGCCCAACCCTTGACATAAGGCAATGCATTCCCTTATTTCATCTGTAACTGACCATTATTTTGGCAGGCTAATGCAATGCACCCTGTCTCGTTCCATGTTGCCACTGAGCACTGTGGACACACTTGCAACAAATGAAGTGTGGGCATTTGCCACATAAAGAGAAAGTATGAAAACATCTTTATGAATTTTTTTGTATATAAAAATACAAACTAGAGCATAGCCAAAGCATGTAACATAACATGATACCTGCCACACCTGAACTGAGAGCCCATACTTTGGTTGGACCCTTCAGGTTTAGGTGGAATAGCAGATATAGTCCAAAAAACAGATGCAGACAGCGGACTTACAGTAATACTACTTTGGTTGTGAGCATAGGCAGACATACAATATACATTTGCATTCTACATATTTCTAATCTTGCATTTTTTCAAAGGTTTAAAAGGTCAAGTCCCAAGAAGTTTGTGAAAATGAATGCCTTACAAATCTTTTTGTTTAATCAAAAGATCAAATAATCCCCACATGGCTAAGTTTTTTAGACATTTGCTATCCACAGAAAAAACTGTGATGATGCAGTGACAACTGAATTAAGGTGATCAGATTTCTGAGATGAAAATTGGGGACATTTTCAGTGCAGCGGTGAAAAATCGTTAAATATTATCATTATGAAATGAAAAACGGGGACAAGTACTTTTTCATGTATTTTGACCAGCTTTTATTACAAAAAAGGTTGCAATCAAACAAATGAGTGACATCACCAACCATCCATCCACTGAGGAAGACAAAAATATCTTAATCTTATTAGCTTGAGTTAGGATGGATTTTTTGGCCAAAGGTTTCAACTCATAACTGAATACTGAACTGATAGTTATGACACAAAAGGTGGCAATCAAAAAGAGGGATGACATCACCGTGATCCCCTCATTCATCCACCTCCGTAGCCTCCACCTCAGGAGCCTGGGTAGAATAAGAGCAGAGGAGAACATGAGAAAAACTGCAAGAACAGAGCCAATAGTAAGTGAATAGTTTCTTAAAGAAATAACATCAATTTTGGTAAAATACTTATATAATATAGTCATTGTGCTCTTTTTTATATGCTTTATGTAATTGCCTCTTTCAGACCATGTATCACTATGCACCAAAGTACAACTTTCTACTGCAGATATGATTTTTTCATACAATAAAAATAACTGTATCCCCATGCAACAGCATCAGTAAGGCTAAACAACATCAACAAAATGCTACTTTATTAAAATTAAAGAATAAAGTGCACTCGCAAAAGATAGAGATAATATTGTCATCTCAAGGTAATCTAATATAACAAGTTACACCTTCACCAACAACAGTGACAAACAAAACAGTGACATAGGGCATCATCTAATCAGATGGTCTGCATTTATAACTACTAAATTCACTGATTACCCACACAGCAGTGACTGGTGCCAGCCTGACACAAAATACAGCAGTTAACACACAACTATTAACCATTTACTTATTATTTATTCATTATTTTAACAGTCTCAGGTCCCTATGCCTCCAGGAAAATCCTATGGTACCAAAGCAGTCTTCCATCTCCTCCTTTTCTAAAACAGAGCCACATACAATGTCATCACCTGGTAATCTCACGCTAAGGTTACAGCTTCACCAATGACAGATATAAAAACAGTGACATAATGTTAATGTTCACTGACTTTTGTAATGTTACGTTAGGTCTTCACTTCAGATTAAACAGACGCACTGCATGTTACAATCATACTTAACCTACTTTACCTCACTTCACACACACACACACACATACACACGCACGCGCGCGCGCACACACACACACACACACACACACACAAACAGCCAAGTCTACTGCCAGCTCACACAAAATAAATAAGTTCATACACAGCATACCATTTAACGCTGCCGCTGCTCTCCTCTTGTCTCCTTTTTGCCGCCTCTAGATTGTTGTTGTTGATGCTGCTGCGTCTGGTCGTGCTTCCTGATAACGTCTGTACATCATACGACGTCTTCTCTGGCGATGCGTTTGCTGACTACCATAATAACTGGTGTCTGAGTTTGCACGCATTTTTCCCCCATTCAATGTCACAATCACAGATCACCCAAATCGGGGGCTGTCCCCGGAAATCAAGGGCTGTCCCAGAAAATCGAGGACGTCTGGTCACCGTAAGCTGAATAAAACCAGACATTTGGGTTATGTCTGATCTGTACTATGATCCTGTCTTAATACCAAACCACTTCAAACTCAAACCTCTGAATTCCATGACCATGAAAGAAGTCATTAAAAGTGAATTTGTCTTGTCTGCATATACATAACAGCCCTAAGTCCTCTGTGAGGAGACAGATGTAGCATCTTTGTGCTTGAGTCTCATCTGACTCACTGAGACAAATGAGACCTTGAGCTCAAGCAGCTACAGATCTAACTATATTCAGGACATTGCAAAAGGACACCTCCACCATGTGAAGAAGGGAGATCCTGTCTGGTATCATGAATACTGGCACTAAAACATCCATCCACCCATCATCAAAGTGATGATGATGGCAATGATAATATTTAAAACAAGTGCCTTAGAGCTTGCTGTGATTGTTTTATTATTATTCATTTATTTTGCTAAATAAACCACTGTGATTGTCTTTATTCTATTTCCTTTATCTTTGCTTACTTTAAATCAAACCATGTCTTTGTTAAGACAGACGGTTGATGGATTAGAGTCACTGACTGGCATCTGCAGTTGTTTGACCAATACAGTGTTACAGGCTGAGCAACAGACTGCCAAGTGCCTTTTCATTCGCTATCCTTCCACTGGAGACTCTTCGGTTGTTCACCTACAGAGGGATGACTGACATTCTGTAGAGATATTCAATCTACAGATTAACTGTCTCTCTGGAGTTGATTTAATAGTTGATTTTGGGAATTATTTTCGAGACTTATTTTGAAGTTCAATGTGGGACAAGAAAAATAGACACTGTCCTTTTATATAGAGAACCTGCTGGAGGAGTCCTTGGATCAGTTAGTGACCCACAGGCCACATGCGACCCAGAGGCAACCTCTGAGTGGCCCGGGCAGGGATTGGTACTGAGACCCAGTATTAAATGGCCCAGGGCAATTTTAATCAAGACCGTAACAATAATAATAATAATAACAGTAATAATAACAATAATAGTAAGCTCTGCTGTTATTGGCTGTTATCGTTACTTTTTAAAGTTTTGGTTTTATGTATTATCATTCTGCGGTCTCTCTCCTGCCCCGGGGCTGAGCCCAGGCTTCAGCAGGAGCCATCTGCCACCAGGCAGACCCCAGGCTCCAAAAGCAGCCACCACTAGGACTTGCTGCATCTTCCTACAGGTCAGCCACTAAAAAGTGCGTAAGGTACGTGGGTCATAATGGCTGGAAATGATGAGAAGTTTGTCACCATGTCTGTGTTGTATGAAATGCTTGAGCAGCAAAAAACTTTCTACAAAAATTTTCTTGAGCAACAAGAAAAAAGCCACAAATCATGCCTACAAGTGAGTGTTGATTCTATGTTTGTCCAAATGGATAATCTTGTTAGAGATGTTTTAAACATTTCAAAAGATATTCATGACCTAAAAGCAAGTCTTCAATTTTCCCTAGCTGACATAACTGAACAGCAGTCTTCTCTAAAGAAGAAAAAAATGATTATCTAGAGAATCAAAAGAAACAACCTACTGATTGATGGAGTGTCTGAATCAAAATCTGAATCTTGGGGAGACACAGAAATCCTAACAAAGAAAGTGTTATCCGACCATCTAAAAATGGACTCTAAGCTTATAGAAGTTGAAAGAGCTCATAGAACTGGGAAATATGATCAGGCAAGTCGTCCCAGATCCATCGAGGTCAAACTGCTCCGATATAAAGACAAGCAAGAGATTCTGAAGAGAACAAAACTCCTCAAAGGCACCAACATCTTTATCAACAAGGACTTCTCAGAAAATGTCTGCATGAAATGTAAAAAGCTTAGGGCTGCTCGATTAATCGAATTTTAATCTAGATTACGATTTGGGCTTTCAACAATTATGAAAACAAAATAATCGACATAAAACGATTATGCACTTCTTGTCAGTTTACTCTCGTTGTCTTGTGTTGCAAATCAAACACACCCGGAAGCTGTGCATGCGCAATACTGCCCCCTCCCTTCCTCTCCTCTCCTCTATCCACTCAAGTAGGTGAAATCAAATAACGCAAGGGGCAGGTGATTGCCGAAGATTTCAAAAACAGCGTGCGGAAAATGGCAGAGGGAGAGCGAGAGAGGTTGGTGTGTGTGTGTGTGTAATTGTAATTTCATTTTCTTTGCGTATTCTTTGTTTTTTCAAATACTTCAGAATGTCTAGACATCTTAACCTCACATCAAGATACAAAATCCTGCAGGATACGCCAAGTGTGAAACACAACCTAGGGGGTCGGAGCCAATACCTGCAGCAGACAAAAGAGTTCGAAAACAATGGGTAGGGGCGCTGCCGCAGACAGAAAGGTGTGAAACACACCGTAAGAGGCGTTCCTCAGGTATAAATGCTTAGGCTTTCCCCATGCTCGGGATCTTTCTTCATTCTGACCGCTCGTGTGATGACTGACCTTTTCTTTGCAAAGAAAATAAAAAACCTTGTCGGCCAGCAGAAGTCTCTATTTCATTATTCACCAGCATCAGAGAATTTCCACAACAGTGTGTGTGTGTGTGTGTGTGTGTGTGTGCGTTAGAAAGAGCAGAGAACTGTAAACGTGCGACCATGTAGAGACAGAAATGACATGCTGTCATGTAAACAATATAAGTCATCATATGCGCCCCATAATCATTTGCATAATCGTGATTTAAATTTTGACCGAAATAATCGAGATTATAATTTTTTCCATAATCGAGCAGCCCTAAAAGAGCTACTACCTCAACTCCGAGAGATGAGGATGACGGAAATATGACCAGCTTGTGGAGCAACCTCCGTGACCTATCTCTAGTTATGTCTGTTACGTCTGTTAAATGTTACACATCGCTAGAAAGTATTTTCACGTGATTTTCTTGTGAAACCACTATGAAGGATGTACATAATCTAAATCCTAATTCATCAGATGCTCATGCCTCTAATCCGTATGATCTAAATGATGACGTGGACACTTTGTATAATGACTGCTTTGATCCAGATGTAAACTTCCGTAACTCCAAGAGGCCTCAAGGATTATGCAATTATTAAGAATTTAATAAGTTCTCTAAGGGTCTTCTAGATCAAAGTCACAATGTTTTTTCAACTTTTCACTTAAATATGCGTAGGTTATCAAAAATGTATGGTCATTTAACCCAATATTTGTCTAGTTTAAACCATACATTTTCAGTGCTTGCTCTAACAGAAACTTGGCTAAGTGATGAAATGGTATCTCTTTATTCAGTTTTTCATTTTAAGGCTTTGCACTCATGTAGAACAAAAATGATGGTGGTGTTTCAATCTTTTTAGATAGCAAATTTCATTTTATTGAAAGAAAAGAGCTTTGCAGTAATTTTGATCAAATCGAGGTTGAATCTCTTTTTGTTGAATTACGTAGTCTGTGATCTTGGTGGAAAACGTGCTGTGATTGGCTGTATATATATTTACAAATTACTTTGAACATGTAATCAATTCTGGATTATTATTTACTGATATTTCAGACCGTTTTCCAATTTCTTCTCCTTTTTTTAAAGATTGTTTTTCGGCATTTTTGCCTTCAATTGACAGGACAGCTGAACGTGATGGGGGAGAGAGAGAGGGAATGACATGCAGCAAAGAGCCACAGGCTGGAGTCGAAATCGGGCCGCTGCAGCAACAGCCTTGTACATGGGGCGCCTGCTCTATCCACTAAGCCACTGATGCCCCAATTTTTCAACTTTTTCTAATTAATAGTTCAAATGAGCTTAAAAAAAATCTAGAGGAGAAAACATATTGTCATAGGTTTACTAAGAAAAATGAGAACTTGTTTAAAGATTCAATAGATAAAGTTTCATGGGATGATGTGCTGAATCATCATAGTGCAGAATGTGCTTATAGTACCTTCATAGACATATTTAATTCTGTAGACAGCACATCAAGTGGGCCACTTCAAAAAATGACTGAACCCAACTGAAAGGAGGCTGGAGCACTCGATAAATTGCAGAGCTTTTAATTAAGGTGCAAACAGACTGACGTTTTGACGCAACTGCGTCTTCTTCAGACTCTGAAGAAGACGCAGTTGCGTCGAAACGTCGTCAGTCTCCTTTCAGTTGGGTTCAGTCATTTTTTGAAGTGGCCCACTTGATGTGCGGTCTACTATTTTGTCCTGTGCTGTGAGCACCGATTCAGTTTTACTTTTGGCTGAAGCGCAAGAGTGCCTTTCTTTGATATTTAATTCTGTATTTGATAAATGCTTTCCTTTTGCTCAAATCAGCAGAAAATATAAGTCTAAAAATTGCAAACCCTGGATTACTCCAGATCTAAAGAAATCCTCCATTGTAAAAAAAAAAAAAAAGATTATATAAAAAATGTATTGTTAGCCCCACCCCTTTTAACATTGAATTCTACAAAAAATACAATAATCATTTCACTAAATTGATGCACATTGCAAAAAAACACTACTTCTCAGTTAAATTTGACCAATCATGTAATGATATCAAATCAACATGGAAACTCATCAATTAATTGTTGAATAAGAAAAAGGCCTCCTCCTGAGGCATTGGTGACTTAGTGGATAGAGCAGGCGCCCCATGTACAAGGCTGTTGTCGCAGGGGCCCGGGTTCGACTCCAGCCTGTGGCCATTTCCTATATGTCTCTCCCCCTTTCACACTTGTCTGTTCTGTCGATTAAAGGCTAAAATGCCCAAAAAATATCTTTAAAAAAAAGAAAAAGGCCTCCACACCTACTCCATCTGTTTTATCTGAAGGTGAGAAAAAAATCTCTAATCCTTCAGATATTGCACATGGTTTCAATGATTTCTTTGTTAATATTGGTTCTTCACTGGCCAACAAAATTGAGAATACGGATGGTCATCTTTTTGAAAACTTCGATAATCAATATCCTTAAGATCATTTGGAACAACTCCTATTCTGATGGATAAAGTTAAAATATGTGTTAGAGGTTGAATAATGGAAGTAACTATTCTCAAGACTTGCTCATATTTCATCATGTCCTGCAGAGGAATCTTTAAACATTATTCACCCTCTAACACATATTTTGACTCTATCCATCAGGACAGGAGTTGTTCCGAATGATCTTAAATTTGCCAAAGTTATACCACTATTCAAATCTGATGATGCTAGTGTATACACAAATCATCGTCCTATATCCATTTTACCATTTTTTTCCCATAATCTTGAGAAATTGGTTTATTCAAGAGTAAAAAAAAAACACATGGATGAGAATAAAATATCACTCTGTCACCAATATGGTTTTAGGAAAAAAAATGTCAACAGAAATGGCTATTACACAACTGGTTCATAATATTTCTACTGCTTTAGATAATAAAAACATTTCTCTTGGTATTTTTTTGTGTCAGAGGCCTTTGACACAGTCAATCACAATATACTTATTAAAAAAAAATACATAAATATGGTTTTTAAGGTGTTGCTTTGACATGGCTGCTTAATTATGTAAAGGACAGAGAACAGTATGTATCATTTAATGGGCATTCTTCACATAGAGCAAAGATACGTTGTGGTGTTCTCCAAGGATCTATCTTTGGACCTATCTTGTTCTTGATTCATATCAATGACTTGATTTTTACCTCTAATATTTGCTGATGACACATTTCTGGTTGCATCACATAAAAAAGTTGATACTCTATTTCGAGAAGCTAATGAGGATTTATCATCTATTTCAAATTGGTTTTGTATGAACAAACTCTCTCTTCATATAAATAAATCTAATTTTGTGCTCTTTTGCACTAAAAACAAAACATACTCAAAGAAAATGCCAAAATTATCTTAGACAACAAGGAAATAACTCAAGTTCCTAGAGTCATTGCTGATGAGAAGTTAACATGGAAATATAGATCATGTATGCAAAACGACTATGAAATCAATTGGTATCTTGAGCAGAGTTCGTTCACTGACCAATCATTCTTGTCATTTAATCTTATACTACAGTCTAATCTTTCCTTATATTATGTATTGTAACACACACACACACACACACACACGCATACATGTACATATATATGTATATATATATATATATATATATATATATATATATATATATATATATATATATATATACACACACACACACACATATACGCACACACACACGCGCGCGCATCGACAATTTTTGTTTTTTATATCTGGCCCAGTTGAATTTGTAATTGCATAGCCCTGCCTTAGAATAAAGAATGAAAACAAGCAGGAAGCTACTCACCACTGCGGAAACACACATGGCAGACATGGTCCTAAATCACACAACACAAATGAGGCTCGAGAAAACGTCGTTGTTCAAGTTGTCTGCTGGAGAAACACTAAATCATCTCTAGATGTTTCTCATCATCATACTACTCCTCCACAGTTTACTGGAGGGTAGAAGCTGAGCCGAGCTCTGGTGCAGCGACAGTTTCAACTGCACTGTTTTATAGTCCGTGTCTCAAGGTGGACCGGTTTCAGATAGTACGGTATCAGGGCTTGGTTCAAAAAGAACGCTGTGCTAATTCCCATAGCGATGATGGATGAGGGCGACTGTGGGATCGCCGTCTCGTCCCGTCCAGGCTCGTGAGTGTGCAGCACAGTTCTCCTTCAGCGCTGCGGACACCGCCGCGGTGACGTACGCTCGGAGGGGCGGAAGATAGCGATGAAACTCAGCCAATCCTAGCCCGTCAAAGCCATGCAAGTGTGGTGAGGGGCGATGTTCCTGCAGGTGTACCCAGGTCGGTGTGATTTCATATTCTCTCGCCTACTGTTAAACAAAACTGATGCTTGTTTTATGACAAAGTCTGACTTTCAGTCAGAAACAGGGACGCTTTTGTTTTTCTCATTACTAAGTTGATAAAACTACATCTTCCATCAAATGTTACTAATTTCAATTAACCTTCATGACTTTTTTTTCTTGGCAAGTTATTACCCCAATGCTAGTAATAGGTAGTATTACAAAAGCTTTGTCTTAATATAATTTTTTAAATTTCACATTATTAGCATTATAAATTAACTGTGCAGGCTTAACGTATAGTTTAACAGACTACCTCTTGAATCAAAACTACAAAATGTTTCTAAAGTTGAAAAAAACAGAATCATGATCACTTTACTTTAGAGTTTTGATCCGCTTTATGGTTGGTTTAATGTTTTTTTGTGGTAACAATCACTGCTGACTCAGAGTAAGCTTTAGCAACATCAGAAATTAAAGTGCAGATAGCTCAGATTTTATAAAGTAGGGTTGTATGAGGTACTTATCCATAGTCAGTGGGTTACATACAGTAGATTGCAGTCTGGGCACCCCCAGTAGAAGAAGCAGACAGGAGACCACCATGGATGCTATGTGCTGCTGTAAATGGGGGCAGCTGTAGACACCCTAGAAATTCAATATCAGTTTAGGTGTACACTATTTAAAGAATATTTCACTGCTTTATCTTTCCATTAGACAGCCCCTTCTGACAGGAAAGCCGTTAACAGTTCCCCGCCTCTGCTCTTGTCAAAGCCATCAGACTCGATTGATAAAAACAGTAATTTTGGGTCACTGAACACAGGAGGTGCTGCTCTACAACTTCCCCAATCAGTTAGTTAGTTTGCGTTATTGTGTGACTAACAAACGATAGAGGCAACAGGAGAGCAGCAGCACCTGTGTTCTGATTTTTTAGGGTGTTAAAATGTGTTTTGCTGCTGGTTATGTCCATAGCTGCATATTGCTTAGCTTCTTTGGTGGTTCTCCTGTCTGCTTCTCCAAACTGGGGACAAACTATCCCTTTAAGAGCATCCAATCAGTTTCAGAGATAACCTGTTGTAATCCTGTGTTTTCAAGTTCAATACTGGGGCTGCCTTAGGCCAGCAACTACTGGAAGACCTTATTTCTACAATTAGAAGTTTTATCCAGTCCTCTTTTACTATAAAATTCAGTGGGAGTAATGCTTTCTCAGAATTAAATGGCTTTCCATTTTTTTGTCTTATGACTGGAGTATATTGAAGACCTAAAAAAAACTGTTACAGAAATAATTTTCTATGATGGTGAAAACCCTGTAATGACAGTTTGGTCAGAAGAGAGGGATGGAGTTTGCTGAGATTTCATATTGTGCAGACTTATTAAAGACCTAATAAACACTTTATTACTGACATATTGACATGTCTCTTCTTGCTGATTGAATTATTTGTCCAGGCATGACAATGGCTGTACTGAATGAGGAAAGGGGCCCACTGAGACTGCATATATACAGAGCAGAGAGTGACATTTTCAGATTATTCTGCCAACAGTTCAAACTTGAGAGATAAGCTGTTTTGAATGATATAATACTCAGAAAAGCAGCATATTTCCACATTTGTGAAGTTCAAACCATAAATATTTGGTATCGTTGCATAACAAAATGATTAAACGATGAACCAATTATTAAAATAAATGCTGAGTAATCTGTTCTGTTGATTGACTAATCTTTTAATTGGCTAATTGTTTGAGTTCTAAACACCAAGGGCCGGATCTACTAAAGGTTTGCGTGTATAAAAACGTGCAAACTCATTGCACACGCAAAAAAATGTACAAACTGATTTACTAACAGAGCGCACTAAGCGTTGCGTCTTTCAAAAGAGCAAAATAGTGCGTCTGCAATGCATCCAGTTAGTAAGTTTGCTGCAATGAATATGCAATATGGGGCGTTTACAGGCAATTGTGCGTGTGCTGGGAGGAGAAAAAATGTAAATATATTAATTTAGCACATGCAAAGTGATTTATCAAACCTGATAGCAATTTTGCAAATAGAAACTGCGTCTGTATTTAACACGTGTCAAAGGGAGGTTTGTATGGGTAATTACGCACACATGGCTGCGGTTATTGTTGCAAGGAGACATCGAAATGATGAAAGAAGATGCAGAGTATGGAAGCGAATCGTGAACAGTATTTAAATCAAAATGCATTTGCAGAAATGCTTCTTTTTATTTTAAGAATGTGGCTGCACTACTTGACTCATAAATAAAATTAATCATCAATCATCCAATTTGCATTTTAATTTTCTTCTTCAAGACTGATCATTCTTTCACTTAATTAAAATTAAAATGAAAAAGAAAAAGACATTTGACATTTAATTTTCAAAAGATGCCCCAGCAAATACACACCAAAATTCAATTTGAAATGTAAAATTTGAAAATTAAAATGCATTTGCAGAAATGCTTTTTCATTTTAAGAATGTGACTGCATTATTTGACTCATAAATAAAATTAATAATCAATCAACCTGTTTGCATTTGCATTTTCTTCTTCAAGACTGTACATTTTATGCCATAATCAAAAAGAAAACAAAGAGGACATCATTTTGGTCATAGACGCCGCATTGACTGCCTGAGCGCATCCCAGCCGGCCGCCATCTTGGATGGGTCTCGCTTCGCCTGCACAGTGCATTCACGTCTATTGAGGAAGGAGCTGTATGCATAAGTAAAATAGAGTAACTCACTGAATTTTCAACTGATTTTCACGCGGTTTGGTTTGTTACAAACGGCACACATGTAGTTATGATACAGAATGCTTTCGTACATAAAAAATGCGGGATTTCATGCTTTAATGCTTTCTGCAGACAGCAACAGCATGTTGTTTAGGTCACAACACAGTTCTTTTATTCACCTCAACCCCAGAGTGGAACACACACACACACACACACATATATATATATATATATATATATATATATATATATATATATACTGTATATATTGTGTAAACATACTGTATAAACACAATATTCCAATACAAAACATAGTATAGCATATTAATACATTTATTAATATATTTTAATAAAGAAAATGCTTGATAGTTGGTTGAGTTTATTTCTCACACACACTCACTCTCTTTTATACCCACAGCCATCAGACTTGATAATTCTTTGTTAAATAGATGATCTTACAGACTTCTTTGAAATTTCTTAATATTATTATTATTAAAGTTATTCTTATTCTTAATACACTGACTGCTGTGATCCCTCAAAAGTAGTAAAAAACATTTTCAATATTTACATAAACACTGAAATTAATTTTGGTATTGGTATTATAACTATGAAAATGGGGTTGTGGTCAAGATCATTTGAAAAAAGATACAGAAGGATGAGCAGCAGGGGATATTTCCAGCACAGCTGGTGGAAAAGTGAATATGTGCTATACTATGTTTTGTATTGTATTGTGTATATTGTGTTTACATATATATATATATATATATATATATATATATATATATATATATATATATATATGTATAGCCTATTACACTCTGGGGTTGAGGTGAATAAAAGAACTGTGTTGTGACCTAAATAACATGCTGTTGCTGTCTGCAGAAGGTATTAAAGCATGAAATCCCGCATTTTTAATGTACAAAAGCATCCTGTATCATAACTACATGTGAGCCGTTTGTAACAAACCAAACCGCGTGAAAATCAGTTGAAAATTCAGTGAGTTACTCTATTTTACTTGTGCATACAGCTCCTTCCTCAATAGACGTGAATGCACTGTGGAGGCGAAGGAGACCCATCCAAGATGGCGGCCGGCTGGGACGTCGGCTCCAATAGAGTGCCTAAGTCACGTGACGCTCATGGGACCTTAGATCGGAAAAAATATGAATGGCAGTGAATGAGGAGAGCAATGTTATCTTTTGGTCCCGTTTGAGTTGCGACATGAAATCTAAATATGTTGTTAATGAATTTAAAACATAAATTTTAAGGTCAAGAAAGTCATACTTTGTGGTAAAACTGTTGAGATATAAGCTTTTGAAAAAACGTCATTAGAAAAACTACACAGGAGGCGGTTGCGTATTTGACGTCATAGCTTTCATTCGCTTCCAGCAGCTTGGAGTGACTGCAGCCTGGCACAAAACACACAGACATCTTCAATCAGAAATCGATTAATCATAAAACAGTGGAATTTCAGCGGGGAGGCCAAGCTGCTGGAAGCGAGCGAAAGCTATGACGTCACATACGCGACCTCCTCCCGTGTACTCTTGATTCTTTCTAATTAATTCTATTTCAAAAGCTTACATCTCAACAGTTTTACCACAAAGTATGACTTTCTTGACCTTAAAATTTATGTTTTAAATTCATTAACAACATATTTGGATTTCATATCACAACTCAAACGGGACCAAAAGATAACATTGCTCTCCTCATTCACTGCCATTCATATTTTTTCCCGATCTAAGGTCCCATGAGCGTCACGTGACTTAGGCACTCTATAGGCAGCGGCAGTCAATGCGGCGTCTATGTATAATATGATTTTGGTGGTCTGCCTCGCAAAATAGTGCCCATAATTCCAAAACGATTTAGCCGTCTGAGCGGCGCAGGAGAGTGACGTCAGAAGCCGACCGTGTGCTGATCATGGCGCTCCCTGAGATTGTGCAGGCACTTGTAGGATTAGCTGCCCAGGTGGATGCTAATATTATATTTGAATCTGATGCCCATGGCCGAGTTGAGCAGGTCATAGAGAGCTTGGCTGCATACTCTGCCATCACAGATTCAGAAGTTAATGAGGTTGCCTTAGCCAACCACTCTTCAGTCCTGGAACGACTGCATGCTGTGGAGCCTCAAAGGGTAGAAGGACGACCAGCCATCAACACCCCTTCGAGGCCATAGAGAACTATTTATTAAATGGTTTCAAAGTGAAGGAAATAGCAGAGCTGTTCGGCGTAGGCTATCAGATCATCTGTCGAAGGATGCAAAGCAATGGATTGAGGTAAGGGTAACAGGCTCCCTTTTACTATTATTTGTAAAGGGGCCGTGTTAACTACTAAACTTATTTGTTGCCATTTGATGCTTTGTGCCAGAGTTAAAGCCATTTCAATGTCACTACCAGGTACAGTTGATGATTTCCAGACCAAAAAGTGTTCAAAACCTGCCAAAACACACACTAAGAGGCTGAAGTTGGCATCCGATTCACAGCTTCTGATTGGAATTTTATTTGTGAAAATGCAAAAAAGGTGCATTTCTCTGCTTCATTTTCATCTAGACCACAATAGAAATAAAGGTTTCACAAATCAACGACTGTTTTTTTATGACTTTTTCGGCTGTGTAGAATAATTCAGTCCAGATTTGAGGAGTCAAAGTGTAGCGGTTGTAGACCTGGACCTGGTCTAATGTGGTCTAGATGAGAAAAAAGCAGTGAAATGCACCTTTTTGGCATTTTCACAAACAGAATAAAGGTTTCACAAATCAGAGACAGTGTTTTTATGAATGTATAGACCCTGTAGAATAATTCAATCCAGATTTGAGGAGTCTAAGTGTAGCGGTTCTAGACCTGGACCTGGTCTAATGTGGTCTAGATGAGAAAAAAGCCGTGAAGTGCGCATTTTTTGCATTTTCAAAATTAAGATAAAGGATTCACAAATCAACGACTGTGTTTTTATGACTTTTTAGGCTCTGTAGATTATTCAGTCCAGATTTGAGGAGTCTTAAGTATAGCGGTTGTAGACCTGTACCTGGTCTAATGTGGTCTAGATGAGAAAAAAGCCGTGAAATGCGCCTTTTTTGCATTTTCAAAATTAAAATAAAGGTTTCACAAATCAAAGACTGTGTTTTTATGACTTTTTAGGCTCTGTAGAATAATTCAGTCCAGATTTGAGGAGTCTAAGTGTAGCAGTTCTAGACCTGGATCTGGTCTAATGTGGTCTAGATGAGAAAAAAGCAGTGAAATGCGCCTTTTTTGCATTTTCACAAATAAAATAAAGGTTTCACAAATCAAAGACTGTGTTTTTGTGAATGTATAGACCCTGTAGAATAATTCAGTCCAGATTTGAGGAGTCTAAGTGTAGCGGTTCTAGACCTGGACCTGGTCTAATGTGGTCTAGATGAGAAAAAAGCCGTGAAATGCGCCTTTTTTGCATTTTCAAAATTAAAATAAAGGTTTCACAAATCAAAGACTGTGTTTTTATGACTTTTTAGGCTCTGTAGAATAATTCAGTCCAGATTTGAGGAGTCTAAATGTAGCAGTTCTAGACCTGGATCTGGTCTAATGTGGTCTAGATGAGAAAAAAACAGTGAAATGCACCTTTTTTTGCATTTTCACAAATAAAATAAAGGTTTCACAAATCAACGACTGTGTTTTTATGACTTTTTAGGCTCTGTAGAATAATTCAGTCCAGATTTCAGGAGTCTAAGTGTAGCAGTTCTAGACCTGGACCTGGTCTAATGTGGTCTAGATGAGAAAAAAGCAGTGAAATGCGCCTTTTTTGCATTTTCACAAATAAAATAAAGGTTTCACAAATCAAAGACTGTGTTTTTGTGAATGTATAGATCCTGTAGAATAATTCAGTCCAGATTTGAGGAGTCTAAGTGTAGCGGTTCTAGACCTGGACCTGGTCTAATGTGGTCTAGATGAGAAAAAAGCAGTGAAATGCACCTTTTTGGCATGTACACAAATAAAATAAAGGTTTCACAAATCAGAGACTGTATTTTTATGAATGTATAGACTCTGTTTAATAATCTAGTCCAGATTTGTGGAGTATAAGTCTTGTGGTTTTATGTCAGGAACAGGTCTAATGTGATGTAGATCAGAAAAAGACATAGAAATACATCATTTACATTTTACTGTGAGTTACACATATTAGAGAGTAGATCTACAACTAAAATAAATAAAATCCTGGTTTTTAGATTAATTAAATACCATTGCAATCTAGGGTTGATTCTCTTTTCATCCTCCCACAATGTTTCATGCTCTCAGTTCATGAATTAGGAAAATGACTGAATACTGCCATCTACAGGCGTTATGACACTTTTAAGGTGGACCGGAAAATTCCAATCAGAAGCTGTGAATCGGATGCCAACTTCAGCCTCGTCACAAAACTGCCAAAAATGTTATTACCGCTTGTCAGAAGAAAACACAATACTGCCACTAAAAATAAATTTTATAACTAACACTATAGACAACTCACTGTGATGTCATAAGCCTTATGACATCACAGCTAGTTGTCTATAGTGTCTATACTATAATCATGGCTCACTATACTGTATAGTGAGCCATGATTATTGAAATAACTCCCGACAGGGGAATGGTTTCATTCTTGTCTACTCTGAATCGAGTATTCAAGAGAGCTGTGTTCTAAGAATAATTAATACATAACATTTTAGCCAAAGTTATTGTTAATTTGCCATTAACAAAATGTGGACATGATTTATTTAGTTCTCCATGCACTATCCCCCTTGGAAACTCGTTTTCCCTGTGTATCCTTGACTATGTGAATGCAGCAGTATAATGTGATGATAGTGGCAAACACCAGTGTACACACAATAAGCTAAACAAATTCACATCAAAATGACTGCTGTGAAAATTGTCAATTAAAAAAATTACTCTTGCTCTTGCCAAGATAAATTTGAAATTGTTTTTTTTTTGTTTGTTTAGAATGTCAGACATGTATTCTGCACTGAGTGATGAAGAGCTGGATGCCGTCATTGCAGAAATCCACCAAAGTCAAAGTAACACAGGATACAGGATGATGAAGTCATTCTTTCATGCCAGGGGACTGCTAGTGCAAAGTAAGTTTAATATTAAGTTTATCCCCATATGAATGCATTAAGTTCTCTGTAAGCTCAGTCAATGCACGTTTTCTCAGTTTGACCTAAGTAATAATAATAATAATAATAATAATGATAATAATAATGATAACATTATAATAAACTTTATTTGTATAGCACTTTTCTAACAAAAATGAAGTTAAAAGTGCTTTATTTAACAAGGGTGATTAAAAGATGATGACATGATATAATTAAAATAAGAAAATAAAATAAAAATAGAATTATTTAAATGAAATGGGCATAAATGAAATCTTACCTTAATTAGCATTACCTGTGTTAACACTGATTTTTGAAGTGCTGTTAATATTTCATGTAATTTGTCTTTGAAATTGAATGTTTGCTATTATTGTTGTAGTTATAAGAGTATGTGACTCCTTAAAAAGAATGGACCCAATTGGGAATGAAGTGCAGGCCATGGCCAATCGGACACCAAGACAGAGGCAATACTCTGTTCCTGCACCAAATGCAATGTGGCACATAGATGGAAACGACAAATTAATATGGTACATACTTGAACATATGATATATTGAGTTTGTTCACCCGCTCCACAACTTTTCTTCATTGTACCCTACCTCTTTTCTATTCACATAATTGTTGGATGTTATGATCTTCTCTCCTCTGACCACTGACATAAAGCTTAATACGTCAAACTTTATAGTGTGTAGTTTGCTTATCTCTGACATCACACATTTTCAAACTTAGTTTTTTAGTCAAGTACTCTACCAAGACCAGGACCTCATATATAAAACTATAGGGTAGGGCTGGGCAATTAATTGAAAAATAATCGAAACCGACATTTAGAAACTCTAGTCGACTTAATCTTGCTCATGTCAATTGATCGTGGTGTTCACTGTTGCCATGACAGTAAAGGTTGCATATCTTTAGAAATTTGAAAACTGTCTCCAATGATCATTTTAACCCAAATCATGCTCTTTTCATAGTTCTAATCAAGTGGGTTTTGTGCCTAAACTAGACATTAACCACAGTGTCACACCTTAAAACATCATTATTTTCACTCCCTAAAGATACTCGTGTGAAAATATCACAAAATATCCAGGTGTGAGGGCAGTGTAAAATACAAAACAGAAGAAACTGTGAAAAAACATAATCGTTCATCGAGGGTGGAGATAATCGTTCATTAATCGTAATCGATGTTAAAAGTTCAATTAATGGTGATTTTGATTTTTGCCATAATCGCCCAGCCCTAGCGTAGGGTCAGAAACTCATTCCTCATTTATTCAGTCCATAGCTCATTCATCAGCGGAGCTTTACTGGCTAATTCCTGGCTGGACATTAGCTTGTTACTCAGGACTATCTAAAGTTACTGCTTTAATGCACATCAATCATTTCTTTGAACATCGTTTTTTGTCTTCAATTCTAATTTTAAATAATTTAAATCATAATTTTGTCAATTATAATTCAAAGCAAAAACATTTTTTCATTTTGTTTGTAATTTTTTTCTTTATCATGTCACTTGCCCTTCCAGGATAGAACGCCTATAAAGAGATGTGTACATCCAAGTCCTGGACCCATTCCATGTACTCTTTCGAAACCGGGAGAGAAAAGGGATGTTGAATCCTGATGATGAGAGTCATCTTTTTGCACTCCACTGGGCTTTTCTGCCTCAACTACAGAGGCAACTGGCCTTCTTCATGGATAATTGGAACTGTCACAGCCTGAGAACAGCAGGTAGCCAGTCTCCCTACCAACTTTGGGCATCATTCAGAAACCCTGAGGATCCCGATGAGGTATGTTAAAACGCTTGAGCGTATCATATTAGGAGCCATCATTTCAATTATACATTAAAAAACCCTAAAATGATATGGCTAGATTACAGAAATTTAATATTTAAAGGAGTCATCACCTTGAAAACACATTTTTCCTTGTTAAAATATGTATATTATAGTTGGACCTCAGTTGAAACTCAACTGAAAATTTGGAGTTTGAAAGTGGCTCCGTTATTTCGTTTAGCCTCTTTGTTTAAACCACAAGGGTGCACACTCAAAAACAAGTGGTTTTCATTCTGCTCCTGAGCTGACATCAGTTCAGGAGGCTGTTTGCATAAGCCCGGCCTCTCTACCACATCACCCCAGAGGGGGCGAGAGGGAAGCCGCCACTCCTGCCACCAGCTCCCCCACCTGTCGCCAGCACGAGGCTTTACTTTCCGGCGGCGAGACTGAAGCCTCTCGGGCGGCGAGAGGGAAACTGGCGCTCCAGCCAACAGAGGGAGGAAAAGCGTGTGGTGCGCAAGGTCCACAATAGGACACATAAGACCCACACAGACGCAATAAAAAATATGCATACAAAGCATACATTCATACATACATTACAAGAAAAAGAATTTGTGAAAGCGAGGGGGACAGCAGTGGACCCGGTCTAGCTCCACCCATTGGCTCTGCAGTGAGCAGCTTCTCAATCAGTGTGTGCCTCATTACCATTATTACAATGAGCATCCAGACCAGTCAAAATCTCGTGTGTATTCTCGTTAGAGAAAGTTGTGGTATGGTATGGTATGGTATGGTATATGTTTTGGCAAATTAATTCATTTTAAGACAATTACAGAGAGACAGGATATGTTAAAACACCAGATGATGACTCCTTTAAAGGACGACTTCGGTATTTTTCAACCTGGGTCCTATATCCCCATGTGTATGTTTGCGTATGATTCATGGGTACAACTCGTTCTAAAATTGGTTCAGTGTTGAGGGAGGCGGATGTAACCGGAGCCTAGAAACGAGTTAAAACAGTAACAGGGGCAAATGCGTCCCGTATAAGTTTGCGCATTAAAAGTACTTTTTTTCGCCACTGACCGGTTCAGATCGCCAGCGTTATGAGTGCTATGAGTGGAATCAACTGTCAGTCAGTGTTTGAGCAGAGAGGGGGAGGGCTGCCCCACTAGGTACTGTAAGTGAGTATGTGTGTATGAAGTGTGGCTTGTTACGCCAGAAGAGTCAGAGGACGTTCTTTACATGCTACCACCTGGAGTATTACCAGAGTTTTTGGAGTGCTCGAATAAATGGGCCTTTTTCCCGAACGCAAGAACAGGATGTGGCGCAACACCCCATGCAGCTTTCATACAGTAGGCTGCCTTTGTCGGACGGCAAGATGCTGAAGTTGTGGCTAGATGTGCAACAAATGGATGCAAACACTCCTCTCACTGCGCCTTGCAGACCATTGGCTCTGCAGTGCTCACTTCTCCCAAGATGGCTACTGCCAGCCGAAGAAGAGAAGACATCCCGAAACACCTCTTCCTCAAGAAAACGGCTGTCCCACGGGTAGAGAGAGCTTAGTGGGGCATTTTAAGTCAATATTCCATCAGAATCTTTCACTTGGTGATGCAAGCTCCAAATTTGGCACAAATGATGTCCAGGATGTATTATTTAAGAAAAGTACGATGTCCAGCTGAAAATCCAAGATGGCCGCCAGTTTTCAAGATGACCGCCTTGTCAAATGCAAAAAAAAAAAGGTTTTTGAAGTAGAACTTGAATGAATAGAAATGTATTAATGATCCAAACATCAAAATGAATGTATTTTGACTGAAGAACTCAATAGTGTCAAACTGATTAAGTTAGTTGATTAAGTTGAAGGGAAATATCCATGATCATTCACTGAAATGCTGTGGTCACGCTCTATTGGTTTGTAATTTTTTATAAGAGTGATGTCAAAGCACAACCAGGGCACACTGGTGACATCACTGCTGTGAAACTCAGCATGGGGTTCAGTTTGCTTGTTGTGTACTAACTGTAGTTGTAGTATATTTTAGTGTCCCAAATGCTATCTAATAAGCCCCTCTATATATCTCAACTAGAAGTTTAGTTAGTTGTAGTATTGTAGTTAGATAGCCACACCTACACCAGGCCAAGGGTAACGAGGCTTCAGTTACCTGGATGGTGTACAGATCGCACAGGACTTAAATGGCACTGGATGATCGGGCTAGGTGCAGTGCCCCAGATGCTTGAACCTAGTTGCATCCCATATTTCAATATGCTTTAATGTTTTGTACAGTTGGGTGGTAAAAGGATAAACCCTCAACCTATAACTGTGTAACACAAGATGTCTGCCAATAATCCACTGAGTTGTGCCACTAAACTGACTGGAGGAAGCCAAAAACATACCACAATTTCAGGCAATCAGCAAGTTGCCCATGAAGTTAAACCCATCCAGTTTGGATGATGGAGGTGGTATTGAGGATACATCGAGGTGAAACAGTGCAAAGTATCAAACAAACTCATCAGCCTTGAAGACTTAAGTCCTTTGACCACGAAGAAGCTGAAGAATCTTCACACATGCTCTTCATACAGCCAAGAAACAGATGAAGTCTGTGTTGATTAAGGCATGCGACACAGATATTCTTGTTGTTGTAGTCAGTGTTTTTGGGACTCTTCAGGATGCAGGCTTAGAAATTATTTGGGTAGAATTTGGCCTGGGTCAGTCCATTAGGTGGTTACCAATCCATGATATGGTGGTGAATCTTGGCCCAGAGAAATCCAGTGGCAAGCTATTCTTTCACACCTTTACTGGCTGTGATGTTGTGTCAGCTTTTCGTGGTAAAGGCAAGAAAACTGCATGGCAAGCATGGGAGGTTTGCCCTGAAGTGAGCCCTGTCTTTAACAAGCTTAGTCAGTATCCACCCATCATAGCGGATGCAGATCTCGACATCCTTGAGAAGTTTGCATCACCATGTATGACAAGCACAGCACTACAAGCAAGGTTGATGAGGCAAGGCTGGGCTTGTTTGCTCGGAAACAGAGGTCTTATGATCCCATTCCACCGACAAGCTCTGCATGTGAAACGGTCTGCCTTCCAAGCTGCCTGCATATGGGGCCAGGCAACAGTGTGCGAAAAGCAAAAAGCAAACTGAAAGCCCTGCCAACTGGGGCTGGCAAAAAGATGGTGAGGTCTGGCAAGTTCTCTGGACAACCCTTCCACCCGTTGCTCAGACTTGTGAGCAGTTGACAAAATGCGGCTGCAAGACTGAATGCCGAGGACGATGCAAATGCTATTGCTTCATCCTGAAGTGTACACAGGATGAACCAATCAAAGCTGTACATAGAGGGGATGTGGTGGCGAGCCAAATAAAGTTGTCCTCCATTGAGGGTTGGTGGTGGAGGGTCAAATAAAGTTGTCCTCCGTATAGGTGGGGTGGTGGCGGGCCAAATAAAGTTGTCCTCCGTAGAGGGGGGGTGGTGGCAGGTCAAATAAAGTTGTCCTCCATAGAGGACACAAGCCAATCAGTTTGTTCACATTGTTTGTAATTGAAGTTAACATAACCCTATCGGAAAAGTGTCATCATATTTCTAATGCACTGGTCAACCCCAGATAAGCCATACTACATCTTCTAGCACTGTTGAAATGCAATAAGCAGTTTACTGTCCTATCATGTCTCTACAGTGGGTGGCCACGTACCCAGACATCACATCGGAAACATCACAGAGTGTTTCTTCGTTTAATTTGCATTTTATCATCATAACATTCAATCATTTCGATTTTCTAAATGCAGTATTGGATATCTCAAACTCAAAAACATATATTTTGATGTATAGCTCATCAAAATAGGATTATTCAATCAAAATATAGTTCAAACACCATTTACTACCACTTCGAATGGAGGCCATCTTGAAAAAAGGCGGCCATTTTGGGTTTTTTAAGTGGACATCATACTATTCTGAGAGAGTAGGTTCTGAAGCACTTGTGTGCCAAATTTGGTGCTTGCATCACCAAGTGAAAGATCGTTTCAGCAATCTGCTCCACTACTACAGACACAGTGTAGCAAAGCTCGTGACGTCACACAGCCCACAGATAAGGGAAAGGCTAAGTTAGTATGCTATTTACAGAGATAGCACTGGCGATCTGAACCGCTCAGTGGCGAAAAAACACACACTTCATACACACATACTCGCTTACAGTACCCAGTGGGGCAGCCCCCCCCCCCCCCCCCTCCCCCCTCTGCTCTAACACTGACTGACAGCTGACTCCACTCATAGTACCCATAACACTGGCGATCTGAGCCGGTCAGTGGCGAAAAAAGGCACTTTTAATGCGCAAACTTATACAGGATGTATTTGCCCCCGTTACCATTTTTGCTCGTTTTGTGGCTCCAGTTGCATCCAGCTTCCTCAATACTGAACCAATTTTAGAACGAGTTGTACCCATGAATCATACGCACACATAAACATGGGGAAACAGGGCCCAGGTTGAAAAATACCGAAGTTATTCTTTAAGCTTAGGAGAACTGATTGCATAGCTTAACATTTTTAAAACTGTAACTGGAATCTTGAAATGAAAAATTTGAAGATGCCATAGGTTTTGTATTGTATTGTATTGTATTGTATTGTATTTAAGAATCTAAATAAAGCCTCAGTTTTCTGAAACAGTTACAACAAAGTTTATAAAATGTTTAATAATCTTAAAATTCCAACTGTCTTTTATTTGTGTTGAGGTGGAGGCAGATCATGGTATTGATTGGGATGGACCGTACGGCTTTAATGACCTTGGAGGTCAAAGGGGACAAGTAGAAGTACCCCAATTGCAGCTGCAGCGACACCTGACTGAGGAGGACATGGCTAGCTTATCTGACCCCAATGTTCCCTTCTTGGATGCACTGGACATCTACACAGCCACGCTACAGCAGTTGATGCAGTGACAGTCTCCCCTTCCCCTTCTCCTATCCAGGACTGGATAAATAGGAGTGAGACTGCAGGACCAAGATTCATACACACTACTATAAAAAAAGTTGGGGATATTCAACTTTTGGGTCAAATTTATGGAAAATGTAAAAAGTTCATGCTACATGATACATCATGAAAGTAGGGCACTCTCCGCCGTTCTGTGACTCTTCCAGTCTGTCTGTTACAACCTGCTGACACTGACACTCTAAGCTCAGTGGCAACTTCCCTCTGAGAACATCCCACTTGAAGCCTCACTACTACTACTACTACTACTACTCATTGTTATTATTGTTGATCAATTGGTCTCAAAATGCGAACAGCCGATGAAGAGGACTGTTTAAATACAGATGAGGGACAGATGGGTTAGGTTAAGTGTCCATCCCTTGTTTGAATGTCAGTGAAAATGCGTTGTTACTTTTATAGTGTTATAAATGTTCCTGTTGTGCTCCACTTTTGGATTTGGACATTGTATTGAGTTTAAATATTGTCAAATATTAAACAAGTCTGCCTTAAATTTAATTATACATCCTACTACTGTAATTGGGGAAAAAAGGACTGTTTAAGTCAAAGTTGTTACTGAACCAAAACATGTAGTGCATGTTATGCAATAAGTACTGAAACACTGAACATCATGTTCATTCAAAAGTTTAGAGAGGGTCAAATTAAGTTCACCTGTAAAGGTTATAGTGCATTTTAGGTGCATTCTGGAAGCAGGAAGCACAACATTTTTTTTTAAAAGTTTTTATTCCACAACCTTAAACATTTGTCAATAAAATATCACACTCCTTAACTGTATGAATTCAAATAAACACAAGAAGTTTGTGCTCTAGAAAAGGATCAACACTCAGTGAATACTCTCCTAAACCCTATGATACGCTATTATGGCAAGGCTTAACTATACAGACCAATGAGCAGTGATAACTAACATGTCTTTGGGGTCATCGGGTGGGAACCTCCTTTCATCGGTGTTTCGTCTAGTTGGTCCCACGACACCTTCAGGAGGCTAGACAGTGATCTCTGGCGTCCCAGAGACACTCCTCTAATGCCAGGTCTCACTGCTCTCCACACCAACACCACAACCTCCTTAACCTTACTTACACATGGCTTTCTCAGCCCAAACAGCACTGCCACCTTCAATCAAACCCAGGCTCCGTACAAGCAAGCTCCAGGTAGAAGCTGCGCTGATACTACCTTTCCTAGCACGTTCACCATACTCTAATTCACACACTACATAACATAACTACAGTGTAAGCTAAAGTTAAAGGAGATAAATGAACTCACAGGATCAGCAAACACACTCACCCTGCTGCATGGCCTCAAAATGGCCACCAAATGGATTCAACTAGGCCACACCCACACTTAAATAACCTTCCTCTTCCTCCTTACTAACACATGGCTTTCACAGCCCTAATTCACACTCTAATTCACACATTACATAACATAAACTTAAAGTTAAAGGAGATGAATAAACTCACAGGATCAGCAAACACACTCACCCTGCTGCATGGCCTCAAACAAAATGGATTCAACTAGGCCACTCCCACACTTAAATAACCTTCCTCTTCCTCCTTACTAACACATGGCTTTCACAGCCCTAATTCACACTCTAATTCACACACTACATAACATAACTACAATATAAACTAAAGCTAAAAGAGATAAATGAACTCACAGGATCAGCAAACACACTCACCTTGCAGCATGGTCTCAAACAAAAGGGATTCAAATAGGCCACTCCCACACTTAAATAGCCTTCCTCTTCCTGGATTTCCTCCTGACAGGAAGTGGATCTCTCCACCAGATCTCAAGGAGTTATGTGCCCTGCATAGTAGCCTCTGCCTCCTGAACTGCCGTTCTTGGGTTCCACTTCCTCCCCTTGGTTGGATTTGGAACCACACTCCTAACTACTACGTCCTTACTCCCAGATAACAAGAGCTCTGTCCTGACCTTAGTACATTTAAATTCCTCTGTCAAACTAGATACTGGCAGCTGAAGTATCCCTTTTCCATACAATGCAACACTACTTAGGCACCTAGGAACACCCAACCACTTCCTAATATAGGAGCTAACCGACCTTTCAATTCTCTCCACAACAGATATTGGGATTTCATAAACTGATAATGTCCACATTAACCTAGGATATAGTCCAAACTGTAAACACCACAACTTCAATTTTCCTGGAAGCTCTGATTTATCTATTCTAGCCAATCCTTCAGCCACCTCTTTTCTAAATTTCACCACCTGTTCCTTATCATTCAACTCTACATTGTACCACCTACCTGAACTCTTCACTGACTTTTCCCTAATAGTTGGGATGTCCTCATCATCTATGACAAACTTCCTATCACTTAACTTCCCTCTACATATCGAGATGCTTCTAGATTTACTAGGCTTGATCTTCATGCTGGCCCACTTCAGGTTCTTATTTACCTTCTCTAATAGCCTCTTTGTACATGGCATTGTTGTGGTCACCAGTGTCATATCATCCATGTAAGCCCTAACTGGTGGCAGATGCAACCCATTCTGCTGTCTCTCTCCACCTACCACCCACTTAGAAGCTCTGATGATTACTTCCATTGCCATAGTAAATGCTAATGGAGAAATTGTACACCCTGCCATGATGCCTATTTCTAGCCTCTGCCAACCTGTTGTGAAATCTGCTGTACTTAGACACAACCTAATATCCTGAAAGTATGCTTTCACTAAGTTAACAACTATCTGTGGCACTCTGAAGTAATCAAACGCACTCCAAATTAGGCTGTGGGGTACTGAACCAAACGCATTTGCCAGATCTAAGAATACTACGTGTAGGTCCCTTTTGTTAATCTTCGCTGCCTGAATCTGGTGCCAGATCATGCTAGTATGCTCTAAACACCCTGAAAAACCTGGTATTCCTGCCTTCTGCACCATGGTATCAATTAATCTATTCCTTTCTAAGTAGCTAGCTAATCTCTGCGCAACTACACTGAAGAAAATCTTCCCCTCCACATTCAAGAGGGAAATCATCCGGAACTGGCTAATGTCCACGGACTCCTTCTCCTTAGGAATGAGGACACCTCCTGCCCTACGCCATGCTCTTGGTATAATTTGTTTTTCCCAAACTATTCTTAGCTGTTTCCACAAAAATTTAAGTGTATCAGGCGCACTTTTGTAAACCCGGTAGGGGACTCCATTAGGCCCTGGGGCCGAGGAAGCCTTTGCACGCCTGACCACCTCCTGAACTTCCTTCCACCTAGGTGGCCTAACGTCCATCTCATGCTCTATTGCTCCTAATGGAGGGATAGGGATATCGGGTGGGAAACCGACTATCCTGTTCTTCTCTAAATCTGAATATGTGTTTCTCAAATAGTCTTCAACCTCTAACCTTTCTGCTTTAAGCTGCCCTCCCTTTTCCTGGCTGAACAATCCTTTAACAAACTTAAAAGGGTCCTTGAAAAAACCTGTCCTAGTGTATTCCTTCTTCTTCCTCTTATTCCTAAGATGCTCTGCCCTTCTAAGAACCGTTAACCTGCTTCTCAGCTCCTCTTGTAACACCTTAATTCCCTCCCTTTCTTCTTCTGTAGCCTTTTTCCACTGCTTTCTTAACTGTCTCCTTTCCTTGACTAACCTCTCTATTTCTCTTTGCCGCCTAGACTTACCTGCCTGTACCCTCCCACTCCTCTTTCTCTCATGCACCCCAAACCTCTCTACACCATACGAATACATTGTATCTCCCATCTTTTCTAACCTTTCTATTGATATTAAAATGTCAACATTATTAATTGGTTTAAGGGGATAGTTCCTCATGACATACTTCTGAGCACTCCAAGTTTCCTGAAGCAGCCACAAGAACCAGCATGTAATGCAGACCATGAACTAAAAGCTTGCAAGCTGGCACAATATATTCTCAACAGCTTAACTTCCCTATTAGCAGTAGAGAAAATATAGTGCCAAAAGACAGCTCTGTCTGATGGCAAAGTTAAGCAGTGGAAATATCATATGTCCATTTAAAACAATACAGGCTTTTTTTAGCTATGCCTTTTTTGGTGGATAAAATGCTTTTTGTAACCAACCCAAGACTTTCAGCACATGACTTATTACATGCTGGTTCTTGTAGCTGCTTCAGGAAACAGAGCTACAGTAAGAGTGAAATCTACAGCTCATACAACACCACTTCAAAAAAAGGGAAATGTCCCTTTGAGGTGATGTCCTAACATATCTAACTGCTCCATAAATGAAAGCAATTTACTTGAAGAGTATGAAAAAGAGATAAACACCAATTTTCACAACTGGAGGTCTGAAATGAATTTCAAACAAATAACACCATTGAAACTTTAAAGCAGGTATCAGCAACCTCTTGGATGTCTTGTGTCAGGTTTTAAAATTTCACAAAAAGCCAAAATTTCTTAGAAAAAGGAAATAAAATCATAAAAATCTGAGAAGAAAGTGGTGATTTTTTTTGCAAATGAGGCATAAAATTTAGCAAAAATAGAAGTCCTGAAATTTCGCAAAAGTTTGAATGACTATGGGTGTCTACATTACGTACAAAGTCAATGCAAAGACTGGGAATAGACTGGTCTTTTGTGTCTCTCACTGTCTGGTGTACTGGTGTAAACTGGTGTATTTTGAGCCTAGTTAATTATCTCAGATTATTTTGAATCAAATTGTTTGTTTAATTCACCATTAGGTTATATTTTATTAAAAATATTTTGCCATCCCAAAATGTATTCATTTTTTTTATTGAATTACTCTGCGTGCCCATGTTAATGACCTTGTGTGCCATTTTGGGCGCACGTGCCATACAGTACACAAAAACCACATGTAAAATTGTAAAGAGCTGTTGTGCGATTGACTATACAAATATACAGTATTCAACATGAGAGCAGAACTCTTTTTACAGACTGCTGAAAAATAAAGACAAGCATCACTAAAATTTACAAACACAACTACAAACCAAGTGTGGAAATGTGGGAGTGCATTTTCTCTTATAACCTACCTCTGCTTTAAAGACAGTTTCTCAAATCACTCTAATCAGATCATCCCAAACCCAAACTCTGTAGATCTCACAGATGCTTCCAGGTTTTCTTTGAATGCCTGGTAACTTTGGCACTTCAGTTGGAGTTTCAGCGTTGTGAGGCAGGTTGAGGCGACTGGCAGAGTAATTTCCAGAGATACTTCAACATAAAGGTGCTGGGGAGGTATACTCCAACCTGTCCAGAACTTCAGGAGGAGTTGTAGTTCCTGTGAAGACCCTTCAATGACAGTCAAATTATTTTAAAAAACAAGAATAAGCTAGATTATACCTTTTTGAAGTTTACCCGAACATCATTAGTCACTGTAGAAGGATTTTAAAAACTTGGACTTTCTACAGTAAAATAAAACATTGTTTACAAAATGTGATTTTTCACCAACATGTTCCCATAAATATGGGCTCAATGTGAATAATTGGCAATAGCTCTAGGAGATGTACATTGTTCCAAATCAGATCTATTTTTTCTGAGATAACATTTATAATCTGACCTTTTTCAATGTAGTCTCTCAAAAAGCCTGTGACCAGGCATGTCCCCTCCACGCTGCTGTGGTCATCCTCATCCTCACTATCTGGGATTGGCCAGATGATCCTTTTCAAAATGGTCTAAGAAGTAGAAACATTTTCAAAGACTATCTCGTAAAAGGGTATATTAACAGAGTAGAGCTACTTTGCAAAGAACTATCACATTTAGAAAAGTACAGGTAGAAAAGGCAACCTTAATTGTATATAAAATGGAGGCTTGTTATCTGAATGATAGAACTCCAAGATGTTAGATAAACAGTAAAATTTTAGAGAAGAGAAGTTATAGCCTGTCTTTTATACAGCATCTTTTACTGCAATTTCACGCTTTAATCTTCTTTCTGTCTCTCCGGCAGGCAGACTGAATGTCTGTACTTATGAGAAATGGCTTAACAACTAAACATTTCCTGCAATTAAACTGGTAAACTGGTTTATAAACAGTGTGCTGTGAGATCTGCCGCTGCGCACCTCACAACCGTGCGTAATAGTTGCGCGTAATGACCGCTCCTCATCGGTTAGACTGCACGCCTTTCATGTTTGTCTCACTGATAGGTGGAGAGCCTACAGACAGGTACCCATTAGCTACGAGCCGCTCCACCCTGACTGCTCTTGTCCTGTCCTCTCCTTCTTCTTTCTCTCCTGTCCTCTCTATCACTAAACTCTGAGCTTAATGATTAGCTTTTACCTTAGCAGCACTCGTAATTGAGTAGGCTTTTGAACAATGCAGGAGAAATGTTGCAGACAGTTTATATTATCAGCCTGGGCCTGGGGCTTGTTGTAACAGTAAATGGGATGTGTTGTAACTTGTATAAGTTAAACTGTGTCTGTGTGAGTGTACATCTTACCCTGCGATGCGCGATATGGGCAGCCAGGTCCAGCCACACGCTGCTACTGCTGCAAAGTAGCCCTGCCTGTTGGAAAGAGTGTGAGATATACCACTACTAGGAATGGGAGGGGGGACTAAATCTTTTAAGATTTAGCACATTATTGCGCGATTATAATGAGCACCACTTACATTGTGCTTTCAATGAATACTACTGCATTGTTCAAAAATTATTAATTGTCTCAAATTATTCTAGGGGGGGACAGCTTTACTGAAGGGGGAGTCATGCCCCCCCCCCCCCCCGATCATGGTTGTGACTGTTGTGGTAAGGCACATCTGGGTTAATCAATTTGGCATGTAAGACAGGAAATAAAGGAGCTGCTTTAATTTAAGGAAGTAGTGGAGCTGGGCATGAAGCCTATTCAGCTCGTTAAAAGATTTACTTCATTTTTAAGTTGCAATCACTGTTCTTGTTATAAATTCTGCAGTAAAACACATTTAATGAAAGATACCTACCAGTCAGTATAACAGAAAATGGACTTGCCCAGTCAATTCCTGTTTTGTTTTTTTTTTGTACAAAGTTAGAATCGCCCTTTCACAATCTTCCTCAGTGGATCTGAGATCAAGCCTTGCAACCAACTCTGGCTTGAGTTCAGCATTGTTGAGCAAGTGACATCCAAACATGTTGGCTGCCTTGTAAACATCAGGCATACATCAGTACTTTTATTTGTAAACTGTATATGGTTATAAACTATGAGACAGATATTACTTTGATTTTCTTCAAGTGGATTTTGGTTGCTTGATGAGCTAACAGCAGCTGAGGTCCCTGCCCGGGTCTCTTCTGAGCTTCCTGACGGGGTATTCTCAAAGGTTTCTTCAGCAGTTGAATCTGAATTATTTTTTCTTGGAATGATAGCAGGAAATTGTTAATACACTGAAGAAATCTAAAACACAATCCATATCAGTTCAGTGTGTGAGACACACCAAAAAGTAATAAAAAAAACAATTGTGTCAACTGATGTTTTAGGATAATAAAATGTCTGTAGGTCTTCACGATTTACACCATGTAAATTCATGTATAAACAAGAAATACGTCTCACTTTTCACAACAGTCAATGTGGCCTTGAATCTCAGAGAAGCTAAATATCTCTGCACACTAGACACATTCCACCATTGGTCCAGTTGTTTGAGGAGTGAGGGTCACACTGGGAGGATCCTAGCATAAATGAGACAATGGTAACATAAATATGCATCAAGCAATCAAACATCTTTCTTTACATTAGAGCTTGGTGGATTTTGTACAAACATATTTCAGTTGTGAGGGTTACTGGCTGGGGATTTCCCTGCCAATATTCTATCATACTCTAAAGAATCAAATACTACATACTACTAAACACACATAATACTAAACAAATTATTACCTGCAGGTCAATATCTTTTTGGAGTGGCCTTATGTAAATCACAGCTGTCCCCACTCCGAGTTCTTTGTTGCACAGGCCCTCTGGAGTTTCCCCATCCTTTGGGCAAGGAATGATTTCCAAGACCTTGGACCTTGTAGTTCCCCGGCTCCGCAGGAGTTGAAACCCACCACAGTGCTTTAGTTGTGGAAAGTTCAACTCTAGGTGATCTGAAAAGTCAGATGCACCACAGTATTTATCTGAGGAAAAAACAAAACAGCATTATAACCGGCGTGGGGGTAAAATGTAAACATTTGTGCTTTAATACAACATCATGGACAAGTCCTAACAGCTCTACTCAGCATAACACAGCGCTCAGGTATGCCCTCAGGTGCATAGAAAAAAAGCCCATGTTAATGCACATGCACCTGTTTGACTGAGATGTAATTTCTCTTTGAGTGAATAAGATACGTTTTTTAAGAAGAAATAAGATGTACAATGTAAATTTTTCAGCAGTCTGTAAAAAGATAGCTCTGCTCTCATGTTGAATATGTTTTTATAGTCAATCGCACAACAGCTCTTTACAATTTCACATGTGGTTTTTTTGTTTTCATGGCATTCAAGCTAATGGTGCCACTTGTCTTTCTGCCATTCAGCAGGCGTAACCCCTCTACTGCTGTGATGTCATGTACATACCCTCTTTACAGGATGATGTTAGCTTGCTATGGCATTGCTGCCTGGCACACCTCCTCTGGTGCCCTAAAGTTGGCTAGCTGACCAGTCTTTGACATTTTAAGTAGCACAGCTGAGGCATTGGTCTTACTGACTGTGATGGCCACACCTGTGGCCTCACAACTGGTGTACATGTTTGTAACCCTCTAGCACTTACACTTTAATTTCTTTCTACATTTAGTTCATTTTGTAATTTAGTTTACTTTGTTTCAGGCACATTGCACATTATGGACAGAAGGCAACACACATGGGTTTTGTTTTATACATCATACACACATTTTATTAAGCTGGGAACCCTATTGTTTTTGTTCGGATTTTTATTATTATAATTATTATTATTATTATTATTATTATTATTAGGGGGCCAAGACCACGGGGCCCCGCCGTAAAGCTTAGTGATTAGTGATTTTTTTTCTGCTAGCTAAAAAACACATACCCTTGCATATTTTTGTCAAAGTAAAAACTATCAATGTCAAACTCGAATCAATTGTTTCAGAGGTCAACCAGAGGCTCTGTGCAAAATGTGGCGCAAATTAGCCAATAGGGGGCACTATAAACACAGAAACATCAAGTGACATGAAAGTTGATCAGATTCACACGAAATTTGGTGAGCATGATGTGGAGTCGCTCCTGAGGCCAGCCGTAAAGCTTGGTGATGTTTGGTCAGGCCGACTTCCAAGGGCTCCGCGACACCTGGGGGCCGAGTCGCGCAAGGAGGTTTGGCCCCCGTTTATAACTGCTTGCAGTTCTAGTTATTATTATTATTATTATCCCTCCAAATGAATTGCCTTTTTGGGAGGCTTAACATACCCGAAAACTCATGAAACTTTGCACACATCTCAGAACTGGTGAAAAATTTGATATTTTAAGGGTCTCATGCGTTGGTTCCAAAAAGTGACTCAGTAGCGCCCCCTACAAAAGTTTGAGGAAACAGTCCCTGAAGCTACCGACATGTATGAAACTTGGCAGACTTATGTAATGCTTAGAGACGTACAAAAAAGCCTCTTGGAAGCATCCTCTAAACCCAACAGGAAGTCGGCCATTTTGAATTTACTGTGCAATTTTAATGCATTTTTGGCCATTTCCAGGGGTCCTAAATGAATGAACTTGTCCTAGAGATTTCATCCGATGGACTTCAAACCTTGGTCTGTCCCATCCCAAGACCTTGAAGATGAAAAGTTATCAAAAGCTTAAGTTTTCGTCAATGTGTGTGACCGTGGGATGGCGTCAAAGTTAGGGGTCTCGCCACTAAACAGGAAGTAGTTTATAACTACAGGATACATGGTCCAATCTTGCCCAGACTTCACAGAATTGATGATAGTCCCGCCCTGAACACATCTACATGTCAATAATTAGAGATTAACATAGCGCCCCCTACTGGCAACGGGAAATGTCATGTTTTAGACTTTAATGTATATCTCCTACAGACTAGACTAGATCCACTTCAAACTTGGTGAAAAAAGTCATAAGATGTTGATGACGCTTTATTGTGGAAACTGTGAGTTTTCGTTGAAGGGCGTGGCCACGGCCTGGCGGCGATCTTTGATGTTTCGCTGTGATGATAAACATTGCTATAACTTGACTCCACATGGGAATATCTTGCCAAAACTTCACACATATGATGACAGTCCAGCCCTGAACACATCTACAGAGGAATTTTGAATCACCGCCATAGTTCCACCTTCTGGCAACAGAAAGCTACTTTATACATTCTTTGATTACCCGCTTCTAGCAGGTTAATCAGACCCACCTCAAACTTGCTGGTCTAAATCCTTAGACCTTGATGATACTAAAAAATGAAGCTTTTGAGTGTTCATCAAACGCTGTCACCGCGGCACTGCCTTGTTCGCCATCAAACACGATGTTGTTTTGAAGGGACAAGGGATGCTTGAAAACTCACCAAATGTGGCATACACATCACAGGTCACAAGTCCTGTTGTCTGATGTGATTTTAGTGCTTTGATGCACCAAGATGGCTCAACAGCGCCCCCTACAATGTTTCAATTAAGCAGCCCCCAAAGCTGGTTTGACCTGGATGTATGAAACTTGGTAGGCACCTGTAACACTCTATTACGTACAAAAAAGCCTCTTGGAGCCATGCTCCAAACCCAAAGGGAAGTGTGCCATTTTGAATTTACTTGTGCCACTTTTGTGCATTTTTGCCCATTTCCAGGGCTTGTAAATTAACGAACTTGTCCTACAGATATAATCAGATTGGCTCCAAATTTGGTGTATGTAAGCGTGACTATGTTGTGACCAAAAGTCACAGGATCACAGAATCACAGGATTTGCCCAGTGTTGAATGGCGCACCCACTGCTGAGCTTTGAGTCTTGAGGTCTCGCCATGAAAAATGAAATTGCTGTAGCTCTGGCATAAATGGTCCAATCTCCACCAAACTTCACATGATACATATTAGTCCCACCCTGAACACATTTTCATTACCATATTGCCTGATAATCATAGCGCCACCTAGTGTCGAAAGAAAATACTTCTTATCAGACACTTATCTTTGGATTAACCTGAAATTTCAATGCTGTGGTCTATATTTGATGTTCACAAACATGACATATCATTAGTGTCAACGTGTGCTGCAGAGGGTTTAATTTTGATGTCTCGCCATGAAACAGGAAATTGCTATAACATTGGAGTAAATGGTCCGATGTCCACCAAACTTGACATGATTCATATTTGTCCCACCCTGAATACATTTTTATGACAATATTCCGTTATAGTCATAGCGCCACCTAGTGGTGAAAGGAAGTAATTCTTACCAGACACTTATCTTTGGATTCACCTGAAATTTCAGTGCTGTGGTCTATATCTGATGTATACAAACGTGACATATCATTAGTGTCTATGCACGCTGCAGAGGGTTTATTTTTGATGTCTCACCATGAAACAGGAAATTGCTATAAATTTGGAGTAAATGATCCGTTGTCCACCAAACATCACATGATTCATATTTGTCCCACCCTGAACACATTTATATGACAATATTCCGTGATAGTCATAGCGCCACCTAGTGGTGAAAGGAAGTACTTCTTACCAGACACTTATCTTTGGATTAACCTGACATTTCAGTGCTGTGGTCTGTATTTGATGTACAATAACATGACATATAATTATTGTCTACGCATGCTGCAGAGGGTTTAATTTTGATGTCTCGCCATGAAACAGGAAATTGCTCTAACTTTGGAGAATAGGGTCCGATGTCCACAAAACTTCACATGATTCATATTAGTCCCACCCTGAACACATTTATATGACAATATACCGTCATAGCCAAAGCGCCACCTAGTGGCGAAAGGAAATGCTTCTTATCAGACACTTATCTTTGGATCAACATGAAATTTCAATGCTGTGGTCTATATTTGATGTACACAAACATGACATATCATTTGTGTCTACGCCCACTGCAGAGGGTTTAATTTTTATGTCTCGCCATGAAACGGGAAATTGCTATAACATTGGTGTAAATGGTCTGATCTCCATTAAACTTTAGATGAATCATATTCGTCCCACCCTGAAAACATTTATTTGACCATATTTCCTGATACTCATAGTGCCACCTAGTGGTGACAGGAAGTAGGTCTCATCAAACACTTATCTATTGATTTATCTGAAAGTTTAATGGTGTGGTGTATATTTGATATATAAAAACACGTTGTATAATTAGTGTGCTCTCCAACTCCCTCTAGTGGTGATATGCTAACAGGCAACATCATGGAAATGTAATTGATTTGTGGGGCAGCCACCATTTTTATCACGTTAATTTTTCCCCATAGAGTAAGCTTCAATTTTCCCCATTTGTCCAGATTCATTTTTATCTTTTGAAGGAGAGGTTCCATATTTGACAGCATTACTTCATCCAAATTTGGAATTGAATGCCCAGATACTTCATACCTGAAGGCATCCATTTGAAAGTAAATGAAGTGACATAGCTGGAGTAGCATGTATTCGAGAAAGGCATACACTCCAATTTGTGCCAGTTTATCTTATAAACTGACAATTTAGAATATGAGTCAATGCATTCCAATACCACCGGCAGAGAGGAGACAGGATCTGCTATCACTGCCAAAATATCATCAGCATACATCAACAGTTATGCTCTCTCCCCCCTGCACGCACACCATTAATTTTTACATTAGCTCTAATTGCTGAAGCCAGTGGTTCTAGCACTACTGTGGAAAAGCAATGGGAAGAGCGCAGCCCTGCCTCATCCTCCTACAAAGGCAGACAAAATTTGATATCAGCCCATTTGTGAGAACAACTGCTCTCGGATTGGAACAGAGTATTTTAACCCAATTACAGAAGCCAGGCCCGAATCCAAATTTTGAAAGAGCTACCATGAGAAACCTCCACTCCACCCAGTCAAAAGCCTTCTCGGCATCAAGCGAGAAGGCCGCGACCGGTACCGGGTTAGAGCGATTCATATATGTGAGATGCATAAGTCTTCGTATATAATCGACTGAGGACCTGTTTTTAATAAAACCCACTTGATCAGGGCAATCCTTATTCCATACCTTTGTTATCGTTAAAGGGGTCTGAATATTTTCCAACAACGTATTATAAATTACAGAAACCTGCCCTTTAGGTAGGATAGATATTTCCTTAAACATTTGCATTATTGGATGATTAATAGGTTTCCTGTCAGTCATTATACCTGCTGCTCTTAGGGCAGAACGTAATTGCAAATATAAAAAAAAAGAATTTTATGACAATTTAAATGTTTCCCTCAAGTCCTGGAAGCTTCTTAACTCATCGTCACTGATGATGTCTCCTAAACTGTGGATTCCTGCTTCAACCCATTGAGGTGAGATAAAGTGGTCCCCACCAGTCTTAAGAAGGCTATTATGGAATAATGGAGTACTTGCATGCCATTTGGATGTCCAATTATATATTCTTTCAATTTTCCTGAAATTTTGAATTGCATTGGCTATCACTGAGCCGTACTCCAGTTTACATTTATTAATAGAGAGACCTGTGAACAAACAATCCTTTAAAGAGGCAGGAGCCACCAAATTCTTCTCAATGTTCAGCCATGGAGGTGAAACTCTCTCACTGAACCAATTTAACAGAGGACGAAGAGTAAAGGCGTGGAAATAAAGCTTAAAGTTAGGAACCAATAAACCTCCCAGCTCTTTCTTTCTTTGTAAATTGATTAACTTTATTTTAGGTCGTCTGCTCCTCCATAAAAACCTGGTAATAATGCTATTTATTTTCTCCCAATATCTTGGAGGCGGCGCCAAAGGTAACATGTAGCTACAGAAATTAACTCTAGGAAGCACATTCATTTTAATTATTGAAATTCTACCAGACAGGAATATAGGTAACTTTTGCCATCTTTCCAGGTCTTTGTTGACCATACTAAGAGTGTTATTGTAATTGTTAGTAATTGTTTTTTCTAAAGATGCAAATACATTTACTCCTAAATATTTAAAGTGGGATACTACTGGAATGTTAAATTCTGTACATTCATCCTTGCTCAGAGAGTTCAATGGCAAAAGGGAAGACTTAGACCAGTTTATCTTATAGCTGGAGACATAACTAAATTGTTGAAATTTGCTAAGAATGTTTGGAAGAGAGTACTTAATATCAGAAAAATATAAAAGAACGTCGTCAGCAAATAAGGAAATATGATGCAGAGTGGATTTAATTTTTATTGGGATAATGTTTGTAGATAACCTAAGAGACTGTGCCAGAGGCTCCAATGATAATATAAACAACATAGATGAAACTGGATCTCCTTGCCGACTGATCCTACTTAATTTAAAAGGGGGGAGTGTATATTACCTGTAACTACACTAGCTGATGGATTTGCATAAACAGTTTTGATCATATTAACAAAGTTGGACCCCAAACCCATGTGTCTCAATACAGACCATAGAAAAGACCACTCAAGTCGATCAAAGGCCTTTTCTGCATCAACAGACAAAATAGCTTTTGATGATAGACTATCAGAGGAATCAAGAATATGCAATAAGCGACGCAGATTATCTGCTGAAAGACGCTTTTTTACAAATCCACTTTGATCTGGATGAATCAACTTTGGCAGATACACCTCCAGTCGACCAGCAAGTGTCTTTGAAAATAATTTGATATCCGCATTCAATAACGATAAAGGTCGATAGTTACCGCAATTAGTTGGGTCCTTATCTTTTTTTAAAATAAGAGTTATTAAAGCCGTGCTTACATCTCTTCCAAAACATCCTTTTTGAATGGCTGTATTAAACATCTCCAGTAATGGTGGTCCTAAGATACTCCAAAATTTTAAATAAACTTCAGGGTGTATGCCATCAATTCCAGGGGACCTACCTTTATTCATTTTTGCTAAAGACTGTTTAAGTTCATCAAGTGATAAAGGGGCCCCTAATATTGAAGCTTCTTTTGATAATGAAGTTAGATTTAATTTCTGAAGATATCTGTCCTTCTCTGATACTGATGAAAGATTATCTGAGGTATACAGCTTCTTGTAGAAATTAGTGAATCTTTGATTGATCAAATCAGGTTCAGATATCATAGAACCAGATTCTGATGCGATGACTGAAATATTTGTAAGCTGATCATTTGTTTTTAATTTATTAGCTAGAAGCCGACTGGGACGGTTTCCATGATAAAAATGATTTACTCTGTTTTTATGCATAATAAACTCCACTCTCTGCGTTAGTAGTAAGTTAAGTTCTACTTTTATTTTGGTTAAAGACCTGGCTGTTTGCTCAGAGAAATGCGTTTCTTGAGATCATTCCAAAACAGAGATTGAAGCCTCTAATTCCCTGATTCTCTTAAGCTGGGCTTTATTAAATCTAGAAGAATATGAGCTAGCATAGTTCCTTATGAAGCCTTTTATTGAGTCCCAGACACATCTCGCATCATCCACAGAGTGCTGATTTATCTCTAGAAATTCTGTGAGTTCCAGTTCAAATTGTTCACAAAAATCTTGATTTTGTAACAAAGTTAGGTCAAACCGCCACCTAGTGGCTCTTTTAGCCAACCTGGAGATCGCCAATTGGCATACATACGCATGATGATCTGTAAGTGTCATATGCTTTATTTCTATGTTTTGAATGAAGGAGATAAGGGAAGTAGACATAAATATAAAGTCTATCCTTGTAAAGGTTTTATGCCGATTTGAAAAGAAAGTATACTCCTTAGTAGTGGGGTGACGTAGCCGCCAGACATCCATAAGATTGAAGTCAGAGAGTAAATGCTGTAGAGCTTTAGTTGCTTGTACATTAGAATGAGCTTTGCTTGATTTATCCAATTTGTGATCTAATATGGCATTCATGTCAGAGCCGATTATCAATTCATAATCAGAAAGTTCAGCAAATATACCATTCAACTGAGTGAAAAAAACATTATCATATGTATTAGGCACATATATATTGATAAATGCCAGTTTCCTTTCATTATAAATGCATTTAACATAAGCAACTCTACCATCTTGATCACCTCCTTTATCCATGACAGTAATTGGTAGTGCTTTACGTATTAATATTATAACTCCTTTTGTTTTATTTAAAGCAGAAGATGAAGCACATACTTTATAATGGCGATTTTCCAGTCTGTTAACATCACCTCTTTGCAAATGTGTCTCCTGAAACATAGCTAAATCAATATTATTTCTTGCTAGTAAATCTAAACAGGCTGCTCTTTTATTAGGAGAATTAAGACCCTTTGGGTTGCAACTAAAAATATTCAAGGTACCCATACGTTTTTCAAAACCAAAACATTCAGGGGAGAGGAATATGAAAACTGAATCGCAGAGAGATTCTGATGAACTCTGTATTCATACCAACACAGTTCTACACAAAAATGTAGAGAAGATCCCATTCTTCCCCGCACCCCGACCCTCTGAAATACCCACCAATAGGACACGAGCACCATCAAAAATGAGGTTGTAGTATAAAGAATATGTATTGTCCTATTGAACAAACTCCTCTTACTCCGCCCCAGCTGCGGAGGTGTAACACACCTTAACAAAGAGAACGGATACACAGAACCTCGCCGCTTCTTTAAGTGACTCCCAAATTCATTAATATAGTTAGGCCTATTAGCAAAATTGCTCAAATCTCCAGACCAAAGACTCCAGTGACTCATGTATCCCCACCTCATAACTAATGATGGCAAAACTTTCACTCAGTCGGGATATAAAGAGAGGCAAACAAACGAGACAAAACAAATCAGACAAGGAGGAAACAACTAAGATGAAAAAAAAAAAACTTTCATTGAGTCTGGATACTAAAAAAAATAAGTAAAGAAAAAAGAAAAAAGAAACTAAAAAAAAGGTTGAGATGATTCAACCTAGTCTGCGGGTATTGAAGAAAAATAAATAAATAAGGGTATCTCTCAAGTCCAACTATCATGAAACAGAAAATACATGTCCCACCTCATCATAACTGATGACAGAAAAGTCTCAGTCAGTCGAAATATTAAGAGATGGTTTCATCTGTTGTTCGTAGAAATCCATTGCCTCCGTTGCTCTAGTGAAAGCATACGTTTTTTCTCTGAAGGAAGTAGTTTGGCAGGATATGCGATGCCATGTCTCAGGTTGGCTGTGCGGAAAAGTGCTCTAATGTCGTTAAATTGAGCCCATTGTTTGCATTGCTCTGTGGTCATGTCAGGGTAGATATGAATTCTTCATCCTCTGTAGTTTAGATTACCCCCCATGACTCCCACCAGGCGCTGGATAGTGCGTCTCACTTCGAAGCTGTGTAGCTGGGTGATCATACAGCGGCTCTCATTTTGGCCAACTGGTCCGGTGCGGTGCGTTACGCTCACAAGTGGTTGCGGGCCCAGCTTTTCCTCCCCGAACAGTTCATACAGCAGCTTGGTAACAAAGGCAGTAGGGTTACCTGCCTCTATCCCCTGTTGCAAACCAATAATTCGGAGATTAAACTTCCTGCTGTGATTTTCCAATGCTTGTGTTTTTTCTTTCAATTCTTCGTTCTCTCCCAGCAGGCTTTTATAGTTCTTCTCCAGAGTTTGCATGCATTCTTTCATTGCATTTGCCGCAATTTCCAAATCATCCACTTTAGATTTGCAGGCTGTTAATGTGAGATTCAACTTGCTTAGCTCCTCCTGCACTGGCTTCAGCTTCGTATCAAACGCCGCTGAGATTTCCTCCCGCACAATGTCTCTAATCATTTTCCCAAATGCATCGGGATCCATTGTTGCACTACGGAGTGTTGACGGCATAAGCTTTACGAGTAATATAAATCAAAGCCAAAAAACTGACTTACGGGAGATATAAAGCTCGGCGTGGTCGGCGTTTGGCGTCCTCACAGCATGTCACCGGAAGTCTAACCCTTAACCCTAACCCTAAACCTCATAGACTGGTCTAGAGTTTGGAGAAATATTGCTTTTTCCTCACAAAATTTAAACAATAAGGTAACTAATATCAACTTTCTATATCGCACGTATCTGACACCAAAATGGCGCTTCATGATTAACATATCCTCTTCCCCAAATTGTAATCTATGTCATTTGAATCAAGTAGGGACTTTCCTGCATGTCATGTGGGAGTGCCCATTAGTTCAAAGCTTTTGGCAACAAATAGTAAAACATCTTTCTAACGCATTTGGATTAGAGATTGATCTTACTCCGAGATCTATGCTCTTAAATGATGATTGTGGGCAAAACCTCAGCCATATGCAAAGGATGTTATGGTTGTCTGCATGCACAGTAGCTAAAAAGATGTTGGCTGTCAGGTGGCAACCACCACACTCACTCTCACAATGGACCTGCTCTTTGGTGGAGATGTTGTCCATAGAGTTCTCCGTTGTCAGGATGAATGGAGCAGGCCAGCGGGTCCTTGAAGCTAGAAAGGAGGCACTTGAGGTTGCACGAAATCTAATTTAACCCTTTAATATTATTTAACATTAGTATATACTTTCTGGAAACAGAACCTCGAAGATTGGAGAAAGATCTGTGGGAGGGGTAGGGTAGGGGTGGGTTAAGGGTTGAAATGTGCAGGTGTTGTGTGCTATTTGTTACTGTTTTTAGCTTTATTCTTATCGCATTATTTTGTTTTTATTGTTAATCAGTTATTGTGTTAGTTTTGTTTTGCTTTTCCCAACTGCACATAGCAAAGATGTTATCTTCTCTAATGGTATAGGTATTACATTACTACATCTGCATGTGCTAAATGTACGTAATGTGTTTTTCTTCTTGTTTGTTTGTTGTCCTTGTAATAAAAGTTATAAAAAAAAAAATAAAAAAACCCCACTTGATCACCGCTTATGATGTCTGGTAATACGTTCTCTAAATGTGACGCAAGTGTCTTTGTCAGGATTTTAAGCAGTGGTGCAGTCTACGTGATACGCAGGTATATGCCATGTACCCACTAAGAAAGCTCCGGATTTCTGTATACCCACTTAAAAATGTGCAAAGATCCGTAACAATATAGTTTTGTGACAGAACTTTAACTTCAGTGATTTTGTTTCGCAAATACCGGGTAAATAACTGCAATAAAATACATTTTGCAGGGGAATGCGTCTCCTCTTTTCCCCTCCATTCATAAAATTCACCCTGTGCGCTCTACTGTATTATCAACCACTTGTTGATAATGCATACCCAGTCTTTCAGAATGCTTTCAATTATCTGTGGATGCATGTAGCCTACTGTATGCATTAGTGAGTGGGTTGGTGCTTATGGGGTATCAGTCCTGGACGTGTGTGTACGAGGCTGTGAGGGAATCATCACAGTATACCCGCTACAATAAACTAGACTACACCACTAATTTTAAGATCCACCCCAAGCAGACTCACGGGTCTGAAATTAGATGGGTCTGATGTATCTCTGTCCTTTTTAGGGATAAGAGAAATTAATGCATCATTAAATGTACCAGGCAGAGTACCTGTTTCAAATGATTGCAAATACACCTTAAGTAATATGGGTGCCAGAATGTCAACATATTTCTTGTAATATTCAACCGGGACCCCATCCAGACCTGGTGACTTCCCGGTTTTCCTTGATAGAATAGTAGTTCTAATCTCTTATGTTATAGGAGCATCCAGTTTTTCTATTTGCTCACTGGAGATAGTGGGCAGATTAAGATCTGAGGAAAATGTCTCCACTTCTTCTGTGTCAGGTGCATAGAGGTGTAAAGATCTTTGTAAAAAAATCTTCAAAAACCTCATTAATTTCCTTTGATGAAGTTACTACCTTATTGCCCCTCTTAATCATGTTGTATGTTATGTATGTTATTAGCATTATCCTGATACTTCAACCGCCTAGCTAGAAGTCTGCCATTTTTTTCACCCCCTTCATAAAAATTGTCTTTAAGCCTGAATCAGGCGTATTCGGCTTTTTTATTATATATAGAGTGCCGAAGTGATGCTCATGGGACCTTAGATCGGAAAAAATATTAATGGGAGTGAATGAGGAGAGCGATGTTATCTTTTGGTCCCGTTTGAGTTGTGACATGAAATCCAAATATGTTGTTAATGAATTCAAAACATAAATTTTAAGGTCAAGAAAGTCATACTTTGTGGTAAAACTGTTGAGATGTAAGCTTTTGAAAAAACGTAATTAGAAAAACTACATAGGAGGCGGTCGCGTATGTGACGTCATAGCTTTCACTTGCTTCCAGCAGCTTGGAGCGACTGCAACCTGGCACAAAACACACAGACATCTTCAATCATGAATCGATTAATCATAAAACAGTGGAATTTCAGTGGGGAGGCCAAGCTGCAGGAAGCGAGCTAAAGCTATGATGTCACATACGCGACCTCCTCCTGTGTACTCTTGAGTCTTTCTAATTAAAAAGCTTATATCTGAATAGTTTTACCACAAAGTATGACTTTCTTGACCTTAAAATTGATGTTTTAAATTCAATAACAACATAGTTAGATTTCATGTCGCAACTCAAACGGGACCAAAAGATAATATTGCTCTCCCCATTCACTGCCATTCATATTTTTTCCGATCTAAGGTCCCATGAGCTCTACCGGAAGGGGTGTGACTTAGGCACTCTATGTCATGTAACTGGTATTTCTGATTGCAAATGGTTCAGTATAGGTGATCTGAATAATGCACTGCCAAATCCTTCTCTAGCTTACATATCTCTTGATCTAATCTTTTTTCCTTCTTTGCATTTTCACTTTTGAGGAATGGGCAATGATTTTCCCTCTTATAAATGCCCTAGATGCTTCCCAAACAGAGGATATTCTTTCAGTGGAGCCAATATTAATTTCAAAGAAGGATTTAAGGTCCTCTGACAATGTGTCGCTAAATGATTTTTATTAACAGCATAGCATTGAGCCTCCAACGACCCTTTTTACCTTATCTGCATTCAGGTCGATGTGCAACTCCACTGTACCATGGTCACTGAGGGCAATGGTATCTATCTCACAATCCACAACTGAGTCTACTAAAGTGTTTGATATCAAGAAAAAAAAAAAAAAAATGAATATGACTTGTGGCAGTGAGAATAAAAGGTGTATTCTCCCTCACATGAATTCACTAACCTCCATATATCCACTTAACTCATATCCTCTACCAGCATCCTAATTGAAGCTCTGTCTTTAGGTGAAGATTTGCCACTGAATCTGCTCTTATCAATCATCCCATTCATTACCTGGTTGAAATCACCTGCCATTATAACCTGGCCCTCCATATTTCCTACCACTCGATTAACTTCATGAAAAAAAAATCAGGCTCCTCCTTGTTTGGTGCATATAAATTGCATAGCACTGTCTTAATCAAGGGTTCAATACAAATAAGTCGTCAGCATGTTTCAGCATGACAAAGCTTTGATTTTTATTTATGAGAATCATCACCCCATTCTTTTTGCTTGAGTAGGAGCTATGAAAAACTTTCCCTACCCAACCTCTTTTGAATTTCACTACTTCCTCATCCCCTATTACATGCGACTCCTGAATAAATGCTATATCTGTATTTTTGGCTTTCAAATATTCCAAAACCTTCCTCCTTTTAATTTGGTTTCCACATCCATTTATATTCCATGATATTATATTAATGTACCCGTTAGCCATACTTTTCAAGCTTGTAAGAGTTCTGTGGTTGTGACATTATCAGGCCTACTCAGATGTACTGTTTTCATGTAAAAATCAAACATAAACAAAAAACACAAAATACAAACACCCTCAAGCAAAGCAACACAGAACATGGATGGATTCTGGATGTCACTAACTCGGCTTCTTCTCCGGAGCCTTTGTGCTCCACTGTCTCTCAGGTTAACTCGTATTGCAGCGGTGCCTGGATAGTGTGACGTGTGTGGTTGTGCTGCTGCTGTGGTCCTGCCAGATGCCTCCTGCTGCTGCTGCTGCTGCCATCATTAGTCATTAGTCATACTTCTACTGTTATTATACACATATGATTATTATCACACGTGTATACTGCCAGATACTAATATATACTTTCAACATATTGTACCACAGTAGCCAGAACTATAACGATAATATTATTACTTTCATGACTGTTGTTGTAAGCTACTGTCATTACCGTCTGTCCTGCATCTCTCTCTCTCTCTCTCTCTCTCTCTCTCTCTCTCTCTCTCTCTCTCAGATTACTGTTAATTTATTATGCTGATCTGTTCTGTACGATATCTATTGCACGTCTGTCCGTCCTGGAAGAGGGATCCCTCCTCAGTTGCTCATGAGGTTTCTACCGTTTTTTTTCCCTGGTAAAGGGTTTTTTGGGGGGAGTTTTTCCTTATCCGCTGTGAGGGTCCAAAGGACAGAGGGATGTCGTATGCTGTAAAGCCCTGTGAGGCAAACTGTGATTTGTGATATTGGGCTTTATAAATAAAATTGATTGATTGATTGATGATGCTGCTAAGCCATCCCCTCCCATCCTGACTGAACATGGACTAAACTAAACAAACTTCACTCGGGCTGTGAGGCGCGTTGGCAGTTACCTAGGCAACACAACCTTCTTGGCCCCCAACAAACCCATCAAAAAAGTTACCTTACTTCCAAAGATTCACATACACCTCGCCATTTTTCAGCATCGAGTCCCATGGTCCTCTATTTAGCATTTTGCATGAATCTCTCCGCCTCCTTGCTGTCTCGGAAGGTTTTCCTTTGTCCTTTCCATGTAAAGGTAAGTGTTGCGGGGTACACCAGCCGGTGCTTCACGTTAAGCTCGTGCAAACGTCTCTTCCCAGGAATAAACGCCTTTCTTTTCTCCGCCAGCTCTTTCGTCAGATCCTCAAAGAAAGACAGCTTACAGCCCTCCCACTCAATTCCGTGTTTCTTAGCCACCTGTAGCACCTTGTCTCGGACTGATCATCATCATCATTATGGTCCTCAGCGGTTGATCTGGGTTTGGCATGGGGGGGAGAGAGCGATGGGCGTGTTCAATCTTGAATTTGTTACCAGAGACATAGCCCCTCGGAAATAATCCTCTCCACATACTGTATCACTTTGTCCATCTCCTCTTTGCCTTCTTTCAGTCCCACCATCCTGACATTATTCCTCCTGCTCCTGTTTTCGAGGCCCTCCACCTGTGCCCACAGCGTTTCCAGTCTCTTGTCACATTTATCCACATTTTTCTTCATCTCTGCAGTTGTGTCTTCATTGTCCAATATCCGTTGTTCTACCTCTCCGAGTCTTATCTGGATGTTCTCCACCGAGTCTTTGAGCTCCTTTGTCTCCTTAATTGAGACCACATCCACTGCCACCACCTGTAGAGTGGCGTTCATCTTTCATATTTATTGATTTATTGATTTATTGATACTATGTTTAGTTTTGGTTTCTATCCATTGATCTTAAAGCCCAGCAGGATAACTAAGAATAGTGCTACTTTGATTGATAATATCTTTGTAAATATAACTGATGGGAATATAAATAGTGGACTGTTGGTGACAGATGTAAGTGATCATTTGCCTGTTTTTGCAGTTCTTGAAAGGAACAATAAGTTTAATTTTCCAGAGAAAATTCAGACTCATTATTTAGGTAGAGTGAAAACACCAGAAACAATTGCAGCTCTTAAAACGGGGTTGGCAAATCATGATTGGCAGGAAGTTTATGTGGAGAATACCAATGATGCTTATAATGCATTTTTGGATACATTTTTGACACTTTATGACAGATATTGTCCAGTGAAAAAGTTTACACAGAATTCTAAAAATAGGAGAAAATCATGGTTAACAAAGGGACTGGAGAAGGCTTGTAAAAAGAAAAACAAGCTATATATGGAATTTTTAAAGCATCGAACAAAGGAAAAGGAGGATAATTATAAAAAATATAGAAACAGACTGACATCTATTATGCGATGTCAAAAGAAGATGTATTATGAACAATTGCTTCAAAAATATAAAAGGAATATTAAGGCTACCTGGAGTGTATTGAATAAGGTGATCAAAAATCGTAATGACGGGTGTTTTCCAACAAACATTGTCAAAGGTGACAATTCAGTGACTGAGGATATTGAGAGCATGGTTAATGAGTTCAACGATTACTTTGTTAATGTAGGTCCTAATTTAGCAAAAGAGATTCCCCTTATAGGTGGAAAAGATGAAACCTTTAATTTAACTTTTAATAAATGTAACACAATGTTTCTTGGGGGAGTCTGTGAAAGTGACATTTTAGAAGTAGTAAAAGAATTTAAGAGCAAAAAATCCACTGATTGTAATGACCTAAATATGTCACTTATAAAAGAGGTTATTTGGTGTGTCCTTGAGCCATTAACATATATCTGTAACAAATCTTTTCAAACTGGTATTTTTCCAGATAAGATGAAAATAGCCAAAGTGATCCCAATCTATAAAAATGGAGATAAGCAATTTGTGTCAAATTACAGACCAGTTTCTTTACTGCCTCAATTTTCTAAAATTCTCGAAAAATTGTTTGTAAAGAGATTAGATTCCTTTATTGAGAAATATGATTTATTGAATGACCATCAGTATGGGTTTAGGAGCAATCGCTCAACATCATTAGCAGTGATGGAATTTGTAGAGAACATTGCAACAGTTGTAGATAATAAGCAGTTTTGGACTAGGTGTGTTTATTGATTTGCGTAAAGCATTTGATACGATTGATCATTCTTTACTTCTACAGAAATGTGAACGGTATGGCATAAGAGGTATAGCACAACTTTGGTTACGAAGTTACTTAAATAATAGGTTTCAATACATGAGCATTGATGATATTAAATCTCATCTTAAACATGTAACCTGTGGAGTTCCACAAGGCTCAGTGTTGGGACCAAAGTTATTTATACTTTATATAAATGATATTTGTACAGTAAGTGATAAATTAAAATATGTTATGTTTGCAGATGATACTAATTTATTTTGTTCTGGAGGGAACATAAAGGAGTTGTTGAAAACTGTAGAAATAGAATTGATGAAGTTAAACAAATGGTTGCTTTAAATAACTATCGCTAAATGAAAGTAAACTAAATTTATGTTGTTTGGTGGTAAAAGGACTAACATTGAGGTAAAACTGAATTTAAACAATGTTGAAATTGAAAGAGTATATGAAACTAAGTTTTTGGGAGTAATAATAGATGATAAGTTTGTTGGAAGCCTCACATAAAACATGTAAAACAGAAATTATCCAAGTCTATTTCTATTCTTTACAAAACAAGAGATTTACTGAATAAGAGCTGCCTTCATTTGCTGTACTTTTCACTTGTGATGCCTTATATGACATACTGTGCTGAAATTTGGGGAAATACATACAAAACGAACCTAGATCCAATAATTAAACTGCAGAAAAGGGCTATTAGGATAATAAATGGAGTTGGATACCGTGATTCTACAAATCAGCTTTTTAAAAGATCACACACATTAAAATTTTTGGACATTGTTTATTCAAAAACATTAGAAATTATGTTCGAGTGGTAAATAAGACAATTCCTGTTTGTTCAAAAAATGTTTAAGCTAAGGCAGGTGATTTATAACTTAAGGGGGTTGCTAATGTTTGAAACTCACAAAGTCAGAACTAATCTAAAGTACAGATGTGTGTCAGTTTTGGGTGTAAAATTATGGAATGGACTGAACAATGAAATGAAAATGTGTAATTCTATGTTAGTCTTCAAGAAGACTTTAAAATCTAAAATTATCAAAGGTTACAATGAAATTTGATTGAATTCAATTTTTCAGTTTAAGTTATCATGTGTTTTGTAATGATGTACTAGTACTGATGTTTTATTGTGAATTATTCAGTTAATCCTCTGATGGTACAGGATAGGATTACGGGACTGTCTTTTAGAGTACCAGAGAGCTAACATTGGAAAACCCAAAGTTCTTTTTAGTGTTTTAAATTCAATTGTGACACCTCAAGATGCTGCCTGCGTTGTTCCTACTTCCACCCTCTGTAATGATTTTCTCAGCTTCTTCACTGACAAAATCACTGCTCTGCGGTCTATCCCTGTCTCTACTGACCCTGACCCCTGTGTCCCTCCACTGTGCCAAGCTGCTTTTAACCAGTTTGAGCCAGTCTCTCTGTCTGACCTATCTGAGGTTGTTCACGATTTGAATCCTACTAGCTGCTCTTCAGACAGCATTCCCTCCAAGTTTTTAAAGGGGGTGTGTTTGACTCGGTAGGGTCAGTGCTTCTGGTGTTGGTAAATGCCTGTCTCAGTTCAGGTAGTTTCCCATCAGCTTTTAAACATGCTATTGTGCAGCCCCTTCTAAAAAAACCTAATCTTGACCCCTCTTTGCTCTCCAACTTCAGGCCTATCTCCAAACTACCCTTCCTGTCCAAAGTGTTGGAGAAAGTAGTTTTTAAACAACTTCAATCCTTTTTAATCGAAAACAGCGTCTATGAGAAGTTTCAGTCTGGGTTCAGAGCTCGTCATAGCACTGAAACTGCTCTTTTTAAGGGTTTTTAATGACTTGATTTTAACTGTTGACTCTGGGTGTGCTGCTATTCTGGTTACATTAGATCTGACAGCAGCTTTTGACACAGTGGATCATGAGACCCTTTTACTGCGCTTAGAGCATTGTGTGGGGATTAAAGGTACTGCCCTGAAGTTTTTTCGCTCTTATTTGACAGAGAGAACCTTCTCCATCCATCTGGGTGAGTCCTCTTCAGGCGTGGCCCCTCTTCTTGTGGGGTTCCCCAAGGCTCCATTCTAGGCCCTCTGCTTTTTGTTCTGTACATGCTGCCCCTGGGTTCTATCTTTCGCAAGCACAATGTCTCTTTCCACTCCTTTGCAGATGACATACAAATATATTTTCCTCTGAAAGTAAATTGTAAGGATTCTCTGCAGCCTCTGCTATCTTGTCTGAAAGACATTAAAACATGGATGAACATAAACTTTCTAAACTTAAATGACAATAAGACAGAGGCTATTGTGTTTGGAAATCCAAATGTCCTGGACTGCTCAGCCAATTTTCTCGAACACCTTGCACCTAACTGTCGCTCCTCTCTAAAGAGTCTTGGTGTGACTTTTGACAGTGCTTTTAAATTTGACAAACAGATTGGCTCTGTGGTCAAAGGTGCTTTTTATCAGTTGAGGACTGCCCAAGGTCAAGCCATATCTTCGCCCCCAAGATCTGGAAAGAGTGGTTCATGCATTCATCACCTCCAGGCTTGATTATTGTAACTCCCTGTATGTGGGTCTAGACCAGTCCTCTATCCAGCGCCTGCAGCTAGTACAGAATGCTGCTGCTCGCTTACTGACTGGAACAAAAAAGAGAGAACACATTACACCGGTGCTGTCCTCCCTGCACTGGCTTCCAGTCCGCCTCCGGATAAATTTTAAAATCTTGTTGTTTGTTTTTAAGGCTCTGAACGGTGTTGCTCCTTCTTACCTAAACGACCTTCTACAGTTGTATAAGCCGGGGAGAGATTTAAGATCAGCTGACCATTTGATTTTAGCTGTTCCTAAATGCAGGCTAAAAACAAAGGGGGAGCGAGCGTTTGCTGTAGCTGCCCCAAAACTGTGGAACAGCTTACCGCCGCAGATCAGATCAGCCTCTAGCCTTGGGAGTTTTAAATCAGCTCTGAAAACACACTTTTTCTCACTAGCATTCAACAGAGCTTGAGATTGTACATACAAATTCTTATTGTCTTATGTGTTTTATGTGTTTTATTTGTTTTATGTCATGCCCTTTTATCATGTACAGCACTTTGGTCAACTGTGGTTGTTTTTAAATGTGCTTTAGAAATAAATTTTGATTGATTGATTGATTTTGATAGGCAAAAATAAGCCGTGGGGCTTCAGCCTACTCCTTTTTCGGTTGCTATCTGATAAATTCTTTTGTAAAAACATGATTTTGTTTTTGTTTTTAAACCGAAATAAAGCATTCATTCATTCATTCATTCATTCATATTTCCTCAAACATGTTTCCATCATCATTCTTCCTTCCAGTGGTAGCATCGTTTCGGGTTTACTTGGCGGAGGGTTTCTTTCTGACGTCTCCATCGGCGAGACGCTCAGGTGGCAGGCTGCTTTTCGTAGCTAGCTTGCTCCTCGTCAACGCACCATTGAAAAAGTTTGCTCCGCTACTGTTCGCCATTTCTCCGTGAGGCTGCAAGTTGTCGATCGGATACTGATACTAACACCACTTTAATAGAGGACACTGATATCCTGCCAAAAAGTGAAGTGTATGTTTCCAAATTTATGTAATTAACTGATGGTTGTCAGGAGCTCTCCCAGTGTGTTGCCATCTTTCTTGGCGGTCCCACGTGACTCCCCACAGTCATGTATTATTTCAACAAATTCCCAAATTTAACAACAACTAATATACAACTATCCCCAGTCTATTTACCACCCAATTAAATAAATAAGCAATAAACCCAGTTTATTTATAGTCTAAGTTCCACCCAGTGTCACAAAATAATGCGCAATTCAACCTTTCGTTAAATAGATACCTGCCAAAAAATCTTTTTTGTATAGTTTTTAAAACTGATTTATATTTGTGCCTTGTTTTAACTCATCACGCAGCCCATTCAGCAAGTCTACCCCAAACACTGAAATACACAGACTCTTCTTAGTTGTACGAACATTATTAAATTCTCCTCTTAAATTATAACCCCCTTCCCTGTTACAAAACATTCTTTGAATGTTGCCCAAAAATGAATTATTTCTTGCTTTAAATTATTGCAGTTTTAAATTTGACCAGATCTAAAAGTTTTAATGCATGTTCTCTGTACCCGACATTGTGTACTGTCCTGATTGCTCTCTTTTGGTTATGGTTAATGGACCTGCATTTGTATAGCGCCTTTTTAGTCATCCAACCACTCAAAGTGCTTTTTACAATACTAGCTACATTCACTTACTCACACGCACATTCATACACTGGAGGCTTTTTTTTTTAATATATTTTTTGCCTTTAATTGATAGGTTAAGGTTAAGTGTGAAGGGGGAAGAGAGGGGGAGTGACATGCAGCAAAGGGCCACAGGCCACAGGCTGCAGCAACAGCCTTGTACATGGGGCGCCTGCTCTATCCACTAAGCCACTGACGCCCCACCACAGCTGCCTTTTGAAGGATGAATAATGGTTGTAAGTTGCTTTTCTAAGTATTGCCCCAAACTTTCACACAGTAATTCCAATATGGTAGTACAAGCAGTGGCGTGCACAGACATTTTGGGGGGCAGGTGCTCAGTAAAAATAGGGGCACCTTGTGCAGCATGTGGAACTGCGGGCTGCCTTATTATAGCAGTGTGAGACAAAAAACAGTACAGGCACACCATACATATACCATTTATGTACAAAATAAACAGTTTTGGTCCTAATACTGACCCCTGTGGGACTGTGTGAGATTTAAAAAAAAAAAACAGTACAGGCACATGTTGTACATACTACATAGCTGTGTTCTGCATACAAATTTTAATAGGCTATTTGTCATTGCCAAAGTTTTAATAATAGCCTATTAGGGTAAATATAAGATTACTGCAAGTGTTGTAACGTAGAAATAACTTATGGTTGGTACAAAATAATAGAATTAGTTAATATAGCTTCATGCCTGATGTACTACTGCCAAACCACTTTGTGTGGTTAAAATAAATTGTGGACAGCTTTTAAGATATTTCAATAAAATTAGAGGAACAGTTAAGCAGGTGGGCAGTCTGCTAATTTAGGCTCAGCTGTTTGGTGCTGTATGAGACAGGCTACTTCACAGCAGAGACAAATAAATGCAAGTTATAGCTTGGCAACTGAGGCTTAGGGGGCAAACAATACACTTGATTCATTGCTGCTACATCGCGCCTCCGTTTGTGTCCGCTCTGCGCGATCACGTTGACAAAGGAGGAGAGGGAAGGGAGGGGGGCACGTGTGTGTGTGTGTGGGGGGGGTGGCATTACACGCTTTTAATCAAGAATTGATCGATGATCATATCAACATGGGCCACATACAGTAAGTACACTGTAAAAAAGAAAGAAAGAAAGAAAAAAAAACTAACTTTCAAAAGGGCACTTGCTTGGTCCAGAGGGCAAAGAGAGGTCTCTATCTGTTCATGCCACTGAGTATGTGGTCGTCGTCCCCTAGAAGTGCAATGCTGTTTGTCAGCTTTATTCTTACATAAATGAGGTTTCCGCCAGATTTTGTCATCTAAAATCACACCCTGAATAAAATCAATCAATCAATTTTATTTATAAAGCCCAATATCACAAATACAATTTGCCTCACAGGGCTTTACAGCATACGACATCCCTCTGTCCTTTAGACCCTCACAGCAGATAAGGAAAAACTCCCCAAAAAAACCCCTTTACCGGGGGAAAAAAAATGATAGAAACCTCAGGAAGAGCAACTGAGGAGGGATCCCTCTTCCAGGACGGACAGACGTGCAATAGATGTCGTACAGAACAGATCAGCATAACAAATTAACAGTAATCTGTATGACACAATACAGTAATCTGTATGACATCCTCGGTAATGACAGTAGCTTACGACAACATTCAGGAAAGTAATAATATTGTCGTTATAGTTCTGGCTACTGTGGTACAATATGTTGAAAGTATATATTAGTATCTGGCAGTATACATGTATGATAATAATCATATGTGTATAATAACAGTAGAAGTATGACTACTGACTGATGGCAGCAGCAGCAGCAGCAGGAGGCATCTGGCAGGACCACGGCAGCAGCACAACCACACACGTCACACTATCCAGGCACCGCTGCAATACGAGTTAACCTGAGAGACAGTGGAGCACAAAGGCTCTGGAGAAGAAGCCGAGTTAGTGACATCCAGAATGGCCGAGTTAACAAGATACAGTAATAGGATACGAGAGAGAGAGAGAGAGAGAGAGAGGGAGAGAGAGAGAGAAGGTGCCCGGTGCATTATAGGTGGTCCTCCAGCAGACTAGGCCTAAGTCAACCTAACAAGGGGCTGGTACAGGGCAAGTCTGAGCCAGCCTTAACTATAAGCTTTATCAAAGAGGAAAGTCTTAAGTCTAGCCTTAAATGTGGAGACAGTGTCTGCCTCCCGGACCGTAACAGGAAGATGATTCCACAGGAGAGGAGCCTGATAGCTGAAGGCTCTGGCTCCTGATCTACTTCTGGAGACGTTAGGGACCACGAGTAACCCTGCGTTCTCAGAGCACAGAGTTCTGGTGGGATAATATGGCACTATGAGCTCTCTAAGATATGGCGGAGCTTGACCATTTAGAGCTTTATAAGTTAACAGTAGGATTTTAAATTCAATTCTGGATTTTACAGAGAGCCAGTGCAGAGAAGCTAAAACAGGAGAAATATGATCTCGTTTCTTAGTTCCTGTTAGTACTCGTGCTGCTGCATTCTGAATTAGCTGGAGAGTTTTTAATGATTTACTAGAGCTACCTGATAATAGAGAGTTACAGTAATCCAGCCTTGAGGTAACAAAAGCGTGGACCAATTTTTCTGCATCTTTTTGGGTCAGGATAGGCCTAATTTTTGCAATATTACGCAGATGAAAAAATGCAGTCCGTGAGGTTTGTTTTAAATGAGAATTAAAAGACAAATCTTGATCAAATGTTACTCCGAGGTTTCTTACGGTAGTGGTAGAGGCCAGAGCAATGCCATCGAGAGAAACTATGTCATCAGATAAGGAGTCTCTGAGTTCTTTGGGGCCAAGAACAATAACTTCAGTTTTGTCTGAATTTAACATCAGGAAATTGGTGCTCATCCAGGTTTTTATGTCTTTAAGACAATTATGAAGTTTAGTTAATTGATTACTTCCTTCTGGCTTCATCGATAAATACAGCTGTGTATCATCCGCATAACAATGGAAATGTATAGAGTGATTTCTAATGATGTTGCCTAAAGGAAGCATATATAGAATAAATAGGATTGGTCCATGCACAGAACCTTGCGGAACTCCAAAACAAACTTTAGTACGTACGGATGATTCATTATGAATGTCAACAAATTGAAAACGATCAGATAAATAAGATTTAAACCAGCTTAGTGCAGAACCTTTTAGGCCAATTAAGTGTTCCAGTCTCTGTAGCAGAATTTCATGGTCAACAGTGTCAAACGCTGCACTAAGATCTAATAAAACAAGTACAGAGACGAGTCCTTTGTCTGAAGCAATCAGAAGGTCATTTGTAATTTTAACTAGTGCTGTCTCAGTGCTATGATGCACTCTAAATCCTGACTGTAATTCCTCAAATAAATTATTATCATGGTGTTACGGTCTCCGGACCTTTGTACATTTATTTTCTGTGTTTAATGTGCTGTGCACGTCATTGTGTGAGTTATTCGGCCAGCACCTGTCAATCTATTATGTGTATGTCTAATTGTCTGCTCTTCTGGAGGGAATCCCCGGTGAACCACGCCTCCAGCCCGCCCTCTTCTGCTGCTGTTCAGTGTTCCCCTGCTTGCAGGTCGGCAGGCCCTCTCGCCGTCGTCGTTGGTTTCGGCCAATCACCGCCTCGCTCGCCTGTCGCTGAACCTTTAAAAGCTGCACACAGTCAAGAGCAATGGCGGCTGTGATTTAATCTGAGCAGTCCGCCTCGCTCCTTTGTATTTTGCTGTTGTCGTGATCTGTACCTTGTGTGTGTATCTGGGGAATCACAGGGCTTTAGGACTTTATTTCTTAGCGTAGCCACATATCGTTGTGTGCACACACATAGTTAATGGATGTTTAGATCACTAGGCTTATGGGTGTCGGTTTGCATGTAGTTTCATTTTGTCAGGTAAGTTGTAGAGCAGACAGCCAGGTTTGTTTTGTTGTTCTGGGTGGCCTTCCGCCACAATTAAGTAAGTTAGCAGGGGTGTTTATTTGGTGACAGGTAAGAGTTTTATTTTAATTGTTTTATGGTTTGCCGTCACCCACCGCCCTTCCCTAAGTTTGTTTTGTTTAAATGTAAGCGCCGAGGCTCTTTTGGTGAAGCCCGAGCCGTGGATTGTTTTACAGAGCCTCCGAGCTGCTTTTCTTTTCTGTACCGCTTTCTTTATGAAGCGTAGCGGTTATTATTTGTTTGTGACTGAATAAACGGCAGATTGCCTTATTCACTTACTTGTTTGGTTTTATGTTGCTTCCCTTACCCCTAGACATCCACTGGGTTGTAACACATGGAGAAAATCACACAGCTGGTCTGCGACTACTTTCTCAAGGATCTTTGACATAAAGGGAAGATTAGATATTGGTCTATAGTTGGCTAACACCTCTGGATCCAGGGTGGGCTTTTTTAGTAGAGGTTTAATTACAGCTACCTTAAAAGACTGTGGTACATAGCCTGTTAATAAGGATATATTGATCATATCTAATATATGGGTGTTAACTAAAGGTAAGACCTCCTTGAGTAGCCTAGTTGGGATGGGGTCTAAGAGACACGTTGATGATTTAGATGAAGAAATCACTGCGGTCAATTCTTGAAGAGAAATTGGGGAAAAGCAATCTAAATAAATATTAGGTGTTACAGCTGTGTTTGAGATTAGATAGGTACTATCTGAGGACAGGAGGTCATGAATTTTGCCTCTAATAGTTAGAATTTTGTCATTAAAGAAGCTCATAAAATCATTACTGCTAAGGGCTAAAGGAATACAAGGCTCAATAGAGCTTTGACTCTCAGTCAGCCTGGCTACAGTGCTGAAAAGAAACCTGGGGTTATTTTTGTTTTCTTCTATTAAAGCTGAGTAATAGTTTGCTCTGGCAGAAAACAATTTTTAATTTTCTGGACACCATACATATACCATTTATGTACAAAATAAACAGTTTTGGTCCTAATACTGACCCCTGTGGGACTTCTATAGTTAGCAAACAGACATAGTGTATGTACAGGGACCGAAGATCTGACCAGCAACACAGACAGATAGAAACTGGCACCTTTGATACTGTGTCACTGCTCTTCTATCCGGGATCCCTTCCATTAATACTATGTATCTTCCGTATTTAGCATAAAGAATATAATTACTGAATATAATTAATACATAATGTTTACTAGGGGTGACCCCGAATAGTCGATTTGGTGATTCAATTTGGAGAAGTCTGATTTGACTGCCAGTCTCGCTGTCAAATCCTCACAAAATGTGGTTATGAAACAAGACCGTACCATTCTGACTATATGGGGGTGCTCACTTCTACTGAACATCTTGATTTGACATAAAATGTATTTGTTTTCTAGTAATTCATGATATATAGCCTGTTTTGAATTTCTGTTAATAAAAAATTGAAAATGACGCAAGCGTTTAATCAGTAGGCATAATCATTACTATGCATGAATAAATCACCCAGTTGCTCGATCCAAATAAGCAGAGGTGAGTGAGTGCACTGCAGGACCATCAGAGCAGCATGGAGGCCTACAGTGATTTAAAGTTAAAGTCCCACTGATTGTCACACACCTGAGTGTGTGAAATTTGTTCTCTGCATTTGACCCATCCCCTGAGGGAGCAGTGAGCAGCAGCGGTGCTGCGCTAGGGAATCATGTGGTGGTGGTGGCGGAGCGCATAAACAAACACTCTGGAGGAGGTATGTGCTCTCAAATCAATCTTTTTTGAAGGATTATTCGTTTACCTGAAGTGTCTTGAAACAAATTTCACCACTGATTGTTTTCTTGATAGACTCAGGTTCATACAAGTTCATCCACATGGACCATGTGTCACCGCTCTCAATCATGTCGGAAAAAAAAGTAGCCAAATAAAAAATCAGAGTTCATTAATGAAGTAACTTGATGTCAGAAAGAAGGAAAACTGTTTCTAAACCTTTTGATGATGTTTTTGGATGTTTATTTATGAATGAAATGGCAAATTCTGACTAGTCAGAAATGACTCCTATTAGACATGGATGAGGCTACAACGCATCTGCACTCATCTAGAGCATCATACCTTGATGAAGTCAAAGGAATAAAGATAAAGATAAAATGATAACCCTTTTAATTTTTATTATTATTATCTTATTATGCCAACTGAAGAATTCAATTTGTTTACTTGGGTTTTAGCTCTTTACTCTGGAGCGGAAACTGATGCAAATGAGCTCATTAATCAATGAGGGGGAAAACAACATGATTCGACGATTAGTCGGCTAAAGGAAAAATCTTTCAAATCAATTTGACTACGGAAATTCTTAGTTGGGGACACCCCTAATGCCCACTGCTACTTATACCCCCATGTAACACCCCTGAAAAAGGGATGAAATAAGCATGAGAGTGTTAAGTATGGTGTTTACTCAACAAGTGTATTACTGGAAGTTTAAACTTAACAGAAATACAGCAATTTCCAAACAATACATTTACAGGTCAGCAGAGAGGTAGATGGTACACACTCTTTTTCAAGCAACAATGATATTAACAGTTTATACCTGAGTTTTATCTAATTGTCTCTCATATTACCTCCAAACAAAACAGTTTAGGCTCAGTGCATTGAACATTTTACAAAACAATACAAAAGATATTGTAACGTGTACATGTGATTTCACAGTATTAACACAGGCAGCATATGTGCTCGACAGTATGTCACGCCTGACTAACACTGCTGCTCACTCATGCTGCCGTTCAGTAGGCCAAACAGTCGTAAAGGCTGCAGGGCCACACAGATCCTCAGACTGCAGTTATTAGGTGAAGTTGCCTTATATAGAACACAAGTAAAACAGGCTGTTACAGGGCGAAGAGGTTTGGTCTGTGTTGGTAAAGTGTGTGATTGCAGGAAAAATGGTAAAACAGAGAAATTGTGTTTTCATGCATGTGTGCATGTTTGTCTTCAGATATGCTCAGACTGTTTCAGTGGTGGAAAGTAGTAAAGTGGAAAGTACATTCACGTAAGTATTCACTAACAAGGACCATGCCACAACAATATGTTTTTAACTGTTTAATTTAATTCAGGAGGTGTTAGATGTTGAGGAATGGTAATAAGGATCCCCATTACCTGGTACTGTAGTAACCAAGTCTTCCTGGGGTCCAAAAAATACATAACAATCAATCACATCATCAACAAAAGACCACACTCATTTTACATTTAAATATAATCAAAATATACCTAATGATAAAACATAATTCAAACATGCAACATGTAATCATTTTTATAAATCTAAAAATTTATTTTCTCTGAAAACAACACTTAACACTTTACATTTACGATCTTAAATGAGATTTAAGTTTCTTTTTAAATACCTGTTTACTTTCAGTACAACAGAGATGATTAGAGATTATTCCCAGCCCAGGCCCCCAAAAGAGTCAGAGTTAAAGATTGTTAAGATTGTTACTGATGTAAGAGCAATATGCCTGAGATAACCAGCTGCGGAGGACCTGGATTGTTTGATCTGAGATGTCCAGTCTGGCTGCTGTGGACGCAGCACCAATGCAGAAAGAATGGCTTGAGTAGTGTTGTGAGGATATGCCTGAAATTCGGAGGACTTTGAGAACATTTCTGGAACTAGAATCGAGTGGCCATTTTTCCTGCTTCAGTGAGAAAGGTCGTTGAGGTGATGCATTGGCTGCATACCTAGAACTGATGTATTTGGTCAGTGACTCGTATGGGCTGAGATAGGAGTTGAGGGGGAAAATGTAAATAGAAAAAGAAACTCCTAGTTGGTCTGTTTTGCTCCATTCAAGTGTGAATATGTCAAAAGTGTGGATGGTGATGTCAGATCAACTGATGTTTTTTTATTTATTTATTTTTTTTTTGTTTTCAAGATGCTGCCTTCCCAGAGGCAGGTGAGCCCTGTTGTTGGAAACCTAGATAAGGGATTAAGCTGGGATATGTTGGTTATCCTGGCTTAATTTAGCGTTGATTCGGTTGTTCAAAAGCAGAGGCACATATGTTGCCATGGAGCAGGGGCGGATCTAGAAAAATATTTATGGGGTGGCAAGAGGGGGGCAGGAATTTTTGAGGGGTGGCAACATATGGCAGACGTATATATACTGAATTTGATCACAGTTATCACAGTTTGATGAGAAATAGTATGTTTACACTACATAAGGACATGGGCTGCCATTTGCAAACTCACACAGACAAACTTAATCTCATCCAATCAATGTCTTGCATTTGAGGTTTCATATGAAACAGTTCATATTAGGAATAAGTGTTGAGGGAGGTTCAACAAACCCTGAGTCTAACCCTGAACTCTGAGTTGATTTACCCTGAGATGGGAAACTCTGAGTTAGCAGTTCCAGAACATCTGATTTGATTTAGTTCAGTCAACTGTGAGTATGTTCACTCTGAGTTAAGCAGAAAATAAAAAGCCATCATCAATGGAGCTCCGAGTCCACAATTCACCATGGCAACAGGTAAATAAAAGACAGCGCCTCCATTTTAATCCAGTGGATGTAGAAATATTAATGCATGTGTAGCAGACGGTGCATGTTTATCAGACTTACATTTCCTTAATAAAGTGGTGGAATCTGACTGTGTATCAGGCTGTCGATACATTACATTAAATTAATAATATATATTAATATATTTGTTCAGATTTAATCTGATGGGAAAAACACAGGAGGCAGCAACTGAAACATAGGAAGATTTAAAACATATAGGCTAAGCTATAGATCAAAGACATAAAGACTGTAAACTCACAGTCTGACCCAGTAATAATATGTTTGGTGATTTGCACTTGAAAAGACGTTGAGGTTAAAATACAGTAGATTTTAAAATGTTGGACAGCTATTTGTATCTTGACTCAACAGCATTCAGTGACTTTATTTCAGCTACAAATGCAGTAAATTTAAAGACACTGAAATGCTGCACCATTGCTCACTCAGAAATATGAACATATAATCCCCAATATTAGGCTATAGGAATTATGTTCCATCAGTGCGACCAATGACATCAGTGATGGAGATCATTAGTCATTGATAGTACGTGTGTAAAGCTTCACACCAATTTTTAAAATGTAAATAATTAGACCTACACATTATGTGCAATAAACATGTGGGAGCTGCTCTAACAGACTGACAGTCTGATCCTTGTGCACAGTGTTATAAAAAATAATAAATAATAAAAGGACAGAGGTTTGATTCTGAGCAGAGGGTGAATTCTCGCTGTGTAATATTTGAATGTAAAGACAAAAACTGATGTCCAAAGAAATGATTGATGTGCATAAACTCAGTAACTTAAGACAGTCCTGAGTAACAAACTAACATCCCGCAGGATTTAGACTGTGACAGACGGTAAATCTCCGCTAATTAATGCGCTTCGATACAAGCTTTGACAGGGACTGAATGAATGAGGAAATGAAACAGCGCGTTAAGAGGGAGGAGACTAACCTGTTCACAGACTCAGTTGCCATGGTGACTGACTCAGAGTTTGATTTACCTCTTTCTAGAGTTTCCCTCATTTCAGGGTTAACATACTCAGAGGTCTTCCTGGAATAGGCTGCCCCTCTGGCTCCACTCAGTTTTCCAAACAAAGCAGTCTGTTGCCGCTCTGGCGTTATCTCGTGCTGCATTCACAGCAGTCGGACATTGGAGATTTGCGCTCGTAAATGTCAAATTGGCCATAACTTTTCTGTGAATTCTTTGCTGCCAACTGGGGTGGCAGCTGGGGTGGCAAGGCTTTCTTTTAGGGTGGCAGCTGCCACCCCATGCCACCCCGGTAGATCCGCCCATGCCATGGAGATTTATTCTGTGCACTTAGCCTGGTCCTGACCAGGCTAACAACCAGGCTTAGTTTAGCCTGGTGCCTTATCTGTCCAGTCAGCTGTAACTGCGATTGGAAATCAATGTGTTTTACCGTCATTTCATGTTCTTATTTACGTATTTGCCTCATTTTTGAACAAAATACATTAAGCCCACAATAGTAAAAAAACATTTAACATTTAAAACATTCTTTTTGTCATAGCCTAATTATTTGTGTGATAATGTGTGTTTGTATATCTAGGCCTATGCTATATGTTTAATGTGCTTTATGTTGGAACCTGTATCAATGAGTTGAACTGGAAACAAATTCCACCAGCCTGGCTGTGTGGTCATTAAAAGAATCAATCAATCAATCAATCAATAAGCATCGTCAGGTGTCTTCAATGAAGTCAGTGATGAGGGCAATATATAAAGTCCCATGCACATGACATGTGTATTTCTTCTTTCACAATGGTGTGTCCATTTGTGAATGAGGTTGCAGGACCAGAGGAAGAGGCACTTATTGTGCGCAGAGCATTTAGAGGCGAGCAAGTGCTATGGGACAGGTCGGACCTGTTGCTCAACCATGACGACCACCTGTATGAGCAGTACTGCTTTTCGGGGGATCCGCTACCTCTGCAGACTGCTGGGTCCGCAAACCCAGCACCGCACAGCATGGAGCTGTGCAATGACCATTACACAGATGTTTTAGAGCTGTTTTTTGTTTCTCATTCTTAAAATAGCTGCTATTATTGCAGGGGTTTATTAAAATCGCTGCTCTGGGTTGTTAAAATAGCTGCTTTGTTTGCAGTTTTTATTTTATTTTTTTATTTTTATATAGTATAAAGCGCTTAAGATAAAAGCGCTAAGCAGTGTGCAGCTGCTCACTCAGCCATTCTAATACACACTAATGCTGTCAGTACCACACAGGGTGCATAGAATATTGGGAGTAATCTGGGGTTCAGCATCTTGCCCAGTGATACTTTGACATGCAGATATCCTCACCAATATGCATTAAAACCACTAACGTCTTTCACTAGTTTCTTAATTTCCAAGTTCAGTTTCCTTAAGTTTTTTTTTTGTTTGTTTGTTTTGTCTGTCAAGCTCCATGTCCTGCAGTTTTCTCTTTTCACACTGGAGCTTCACATCTGCCAGCCCTATCTGCTTCTGTAGATGACTTGCATATAGCTGTCTGACAGTTTGTGAATTCTGTAAAACAGATATCTATTAGCAATTGTGGACACCATAGATGTCCTTCAGGCGATACTCACTATATTTCCACGCAGGCTGTCAGGCTCATGCTACAAATATATTTTCTAAGAGCACCACATCACTGATTTCTTATACATTATGTAGTGTGTACAACTGTTAATTTGTGGAAGGAACTTTAATTGTAATTATGACAGATTAATTTGCGCAGCAAGTATATATTTTTAGATTACTTAGGCATTCAGTCGGTCCGCAATTGTCTGCCAGGCATTTTCTCTCTGCTTAATTGCTGCTGTTTCCTTTTTTAGTTAAAATGTGTTTAACCTCCTCATTAGTCTCCATGATGACACCCTGCTCACGAGGTGAAAAGTAAGCCGCACGTGTCCTCTCCATTGGTGCATCCGTGAAACTGCGATCGACCCATGTGGACTTGTGGACGCATACTCACCTGAATAAGTTACACTTGGCTTGACATAGCCGCTCCTCCCCAGCCTGGCTTGGCGTTCGAACAACCAATTAAGCCAGGATGGACTGATGAGCCTTTGTCTAGCCTCGCATTTCTACTTACCCTGGATTGGTTGATTCTACTTTCGAACAACAGGCCCCTGGTTACAGTAACTCCGACACCTTTCTGTCCTTTAAGTTTGTTTTTCATGTTTTTTGTTATTTTTTTTTATCCGCAAATCTCACTCGTTCACGTGCAACAATGGATGTGCAGCTGCTGAGATTTGTTTTATGCTTTTTATTCACTTCTTGACTGTTTAAAGTGACTTCTGGAGAGCCATTCAGCCACGGCTTGATTGTTTACGCCCGTGATCAGCTGTTAGTGCTGTCCCACACTCCCCAATGAGAGACCGGAGATCCCCAAGGAGTTAAGGAGAAGGAGATGGGGATGCAGAGCTGGAGTCAAGCGTCGGAGCGGTAAAGACGGTACAAACCATCTATACTGTTCATTATTATGGGGAATGTGAGATCTCTCCCAAATAACATGGAAGAGCTCACGGCACTTACCAGACTGTAAAGGGAGTACTGGCAGTGTCGCATAATGTCTTTCACAGAGACCTGGCTGAACGAACTCACTCCAGACTCACACGTAACTCTAAATGTACTTCAGCTGTTCAGAGCGGACAGGAGAGCAAAGGAGAGGGGATAGCAATGTATGTGAATAAGAGATGGTGTTACCCGGGGCACATCAGTGTTAAAGAGCAGCGGTGCACCAGGGTCATAGAGCTGCGATAACAGTGTACATCCCGCCGTCGGCTGATGCCACAGCAACCTGTGAGCTCTTACACACTGTTGTGTCTCAGCTCCAAACATTGCACCCCCAGTCCCTCATCCTCATCTCTGGCAACTTTAATCATGCTTCCCTGTTCTCCACCCTCCCCACTTTCACACAGTGGGCCTCATTCACAAACAGTGCGTACGCAAAAATCTGTGCTTAAACTGTGCATACGATCGTTTGACGCACAAATCCGGGATTCATCAATATTTTCTTACCTGAATTTGTTCTTACTCCGCAAACAAATTTAGAACTGCCTCAGACCATGCATACACACAAATAAGGATGGCCGAACTGACTTAGAAAATGCAAACACGTACATGCAGAGCCTATAAAACCACATTCATTAAAAATAGATTTAATTGACATTTTTAAAAATCATTAATTTACTAATATATTGGCCAAATGTATTAAATAACCATGAAATTGACACATGTTCACCCTCATTGTGACAATTAAAATATTAACAACAACAGGAACAGAAAAAACTCCATCAACGTGCAGATGATCTGTAATGCCAACTGCCATATCCTTAACACTGTAGCCCACTAGCCAGGAGGCACCCACGACTCATTTATTTTGCAAAACAGTACAGTGGGAATACGTTTGGAGGCAGGGGCTGTGAGAAGTGTGAAGATGGCTTGTTGGTGAGCATCTTTTGTTCTAGTCTTTTATTTCAATTTTTTTTTAGTTAGTATTTTTAGTAAGTCCATTCCGTTAATGCTAAAATGTTATATTGTTTGGGTGACCGGGGATATGGCCTTAAAACATGGCTGATAACACCATACGCAAACCCTGACACCCCTCAAGAGGTGCGCTATAATAACATACATGCCCACAGACCGTAGAGCGCACTTTTGGCATGCTTAAGGGCCGTTGGATGTGTTTGGATCGGATACAGCCGGTGGCAAACTACTTTATATGCCTGACAAAGTGTGCAAGATCAGCCTGGCATGCTGTGTCCTCCACAATCTTGCAATGACCCATGGCATTCCTGTAAGACCCGGCGCCATCGCTTCTAACAAACTGTGAAATTTACGACTTCTCTCCTCGCGTAACTGCTTCCTTCATTCATGAATCAACTCTAGGCAAGCGGTTTCCTTATATGGAGAAATGGGGGCGTGGTAGTATGCTAATCACAAATTGCGAGCACACGCCTGCCAATTTAGAATGATTCTGATTCACACACATACGCAAGGTGATGAGAACAAAATTGGCTGGTGCGCAGGTGTCATGAATCCCACAGTGATTTTGCGTACGGACTTATTTTGTGCGCAAAGTAAGAACATTTCCACGCACGTATTAGTGAATGAGGCCCAGTATGTGGACTGCCACACCAGGGACTGCAAAACACTGGACTTGCTGTATGCAAACATCAAGGATGCATACAGTTCATCCCCTCCACTAGGCCGCTCAGACCACAACCTGGTCCATCTGTCGCCTGCTTACATACCTGTGGTGAGCAGGAGTTTCTCGGGGCCATTCTGAGTACCTACTCGAGGCAGGGACTTGTTTAGCCCCTGTAAAAGTTCCGGAACTCTTTCCTTCGGGGATGGTTCCTGCAGTGGGGACACGCACCAACGGCGCCAGCCCCGTAAATTTACCCACGAAGTTCCTGCGGTGGAAACGGGCCTTAAGAAGAGCTGAGGAGGGTCCAGAGGGACCTTAAAAGAGAACTAGAGAAGCAATTTCTGAAGAAATTGCAGGTGTGAGTGCAGCAAGCTGAAGCCACGCTGCAATGCTGCCTTGAATACAATAATGTTTGAATGATTTGGACA